>CM023943.1:14425727-14490081 GCA_013407115.1 Glycine latifolia
TTGTTCCTAGTTTTACTCAGCACTGATGGAATGAAACTGAGATCCAAGTAGTTGGAATATAGCAAATAACTAATTCTGGTTTTATTGCTTTGAAAGTCAAGTAATTCTTACTAAATATAACTAATTATCAGTCATGATCCTCAAGTAAATATTGCATTTATAATAATTCTTCATTTATAATTCTTACTAGATATAATTTTTCATTTATAATAATATTTCTATTCATAGTCAAAATATTGCACATGAATCTCTGTTCTTGACCTCAATGATCCAGATGCTGGTCCTTGGACAATATTGGGACATGTATTTGAGTTATTGTTTTTTATAGGAAATTAAAGATATCTATGAGTCCTGTTGTAGGAAATTAAAGATAGAATTTGTGGTTATTGATACTTTTTGTTCTTTTCAGTGTATATGTATGAATGGTTATTAGCCTACCACATTTTCATTTGTATAAATAAGTAAGGACAAATGTGGTTTGTTTTGGGCAGGAAATTGTTTAAGCCTCAATTGGTCCACACGGTACGATATATGCTTGGGTGTCGCTAGAGGTTTAACTTATTTACATGAAGAGTTACGCTATGATAATCTGGTATGCTTGAGGTTATTCTCTTTGGCTTTGGTATTTCTATACTAAAGAGCAAGCTTTGTCTCATGAGATTAGGTGATCATGAGTTCAATTTTAGAGTTATCTACATAAGATTTAATTGCTTTATCTGAATATTTTATGTTGTATCTCTAAAACTAGTGCTAGGACAGTATTTTCAAATACTTCTGTTGGTATTGACAGACAGGTAATAAAGATCTAGTGATAATGGTGCCAAATTATTTAGTTAAATTCTCTTTTAGTTTAAATTTTTGACTTAGAGTTGCTATCTGTGTTCACTGTTCAGTGACATTTCAGGTTGTATTGATTAAGTTCTGGGCCAAGTTGATTAATGGATATATAGTTTTTAAGAACTGTAGGAGTTATTATTTGGAGGTGTTGTGGATTTAAAATTAGTTTCTAGGCTATTTCTTTTTTAAATGGTGTTTAAATTGTCACCATATGTGTGATACAAATGAGGATAAATAAATCAGTGCCAATATTATAATTTTTCCTGTAATCCAGTATTTGATATTTGCTTAAAATTATGTTAAGTTCATGCTTTAACAACTACTCATCTAAGAGTTGGTTCTTTACTCTTGCAGGTACTTGGTTCTTTACCCCATGAATGAGGTCATTTTCATTAAGAGTTTGTTCCCTGCAAACTAGATGAGTCTCACCCTACAGATCTTGGCACATTAATGTTGGTGAACTTATGTTACTCTATGGCATTCCTCTTTCTTTTTTAGTTTCTGTTCCTGCAGACTGGTTGTTACCTATAACCGTCTTAGAATGTGTCATTCTAAGATAGTTATAGCCCATAACCATCTTAGAATGCTTTTAAAAAAAAAATCAAAACCAATTCTAAGACGGTTGTTACCTATAACCGTCTTAGAATGCTATAAAAAAGTGAATTCTACGACGGTTCTAGGCTAACAACCATCTTAGAATTATGTAGAAAAAAAAAAACTTCAAAGACGAATTCTAAGACGGTTCTAGACTAATAACCGTCTTAGAATGTCTTACCTTTTAATGACGTTGGATACAACGATATTTCTCGAACCGATATCTTGAATGGGACAAATAATCGATGTAAAAAGTGCTATTTGTAGTAGTGTTACTATTATAATCGAGCACAACGAGGACGAGCAACACAAAACGCCAACGCCGGTACGTGGTCAAGGTGAAATTTTACTTAACCTTAAGGAAATTTTAAATATAGGAATGTTACAGTCTATTACTAAAATTAAGCAATCAATCAGTGTCGCAAAGAACCTAGAAAGTATATAGCAATTTTTGAAGATTCAATGTTGCGATGAACCAAACATGTTATGGGCACAAATTAGAACTAAAAACTACTATATTTATAAAAAAAAATGTTATTTCATATTGTGTCAACAACTTGTGATATTCATGCAATTTGTAGAATTTCAAATTATCACCATGAACTTTAAAATCTGCCAATTAGTACCTATACTAAAGAAATTAATAATGATACCAATAAGTCATTCTGTTCATTTGCCAATGAATCACTAATATGAAAGGATGGCATGGTAAAGTCTAAGCCCACCATCCAGAAGAAATCTTGATCTTTCACTAGTATATTCTTTAAATAATAATTCATATTTTCACAGGTGCAAAAATTATTAAAAATAAATATATGATTTCTTGTGGAGAAAGACGTAAAAAAATTAAGGATACTTTAATATTCTCAATTTTTTTTTTACATCTTTCACCTCAAGAAATCAAATAGTTATTTTTTATAACTTAAGACACCCTATTGCATTTAGCTTCTGTAAAAATTAGTGTAAGAAAATCAAACTGAAACATTAGTATGCATACCTTGAAAACTTACACATTTTGTTCATTATTTTTTCTTTATAGTAGGACTACCACCATCAACATTTCCCTCTTTTATATTTCTTCTTTGTTGTGGATCCACTACCACCAATTTGTTCCAACAAAAGAACTCTTTGACACATCTACAAGGTGGATGACTATTTTTTATCCAACCTCTTAGTGTTCAAAGTTGCAACGATAATCATCCATCATTGTTAATGTATCAAGGAGTTCTTCGTTCTTGGTCTTCACTTGTAAAACCAGTTATTTATGTTGATCAACTCTGATGTTATCTTCCAACTTCCCATCAAATGATTCATTCGTTGCCATCACTTGTGGGAAAAGGATCCTCGCTTTCTTCATCCGCTTCAGCAACAAAGGTATTGCTTTTATGGCTTAAAATAGACATTTTCCTACAATGAAATAGATCTAGCATTGGCAAATTTTGTAGCTATTAAAATGATGTTTTATGTATGTACTTTTGAAGGAAGAATGATAGGGGGGGGCAGGATAGTAAATATGATAAATAAATAATGCATGAATTGAAAGTATAAAGATTTTTTTACAATGTTATTCAATCATAAACAATTATGTATTGAATGTTTGTTGGCTTTTATAATAATTACCTTAAAATCATACTAAAGTTTTTTGTATTAATTGACAATGAACAAACTTTTACATTAAACATTCAAACCTATGAATAATGATTGACTATGAGGATACGAGTAGTATACAACAAATATGTAAAAGAAAAAACATACATAGAAATAGCAAGTGTAAAAAGAAACCTTGATAAAAAAAAAATGTTGCTCGTTGTAGCTTTCCGGAAGATAATAAGAAAAAAAGTACATATATATAGTTTACTAAACCATGACTTCTAGTTATAGTACAATAACAAAAAAAGGAATCAAACCACAAAAGTTTCACGTCAATTATATTCTTTTCTTGGCAGTTTGAAAGAGAACCAAATAAATTATTTTCTCCCATGAAAAGTTACCATGTTATATCCTGTCTTTTACATGTGAATCCATTTCTTGGTAGTTTGGAAGGAACCAAAATTCAATTCGCTAATTTTGTGATTACTCGTAATCAAAAGTGAATTACTCAAAATAGCCTTGTCTTTGCTGGGTCCACTAATTCTAGCCTGTACAATTATTTATTTTCTCTTACTCTATTAATTTCAGCACCAATGATTCAAGACATGATTCAATTATCACAGGTTTTGGACCCTGGCCTAACATAGCTGAGGCTGTATTTTCCTGCACTCCATAAATCTCAACTATCACCCCCATTTACATTCCGGATTACCATTTTCAGAATAAAATGAGGTGGTGCTTGAGACTTACGAATGAAGAAACAACACATAGTTAAAGTAAGGCGTAAACTTCATACACCATAAGGATTTCTATACACCATTTAATTTTTTGAAAACCCAAAAATACCCCTACAGATGGTTTCCTTTCTTATTTTAGCTGGTTCAGGTCACAATGTACGGTTATGTTTGTTTTTTTCTTCATTTTAGTTGAGTTGAGTTCTTGGGAATGGTTGTGCATTGGTGGAAGTTGGTGTCATTGTGTTGATTTCGTCGGAGTGGTGGCCGTCGGAGTTGTCGAGTGGCATCGTGTGGATGCAGAGGTTAGTGGTGATGTTTTCTGTGTCGTACGGATTCGATAATCCGTATGGCTTTTACGAATTAACTAATTTGTATGGTTATTATGGATTATACAATTCGTAATAACCATACGGATTAGTCAATCCGTAAAATTTATACAGATTAGGCAATTTGTATGATTCTTATGGATTATCCAATCCGTAAGAACCATACAGATTGTCTAATATGTATGACTTAAAATAAAAAATTTCCTAAAAAAAATTTAAAAAATTGTTGAAAATATGTATTTAATTAAAATTGACCTTAATTTTATAAATTATTTGATTGAGTAAATACAAATAGTGAATTTTTGGATTGTTTATGCAAATTGTGATGTTGAGACTTTTATCATTTGTTAAATCACAATTTTTTATTAAAAAATTAAATAATTTGTAAAAAATGTGTATTCAATTAAAATTGAGTTTAATTTTAGAAATTATTTGATTGAGTAAATACAAAAAGTAAATTTTTGGATTGTTTATGTAAATGGTGATCTTTAGACTTTCATGATTTATTTAAAATATGTTAATTTTTGGATTGGTTATGTAAATGGTGATCTTTAGAAAATGTTATTATTATCCGTGTGTGTGTTTTTATTAATGATTAAATTAAATTTTTAGTTGTTAGGATGGATAGCGATGAGTGGATGTATGACAGTATTATGTTTGAAGAAAATAATACGAATGAAGACATTGGAGCAAACCCTGATGCGTTTGAAAACAATAATTGTGTAATTGATTGTTCTACGGCGTTCAACACGACTGAGGTATTTATGTGATTTTGAATGTAGTTAAAGTTGTGAAATGATTAAATTAAGAAGATTAAAGATGAATTATTCATTTGTGTAGGTGTTTGAATTACGTGATGCGGTATTGAAATGGGCTCAGACTGTTGCAAATGAGAATGATTTTGTAGCTGTCATAATGAGGAGTGACATATCGACAGGAAAAATAGGAAGGACATCATTTGTGTTAATTAGTTGTGAAAGGAATGGAAAGTATAGACCATGAAAAAAAAGGTTTCACACCTTCAATGACTAGCATTAGAAAATATGAGTGTCCTTTTAAGTTGCGAGGCAAACCAGTCCCGGAAGGTCAAGAGTGGATGGTGAAGCTAATATGTAGCAATCATAATCATGCTTTGGCTAAGTCATTCTGTGGACACTCATATGTTGGTCGACTAACTGAGGAGGAGAAGATCATTGGTGCTGATATGACAAGGTCAATGGTGAAACCAAAGCATATTTTTCTAACTTTGAAGGAGCACAATGACAATAATTATACAACTTTGAAGCAAGTATACAATGCAAGATATGCATATCGCATGCGTAGAAGAGGCAATAATACTGAAATGCAATAGCTAATGAAACTTCTTGAACGCGACATGTATATTCATTGGCATAGATTGAAGGATGAAAATGTTGTATGTGACTTGTTTTGGGCACATCCGGATGTAGTACAATTGAGCAATGCATATCATATGGTGTTCTTGATAGATAGTACATACAAAACAAACAGGTATAGACTTCCTTTACTTGACATTGTTGGTGTGACACCTACTAGGAGGACATTCTCAACTGCATTTGCCTATTTAGAGGCGAAACATATAAACAATGTTGTGTGGGCCCTTGAACGGTTTAGAGGGATTTTTCTTAAAAGTGAATTTTTCTCTAAGGTAATTGTTACAAATAGAGATTTAGCATTGAGGAGTGCAGTCAAAACCGTTTTTCCAGAGTCAACCAATTTATTGTGTAGGTTTCACATTGACAAGAATGTCAAGACCAAATGTAAAACTTATATTCGGCAAAAGAACGCATGGGATTATGTCATGGAAGCATGGAGAAGTGTTGTCGACTGTGCTACTGAGAAGCAATTTGATGATTGTGTTATGAAGTTTGATGTTGCATGTGCACTGTGACCAACGTTTATTGATTACGTAAAGGACACTTGGTTGAATCCCCACAAAGAAAAATTTGTGACAGCATGGACAAACAAAGTTATGCATTTTGGAAATACAACAACAAATAGGTAAGTTCTGCATATGACATTTCTTAAATTATGATTTGCATACGTTTAATGTCTTTGAAATGAATTGATCATATCATAAATTGCAGGGTTGAGTCTGCCCATTGGACCTTAAAGCAGCTACTACAGAATAGTCTTAGTGATTTGTGCACTGTTTGGGATGCGATGAACAATATGGTCACCTTGCAACATACTGAAATCAAGGCATCTTTGGAAAGAAGTACACATGTGGTAGGGCATGTTTTTAAAGTTACATTATACAAGAGACTTCTTGGCATGGTGTCTAGGTATGCGTTAAATCAAATCGCTGCTGAGTATGAACGGGTGCATTATGCTAGCAAAAACCCATCTCGTTGTGGATGTGTGCTGAGAACAACGCATGGTTTGCCTTGTGCATGTGAGCTATCTAAGTATGTTATTGGGAGCATTCCAATTAACATCGTTCATATAATTGGCAAAGATTAAACTCTTTAGACGATGGTATGCATGAATACCAAGTCAACATAACGGATGAGATGGAAACCATATCCAACCGTTTTGAAATGCTTGATTTGTGTGGAAAAATGACACTAAAGTCTAAGCTTAAAGAAATTGCGTACCCTGATTTGAATTCCATGTGTCCCCCTGATAAGGTCAAAACTAAAGGTGCTCAGAAGAAGAACATCACAAAGCACCAACGGTCTACGAGAAGGGACCCGTCTTACTTCGAGTATGTGGATGAGTTACATTCTGTGCAAAATAGTTGCTCTACTTCGAAACAGTGCAGTTCGTTATCTGATGTTCTAATGAAAAATTGGATGGTTCCTATGCTCGATCAATTTCATCCATTTATGCGTAAATTTATTATAGACATAACTGATGTAAAAGCTTATGGTAATTGTGGATATCGAGTAATTGATGCCTTATTAGGTTATGGTGAAGAGGCTTGGTCTTTGGTACACAATCATTTGCTCAAAGAACTTGCACAATGGACTGATCAATATATAGCATTGTTTGGTGGGATACATAGGTTTGAAATGTTAAAGCGGTCCCTACTAGTTTATGGATTGTCCAAGGTAAAACATCTTTGTTCTTTCTCATGATCTAGCAATACTTGAAAACCAATATGCATTCATTATATTTCATTAACTATTAATTTACAAGTAATGATGGATAAGTGGATGGATATTACAGATATGGGTCATGTAATTGCATCAAGATATAACATCATTGTAGTATCTCTGTCACTCCAACAAAGTATAACGTTCTTCCCTCTAAGAAGCCAACCTTCTAGAGATCCCTAAGTTCATCGCATTTTGTGCATTGGTCATGTTTTTGTTAACCATTTTGTTAAGGTAAGGGATAAAGTGTTTAACTTTGATGAATACAGTTTATTTTGCCAAATTCATGATTTCTATGGCCATTGGTTTAAAACAGGTTACTTTGAGAGACAATTGTCCTATGTCATCGACGGCATGTTTGTGGGCTACTCACTGTACCACCGAAGCTCAACTGTGGCCTAATCATTACATTGATCGAATGTAAATGTATACGAAATCGATGAAGTTGCGCACACAACATATTGATTTAGGAGATGTATAAACATTTATTTAACAATGCATATGTGCCTTCTGTGATATACGCAATCATGTTCAATGATTAAAAACATGTTCTGTCAATTGGTGTTCTAAAAAACTAAACTACAATTACGCAAAATAAGGTTTCCAATACATAAATGTCAGACAAATAGTCTTCAACCGCGACCACCGTAAGGCCTCCTCTGCGGTTGTCTAGTCTGTCTAGCTCGAGTGTAGACAATGCCATAGTCAGTGACACCGCAGACTAGATGCAACAGTTGCTCCATCATAGCATATGCATCTGTGCCCTCTATGACCATCCTCATGTTAAGCATATGTTGCAAGCCCTCAGCAACCCGTTGGCAGACATTCTAAAACAAAAACAATAATTATAGTTAACCAATGTTTTATGAAAAAAAAAAATTAATAAAGCTTAAATAATTAAATTGCATGTTTATTACCACTGCATGAACTGGCCTCTGCTCATCCACATTTGTGTGTGACGCTGACTGTGTCGGCGGATCTATAGTAGCATCATGTAAATGGGTCGGGGTTGGTGCAGTTTAAGGCACTGGTGGAATATTGGAATGAGCCTCCTCATACTGAGACGGAGTCATGAATGGGTGGGAAATGTGGTAGAACCACCCCATATATGCAACAACACATTGACTTGGAGAAACAACCAAGTCTCCGATTGCCACAAGGTACTTCGAGAAGTAAACCCACCTGTCCTCAACATCTTCAATAGAGGGAACTTCAGACACAGGCAGGGGTGAAATTTGTTGAACATAACCAAACTGCCTAACTACCATCTTAGGTAAATGCCTAGTAATGTGAAGACCTCATCTAAGGAAACCAGAAAATAAACTAGTCAACTCAAACTCCCTGTGGGCACGATGATCCACGTAAGGTGTCCAACAGATATCAAACGGTGTCAACCTATCTATACGTTTACGATAGGTTGTCACCGGTAAGGCCTTCACACTCGTCCATCGACAGGCACAAGGTTGCCTCTCGTCATAGTGCTCGTCTGCAACCATATTTCCTACAGTAGGAAAATGCTCATATATCCAGCACTACAAATTGAAAATGATTAAAGTCAGCAATACATACAAACAAAACACACACATACACGGCGATTTATCCATTACACAATTGAAAATATATCATTACCTGTAACAAAGTAATTGTAACAGCCCGGATGCATTCAGGTTGTTAACACTCCATTATGGTCGTTGAGCGCAGTAATTGTCTTAACAAAATATAATAAGGAAGCAACTAATTAAATGTCCTCATCAAACGTCCCCAATAAGATAAAAGTATTGCATTATGTATGGTAACAATTCATGAGTTTACAACTTATAAGACCCCGGGTATGATACCTTCCAGGGCCGGGTTACAAACATGCGAAAATACATAACAAAATACAGAGCCACATGCTCCAAAATAGACTAAGGTTCACTAAGAACCCGTCCCGGCTCGGCCTCTCGTCCGGAATCCCTTGGACTGCTACACTACCCGGGCCTCTTGTCCCGGGATCCGCCATCCTCCTTGTGCTCCCTGCAATGACATATAATTCCCCAACCAGGGTGAGACAATAATCTCAGTAAACTCCGGGTTCTGAAGGACTTCTCCTTTCCCGGGTTCACTTCCATGACACAAAGCATCAAAACGGCATTATACAATCTAGCCATCCCGACTTATAGCAGAACACATAACATGTATATAATAGCACAGATATAACAAGGAAGATCATCCAACTTAATGGGCACATTCCCCTGGGTTCCATGCGGATGTCTATGGCTCTAAGTCCATATTGTCCATTCTACTGGCCAGAGAATCTCAAATATCACAACAAACAATCACAGTGCAAATCATATACATGTTCTCAAACAGAAAGCAATAACACCCAATTTCAATACACGCATCATGACATATAGCAACCATCACTCCCTCGGAGTATGGTGGAACGCAATCCAGAGAAGGACCCTCAAGAACAGGGAGCTTACCTGTCAGGGTTCCTCACCGGTTCATCCACCCTCGTGATTTCGAATACCACGATCTTCAGTGTCGCACCCTACATACGTGCATGCAAGAAATCAATAATGGTTTTCACCTGCTGTATGTAGAGGAACTCGATACATTACCAGGTTACCATCATTAGTCACCCACAGGCGACATGCAGTACCCTAAAAGGATTCATCACAACTAACCCAAAAACGATAATGGTTATATTCTAATGTTGGACCTGTGCTTCTTACCTCTAAGGTTGTTGACGAGGCTAGAGAACCGCTTCTCGAGCTCTAATGTCCTAAAAGTCACCTTCTCTTTCCTAATTCAGAAGCTTTCCTTGTTCGTCAATGGAAGAAACGGATAATGAAGAGAGAAGGAGCACCTTTTTGGTGAAGGGACAAAGGAGGAAAATGAATCGTTCATGAAACAACCCACACGCACGCTATAAAATACTCTAGAAGTTAACACACGTCGCATACGTCACTAAGTCAACACGTGTCACTCCAGTGACCTGATAGTCAGTGCGGATCACGTGCATAGGTTAAGCTTGTGAAAGCACCAACTATCGGGCTGGCGAGTCAACTGCATATGACTTCCCATTGGTAAGTGTAGCCCGGATAACCTTGTTCCGGTTCCCGCCCTGGCCATCACTACCCGACCTCATTCAGGTTCCTTTCTTTTCAGTGCTTATTCCCAGGGTTCATACGCAATAACCCGGTCACGCTCTAACCCGGTTTCCCTGTAAATATTAGCACACTCAGTACGAACCCGGCTTCAAAAGGTTCTATTTACACCCTTCCCTTATCCGAGTTCCAATTTGCACCCCCCCTTGTATGACACCCCGGTCACACGAATCCGGATTAGTCATAGGGTCATTAGCATAATTATTATTACTACTACGTAATTACAACATTAAAACGTTAAAGTGCCACGTGAACACCCGAGACCTTACATTCACCCCACCTTTCAAAGAGTTTTGTCCTCAAAATTCGAAGAATCTTACCCGTCAAGTAACTCGGGGTACAGCTGCACGAGCTCCTGTTCACGCTCCCAAGTTGCTTCTTCAGGAGTCCTTCCTTCCCATTGTACCTTGACTATGGGAATAGTTTTACTTTGGATCTTCTTCTCCGTCCTGTCCAAAATCTAGGCCGATCGTGTGGGACAGGTCAAATTCTCCTTCATCTGCACCGTGTCCGGCTCCATGACATGTGAAGGGTTTACTACGTACTTCCGTAGTTGAGACACGTGAAATACGTCGTGAAGCATGGAAAGTTGGGGAGGCAAGGCTAACTTATAAGCCACCGGGCCTGTTCTTTGGAGAATTTGGTAAGGACCGATGTATCTCGGGTTGAGTTTCCTTACTCCCAAAGCCTGTCCAACCCCGGTGACTGGAGATAGTCTGAGGAACACATGATCACCCTCTTCAAACTGCAATAGGAGATGGTTGCTATCATAGTTTTGAGCCCGCAATAGCTTATCTTGGATCATGCGGATTTGCTCGGATGTGTCCTGTACCATCTCGGGTCCAAGGAGTTGGCCCTCCCTTACTTCAGTCCAGCACGAAGGAGTCCGGCATCTCCGTCCATATAATGCTTCGAAGGGTGCCATGCCCAGGCTAGCATGGAAGTTATTATTAATACGAGAACTCCACCAATGGGAGGTACCTATCCCAACTCATCCCTTGTTCCAATGTGCAAGCTCTCATCATGTCTTCTAGAGTTTGGATAGTCCTCCCTGTCTGCCCGTCCGTTTGGGGATGATAAGTTGTGCTGAGCCTCAGCTGGGTTCCAAAGGCCTCCTGAAGAGCGCCCCAAAACCTAGAGGTGAACTTTGGATCTCTATCGCTGACAATGCATTCCGAGACGTCATGCAATCTAACAATCCTTAATGTATAACTGAGCCAACTTCTCTGTGGTATAGTCAATCCGGACAGTTAGAAGTTAGCCAATTTGCTTAGTTTGTCCACAATCACCCAGATGGAGTCGTATCCGAGTTGAGTCCTTGGTAGCCCGACTACGAAATCCATGGAGATACTATTCCACTTCCACTCCGGGATCAGCAAGGGTTGTAACAGGCCTGTCGGCCTCTGATGCTCGATCTTAACCTTCTAACATACCAGGCACTTAGTCACGTGCTCGGCTATGTCTCTCTTCATTCCCAACCACCAGAAGTTCCTCTTAAGGTCCTGATACATTTTGGTGGCTCCGGGATGAATACTAAACCGGCCTTTGTGAGCCTCGGACATGAGCGTATTCACTAACTTCCCATTAGGTACCACAATCCTTCCTTGGTATGAAATTAAGTCATGGTCCTCCCGGGAGACGCCTCTTTGTCCCAGCATGGACTTCACATCTTCGTCATTTTCCTGGGTTTCTCGAATTCTTCTAATCAACTCGTTATTCACCCTGATTGCTCTCAGTTCGAGACCCCGGTTCCCTTCAGTCATGGTTAGGTGCAGATCTCGAAAATCCTATATTAGCTTGCACTCTGCCATCATCAAGCAAGTCGTGCTCATATGCTTCCTGCTTAGGGCGTCCGCCACCACATTGGCTTTTTCGGGATGGTATTTTAACTAAAAATCATAGTCCTTGAGGAACTCCATCCACCGTCTCTGCCTCATGTTTAGCTCCTTCTGATCAAATAAGTATTTGAGGCTCTTGTGGTCGCTAAACACCACCAGCTTGGCATCATACAGGTAGTGCCTCCATATTTTTAGGACGAAGACCACTGCTGCAAGCTCTAAATCATGTGTTGCGTAATTCTCCTCATGTGGTTTCAGCTGCCGGGAAGCATAGGCAACCACCTTTTTCTCTTGCATCAGGACACATCCCAGTCCCTACCCGGATGTGTCACAAAAGACCTCGAAACTTCCTTCAGGGTCAGGAAGGGTTAACACGGGAGCCGTGGTCAATTTTTCCTTTAGTCTGTGGAAGCATTCCTCGCACTTATTGGTCCAAACGAAAGGAGTCCCCTTCCGAGTTAGGCGAGTCAAAGGCAACACCATCTATGAGAACCCCTAAATGAACCTCCGATAGTACCCGGCCAATCCAAGGAAGCTCTGGATCTCGGAAACACTCTTGGGCCGTTCCCAAGTCTTCATGGCCTCAACCTTACCGGGGTCAACTGCTACCTCGGCTACCAAGATTACATGACCAAGGAACTTCACCTCGGACAACCAAAATTCACACTTAGAAAACTTGGCGTACAATTGGTCGTTCCTTAACGTCCGGAGGTGCTCGGCATGCTTCTCCTCACTCTCAGGGTGTCATCTCTCAACAAATGCAGACAACAAGCCCATATCCCCAGTCTCCACTGAGCAACCAATCAATGGAGTTAGGCCAGTGGCAGCCACTAAACCTTTAATCTCAGCTATAGGCTTCCTGAATTTAATAACCTTACATCCATAGGAAGCAAGCTTTAACTCTGGACGTTCCTGCATTGAAGACATCATTCATTTTACATTGATGGATAACAAAAAATAATACACGTTGTACTATGTAATTGATCATGTCAATACCTCTCCTGCCCAGATTCTAAGAACCACATGATTAGCGAACTCGGTCAACACCAAAGAGTCTTTCGACCCTCCTAGAAAAGATTCGCACTCAGTATCCATATCCTCAGTGACAGGTACAACAGTCTCGACATATGGTTCCTGCACAGGAGGATCCTCAAGAACATCAACACCTGCCCTTTGTCGACGTACAGATGTGGTAGGCCTACGCTGCTCAAGGGCTTCATCATCATCACCTCTAACATCTCTACCCAATGCTCGATCGATAACTCGTCCAAGAGCCCGACGCATTCCTCTCGTCTTAGCCATAATTTGCAACCACAATTGTTTACATGTTACTCTATCCCTATGCTAATGTGAACGAAGAGAAAACACTAATGGAGATTCAACATAGTGTTTTTTAGCTTTTGAGATTCAACATACTAATTGTGAAGGAATTTGTGTATATGGTTATGTATACCAGTGTGATTCACAAACATACTTACCAGTGAAGTCCAATTCTAACAAAAGCATCCTGTAACCGATTGAACAAGTGTGATTCACAAGCATACTCACCAATCAAGTCCAATTCTAACAAAAACATCCTATAACGGGTTGAACAAGTAAAATTCACAAGCATACTCACCAAGTAAGTCCAATTCTAATCAAAGCAATACATGATAAATTGTGTTTTCACTTTCTAATATTTTTTTAATACTACTTAATTATTTTTTATTTAATTATTTTAAAAAGTATTTAAAAATTAAAAAAGACTCATACGGATTGGTTAATCCGTAAACCTCATACGGATTGACTAATCCGTATGAGTCTTATGGATTCTCAAATCTGTTTCCTAACCCCTTTTCCGTTGAACATTCCAAAACCAAGAAGGACTCACCTCACAATGTCGTAGCCACTAAACGAAGAAGACAATGTCACGACAGACACGAAGCGCCGGAGAACGATTCCGATTAAGGTGGTAACAGAACGGTGCAGCAGGAACGGTGCAGGAGTAATTTCGCAAAATCAATTTAAAAATAAAAAGCTAAAAGTGAAGGGTAATTGTGGAAATACACTATTACACAAATGGTGTATTGGAAATTATAATGGTGTATGAAATTCAACTCTTAAAGTAATCTTAATCAGTTGGGCCCGACATGATTTGGGTAGAGTCCAGCCCATTTCTTCCAACATCCCACTCATTTTTGGCATTTGCTATCTATACCAGACAAATTTCTAATACATCCAACATAAACAGTGTAATATCAATTTTGCCCAACTCAATCCGTATGTACCTTACGGATTAAGAATCCGTATGGGTAAAAAAAAATTAAAATAATTTTCAAAATAATGGCACATGCAAATCTTGACCTTGCAACCTTCGAATTACTAGTACAACACTCTAACCAACTAAACTAATAGACCATTTGTATTAAATAATAATTAATGTCGCTATATATAATATTAAAATTTTTAATGTATATTTAATACACATAAATTTACATAATAAATTTTATAACAATTAATTTTTATCTAATAATATTATTTTTTACATATATAAATTTCTAATGCATATGAACCTTTGATTTTATAATATTAAATTTTCTTATGTATATGAACCTAGGATTTTTATTCAAACTTATGATTTTTATTTAAAATTTACATATGTAAAAATTACATTATTAGATAAAAATTAATATATATAAAATTTATTATGTAAATTTATGTGTACTAAATATGCATTAGAAATTTTAATGTTATATAACGACATTAATTATTATTTAACACAAATTACCTATTAGCTTAGTTGGTTAGAACATTGTGCCAATAACACAAGTCACAAGTATGAGACCTACATCATGTATCATTATTTTAAAATTTTTTAACCCATATGAATTACGAGTTGGGCAAAATTGGTATTACACTACTAAGTGTATTAAAAATTTATCTGGTGTAGGGAGCAAACACCCTCATTTCCTTGTCACCATGAGCATGATTAGAAGACCATTACTCTTTAATTTAAGAAATATGCTAACAACATATTCTCTAACACTCTTTATAATCAACCCTCTCTTGGACTATTTGGTTGAGGGGAAAAGGAGAATGGAGAAGAAATTGTGTTCCATGTGAATCTCACATCTTACACTATTTTAATTCAAAAAAATTCTTTTATTTTCATGTTCTAAATCAAACAGAACATAATGGTTGAAAATTATTGGAAATTATAAAAATTTGTGGGTTCTACATCTTATTTAATAACTCATAATTTTGTAATTTCCATAAATTTCAACCAGTATGTTAGAATGTGTTGTTAGCACTCTTAATTTAATGTCTTCCTAACCATGATTCTCATAAACCCCTTACTATTCACATTTGACAGTGGCGGGCATCCAACATGAAGTTTTGATGCAGATCGACTTTCCTAGATAAAATTAGAAAATCAGTTTCAGCACTTTTAAAAATAGATAAAAGTGGAATCTTTTGATAGCAATTTTTGTTGACAGTTTTTTACCTCATACTTTGTGGATTCCCGTGAATACCGAAGATACTTGAATTTTGGGGTACCTACGTAACAAATACCCATTTGGATCATCTGAGTGACGGATAATATTACCTGTACTCGTCCCACTCCATTATCATTCATAATCAAAACCATTAGCTACCTTTTTCACTTGTTTCAACCCGAACACCACTACTCTACAAAACAGAAAAATGAATTTTAGTAGACCACAGCACTTCCTTTAGGTTTCTTCGACAATGCCAGTTGCTACCACCAAATAATTCCAGAAACTGATAGACTAGAGCATAGAAGAAACTTTTGACACCGGGGTAAACTTTTAAATCTGAATTAAAAAAGCAACACAAAGGAAAATAGATTCAATACTCATGTAATCGATTTGAGAGTGCACGATTCCAAATAATTACAACATTTTGCACAAAATTGGAAATTATAACAGCGTACTAAAATGAAGGTAATGTACAAACAGCAATCAAAGGAAAAATTTACGTAAAAAGTCTAAGATCAGTATAATTTTATTGAACTACTAATCTCTGTAAGTGATCCAGGAAGACATCAAAGCTAACATCGTCCGTAAAGATAATATCCCCTCCAGGATTATAAGATTCAGTATTATAAGTAGCAGAAGGGTTTAACTTTGCCAGTAGAAATCGAGCCTGCACATGATTAACATGGACATCAGTACAGGAACATCTTAGATTAGAAGAAAACAAATGGAGAAAGTCACACACTAGAAAAATACTAATATCCATAAAGCTGGTTCAAAGCGTATGGATCACATCACTTAAATTACAGCTATATTCCAATCCAAGTACACCAAGGAACAAAATAATTGAATTATTCTGAACATGTATAAACAATTTGCTTAGGGAGGGCATTCAATAAGAAGCTGATAGGTGAATTATCCTTTTTTTTCCTTGCATTGGATCTTAAGGAAACCATTAACCACATTCACCAATTACAGAAAACCATTGAATCAAAAGTTCTTCCTCACCCATAAATTTTAATGCATTCTTCACACATTCTGACAATAATATAATGAATTGCAGCTTTATTCATTTGCTTTAGTAATTGATGTATAAACCCTTCCTAGCCGCACATAGAGATCCAATGATTGACAACCTTGCTTAACCTTAAGATAATTTTAATATGAACGTAACAGTCTATTATTCAAAGCAATCAATCCATGCCATGTAGAACCTAGAAAGTACATAGCAAATTTTTGAAATGCATATATTTAAACTGGGCAGAAAATTCATAATATATCCTTTAAATTATAGTTCTTACTTTTACAGCTGCATAAATAATTAAAAAAATAATATTATTTTCGGGGAGAAAGATGAAAAAATTGAGGACACTTGGTGTTCTTAGTTGGCTGTACATGTACAGAATTGCTGAGTGAAATACAAAATGAGAGGAAAATGAAAAGAAAAAATAGAGAAAATAATTCTGAGAATGAAAAGGGTAATTAGTTAGTAGCAAATAAAAAAAAAAAACAGTAGGAAGCAGGCCAACTCTATTGTATTACCAGATGATCAATGGCAAGAAGGAATAGAAAGTAACCTGAGAGCCATGCTGATCACAAACAACCAGGCGAGGTACAGGAAATCTCTCCTCCATTATTAAATCTGCATCATCATGAGGAGCTCGTAGCAATTGAGCAAATGCCTGCAAAATTTAGTGACTTAATCAAATATATTGTCAATGTGAAGGTAAGAACATTGGTGACACAGTGCAGTTCTAGATATTATGACCTCAAGAAAACACTTGATAAAAGCTTACAACGAACTGGGAAAGGTGTCCAAAGATTAATTCCAATTATCAAGTTGGTTTGACACAGGCCATAGCATGGATTTCCCACTCGAGTTAAGACATTAATGATAAAAGCTCAAAAAATAAAATAAGGCACAAGTAGTATTAAACTGATGCCCAACTGCAGCCACCATGGAGCTGCCAGATTCATTAAAACTTTGCAGTGCTGCATACATAACCCTATAACTGAAAATATAAACTTAGCAGCAAGCCCAAGCACCTTACTGAATTTAATCTTAAACCAATATGATTAACTAAAGCCCATAATCTACAATAACTTGTCCGGAACACTGAAATTAACATAAATACTTCAACAATTTCACCTATGATTAATCTTACACTCAATGTTGTCAAACTCGAGGATCGGAAGAGGATCGGAAGGGGGGGTAAAAGATCGTAACTCGAGGATCGTAACTCGGATCGTAAGAGTTACGTGTATATGTAAAATAGAAACTGCATAAAACAATAAAAGGGGTGCAGAAAGTAACATTGTGTATCTGGCCCATATCAGGAAGAAAATGAGCAAGAGGAGTACAAAAAGCAAAAAAGGGGGTACAGGAAGAAAATTGGCCCAAATGTAAACCTAATTCCCAAATGTAAACCTGACTCATCTTCTCTCACTCATCTCGTCCCGCAGCTGCTCCTTCTTCTTCCTCTTCTTTTTTTTTTTTTTCCTTTCTCTGCAGCTGCTCCTTCTTCCTCTTCTTTTTTTTTTCTTTTCTCTTAATGGAATGATGGAACACATCATCATTGCCCAAGCACCTCGGCACCAAGCACCTCGGCACCAAGACCGAACGTCGACGAGGAGCGGATATGACCACCGACGAGCAGCAACGAGCAGCGGCGATGGCGATGACGACCAGCGGCGTGACCACCGACGAGCAGCAACGAGCAGCGGCGACGACGACGACGACCAGCGGCGACGAGGCAGAGGACAGCAACTTAAAGGTTAGTTTCAAATTGGGTCCCCCACCTGGGATCGAAACGGATCAACGATCCGTCCAACTCACGTGCAAACGCGCGATCCGGCATCGATCCTCACCCCCAACGATCCTCCCTCCGAGTTTGCTCGTGCCTCCCTCTGAAAATCGCAAGATCGTACGAGTATGCGATCTTACTCGCGATCTTGACAACATTGCTTACACTTTCTTGGTAATATATTGTCCCTATAAGTTGCATATTGTAATTCTCCAACAAAAACCTCAGAACAAAACTAAATAGAATAACTATTCTCAGATTAGCTATAGCATTTCCAAAGAATACCTGATGTTCTGGTTCATTATGATACCCAGCCTTACGCCACTGAGCAATGGTTGAACCATGAAAAATGACAACAGTGAAAAATGAATCCAAAAGCAGGATCTTATCAGCCGCAATGGCTGCAACATCAAGAAGAGCTGGTTCAGGACCAGCATGGAATGAATAAGAAATCAACGAAGGCTGAACCATGACAACAGAATTCGCAACATTTTCACGGTTTAGTATCATTCTAAAGTAAGCAGTCTCATCTGGGCTGTTGTTAAAGACCTGTGATAAATATGATTAAGGAAAATAAGTAAACATTGAAGTACAAAATATCACTGGCAAATATCACAAACTTACAAAGATCCAACAATACAAAACACATACCTGAACAAACTGAGACCGTCTTAAATGAAACATAAATTGAGGGAATATTGACAACCTAGGAGACAAACTGAAAGAAGATGGAGTGTCTTTTTGAAATTCCCCAAACCGAGAACACAAATTTATCAATGCCTTGTCCAACCATCTGATAGGATCAAATTCAGCCTGATACCAGAATCACATCATTACAAAACGTCACAACAACATTAAAAGAGAACAAAACCACATCAAGCAGATCAGTGAGAAAAAGATACGCAGGTGCCCAGTTCTCACCACTATGGGTGTGTGTGTGTCATGTGTATCGAGTGGCAAAGAATACTTCTGAGACTCTTGATTCTTTATGTCAATGTACTTTTCAACTATAGTTATTGTATAATGGGTTTCAATTAACTATAGTTCCTCATTCTTTTTCATGAAAGGAGGAAAAGAAAAGGAAACCCCCATGCCACTTTTCATGCGGTAATGTAGATTTTAGCTGGATAAACTCAATGTTGTTTGATTTTTTTTTCCTATTGCAGAATATGATTTTAAGATATCAAATAACAATAATTTCAAAAAGCCTCCATACATGCATTTTTCTGCATGTGATATCTATAACATGCAGTAATTAATTATAATGCATTTTTAGTTCTGTAAATTAATTTACACACTCGTGGTGGGGATCCATTTATTCAAGGAGAAGGCATTTTCAAACTTGAACATGATTTTCCTGGTTTGTGAGACCAACCACAGTCACTGCTATGAGAGACCAAGTGATAAAATCAATTCCTATCCAAGAGGGAGACAGTATTATTGAACTAAACTGAAAGTGTTCGCAGGGGAAAATAAGAGCATATGTCCCAGCTATGGAGGAAATACCCTAGCCCAATATGTATATGCATGACAGAAAACAAAATATGTGCACCCCCTGAATGTATCTATAACAAGCAGTAATTACTTATAATGCATTTTTAGTTCTGTAAATTGATTTTACACACATGGTAGGGATCCACTTATTCAAGGAGAAGGCACTTTCAAACTTGAAAGTGATTTTCCTGGTTTGTGCAACCAACCACAGTAACTGCTATGAGAGACCAAGTGATAAGATCAATTCCAATCCAAGAGGGAGACAATATTATTGAACTAAACTGAAAGTGTTCGCAGAGGAAAATAAGAGCATAAGCTCCCAGATGTAGAAGTAGAACCCGCAATGGGGCATCAGCAAACCTAGGAGAGAAAACAAACCAACAGCCTGAAAAGTGCAGACAAGGGTGGTACAAGACCCCAAACAGACAAAGTGAACACAGATCAGGTATTATAGCAAGCAGAGCTAAGTCTGGCGGCATTAGGAAAGGCCAGAAAAAAAATGACCCACTCAGCCACACATGGCTGGCAATGCAGTGAGGAGGAAGTCACAGCCTAGATGCACATATAAGCACCTCACAGCTCAAATGGCCATGAAACTCCCAGGGACAACAATGTTGATCCTAGTGGTGGTGTCCAGAAAACTCATCAAAAAAGTGGTCAGAGCAAAGAATAATGCTGAAAAAACGTCTGGACTGGAGACAAAAAGGCAGCTGGAATGAGGCACATGGACAGCAAAGAAGACCAAGACCAGAAACCAGAGAAGGAATACAGTTTTCAGAAGGGGAAAAAAATCACCAATGGACAGTGGTGGGTCCACTGGGTATTCATGGAATAGGGTCATCTCTAGTCCAACTCTAGACACCATGCAGAAAGAGACGAAAAACAAGAGAACATTCCATGTGTCTTTTTCTTGGTGAATGAAGGGGGTAAAGCCCAAACAACGAACTAAAAGCCATGACAGAACACGGTTGAGGATACATCTGCTAAAATAGCACAAGACAAGAAGGAAGGTACAAATTCAAAAATTTTAACCCTCAAGCAAATAGAAAAAGTTAGCTAACAAATCAGCAATTTGGTTTCCTTCTCTCTAAGTATGAGACCAATCAAAAATACCTCCAAGCCTCCTAAAACCATCAATCTTCTGAACCAGAGCATAACAGCATGAGAAGCAGGACAACCAAACCTTAAAAGGTTAATATTGATAACAGTTACCCTTATGACCTATTTACTATAATTAGATAGGGCTCATAATATCACCAATTAAAATATTTACATAATCTCTAACACCTATGAACATATGATTTATCAAAAATTTAGTATGCATGGTCAAGATAATATCTCGTAATTCAACAATAAGGTATCTTACATTTTTTTCTATAAAAAATTATAAAACAAAGTAAATGTTCACGACTTCAGCAATAAGTGGATTCCTTCCACACACACACACACAAGCACAGAAGGTTGATACATTTATCCAAATATAACAAAAGTGAAGAAAACATCCAGCACTAACCTCTGTTTCCATTTTGAAAGAGACTTGGCGTGCCATGACTATAACAGCTGCTTCTTGGTCAAATCCAGCAATCAAGTCCTACATTTTAGACAAGTAATATAGAAACAGTGAAAATTTTCAGAAAATACCAAACAATGAATAACAAATGATAATTTTTTTAACACCAGGAAAGGAAAAGAAATCATCCCATGAAACCTATGTTATCAATAGCAGCGGAGCGGAGCGGTGCGGCCTGGCACCGCTACGGAGGGTAGTGTAGCGGTGCGGTTTGGGATAGCGGTGATTGCGGCCACAACAGGGGACGTGGCATCACACCCGCGATTGCGGTGACCCGGCCGCGATTTGGGTGGGTCGAGTGAAATGTCGAAAATGCCAAACATTTCACTCATTTATGTGGGTTTTTCGTTTTCTCCCTCTGCGACCTCGAACCTTCTCCCTCCCGCGCGACCTTGAACCCTTCTCCCTGCGCGCAAACCTCCTCCCTCCGGCGCGGCCTTGGTTCCCTTCTCCCCGCAACCTCCGACGGCCATTTCTTCTTCTCCTCTGGCGGCTCCGTCTCCATCGAGGTTTTGAAGTTTTTCTTTTTCTTTTTTTGTTCTTTCTTTCTTCTCTTCTCCTTCTGTATTGTTTCGTTTTGTACATTTCTCACTTTCTCTAATTCTGTTTCATTTTTTTTCTTTTTTCTTTTTTCCTTTTCGTTTCTCTTTTCTTTTTTTTTTGGTGTGTTTTGATTCTGCCCAGCAGAATCATGGCCTCTGGTTCCCTACCAGCCACATCTAGTCAACAAGGAAATAACAACACAACTCCATCAGTGGGAAGAGGCTGATGATTCAAATTAAGAAGATTGTGTTTGTCTATTTTGAATTTTAATTTCTAGAACTTTAGTTACATTTGGCTTTAGAGGGTTCAAGACTTACTTTGTAGAATTGTTTCTTTGACTTAAGAGTTTTTATTGTTAATGATAATTAGTGCATGAATTTTTAGTTATATTTCTTTTTTTCAGCTTATATATTTGTATTATAAATTTTTTAATACATATATAAAAACATTAGAATAGCGGTCATCCCGCTACCGCTATCCCGCTATCCCAGTTTTTGAGGGCGGCCGCTCCGCTCCGCTATCCGGGATTGATAATTATGCATGAAACATCAAACCAACCATAAGCACTGATTAATATTATCACACAAAAGACTTTGAAGGCCCCACATCAACTAGGTATATGGCCAAAGTACACTACAAATGGCTTGAGCAATACCCCCCACCTTATCTCGAGCTAGCTTTTAGAGTTAAGTTAACTTGGAATTGGACATGGTATCAAAATTTATCCAGACTTGATAATGGACCAACTGCAAATATCTAATCCAACAAACTTCAGGCTCCAAATATTCAATCCCAGCAGCAAAGGGTGTGTTAAGATCCCACATCATCTTAGCATACGGCCATAGTACTCCTTAAAATGACTTGGGTAATCCTCACCCCTTTAGGGGGTTAAATTAAGCTCCACTCATTCTCAATTATAAAGACAAAATAAAAACTGAACAAATAAAATTTACAACAATTTTTCTATAAGACATAAGAATATCAAGCCTCATAAAACTTTCACACCCATCAGATCATCAGCCATCTCAAGCCTTGCACACCTCTGAGGCATTGAAGCTAGCTGAAAGCCCATCTTCCCTTAAAGGTTCCCCAATTAGAGTTAGCAGTATTATATAAGCATTTATTCAGCAATCTCAATACAAATAAGCAAGCAACCTGTACCAAACGCTTTCCATTTTTTGGATAAGATACTTGTTAAAATTCTTAGCAGATAGAGGTCCTGGATCATCATACCTCAACATTGACCCCAGCTTCCCAAATACTGTAATACTGTAACTCCATTGCTCCTAAGACCTATCATTAATTGAGAAATTACCATGTCCTCCCATAAAACAACTCACAATTGTTACCGATACAAGTCATATTATGCTACTATTAGAATTTGGGTAACTCAACCCTACAAAAACTAGCTTGTAAGGTGAGGATTGTCGAAGTCATACCTCTAGTTGATGTGAGATCTCAACACAGTCACACCCCCTCACACTTAGGACTAGACATGCAGGTGGCCCAATAAAAGAGTTCTCAATAGAACTGAAGAAGATAAAAGATAAAGTGTAAAAGAGAGTGAAAACTTCAGAATCAGAAACTGTTATTATGATTGGGTAACTGTTTCCTGTTACAAAGAAGACTATATATAGAGCTCTAGAACAGTTAGTTATGATTAACTAACTTTCTAACAAACTCCTAACTAACTCTGACATATAACTAACTGAGTAACTAACTCAGAACTAACACAGTTAAGTGAGTGTGCAGTTGAACACTGCACCACTCTATATACTACTCTAATACCCAATAACAACAGTCCCTCACACCTAGGAATAGAAATCTATAGCATAGACAAATACAAGTTCCACAATAATGAATTTAGGATTAGCTCTCATAGACTCATACCATCATAGAATTTGGACTTAGGACCTAACTCAACTCTACAAACTAGTGTATAAGGAAAAGACTGCCCAAGCCTTATAAGGACTACACTTGCCATACCTCTAATTAATGTGGGATCTCAATAGCTATCATCACCTACATGGAATCTTCTCTCATTTTTTTTCCATGAATATGGGAAGCCAATGGATACTAAATTGTACAGTCAGAGTCATTTTGACAATGAGGTGAGAAACAACCACCAGCTCACATGGTATGAGGTCAGGATCATGCAGTAGGGGAATCATAAGAAAAGAAGATAAAAAGCAAGGCATGGGATTAGTGAAAAACTAGGAAGAACAGATCACTTAGATTGCCTGGACTTTAATGTTTATGTATTTTTGTTCATTCCTGAGAATTCTAAATCTGTAAATATTTAATGGACCCCATTGATCTGATATGGCCTTCAGTCCTAGCAGACATCTGTTCAGAAAAGGAAATACATAACTCTATTTCTGTGTGGTGTCTGAATCTAAGCCAGTTTCTATTACAATATAACCCACACTTTTCGCACCACTATAGGATTGATAACAACAACAATCCAACTTATTGGCTGTTGCCATATGATGGCCCTACTTCCTAAGAACTCTGCTCCAGTTAAATATGCCTAACCATCCATTACAAAAATGACTAGAAAACAGGAAATCATGATGAGTCCATTTACAAACACAAAAGGAACAAATGACTAATACTTCAGCTAAAAGGAGTAAAGCAGTCAATTTGCATATCATACAAGGAAGCAACCTACTTTAAGAAAAGAATTCCAAAATACCAACCCATTCACCAGTTCTCTTAACTTCCCTTCAAGTCCAACATCTAGACTTTGAACTTACCAATCAGCTCAACTGATTTGTCCAAAACAATCAATGAGCTTCCAACCAACAAGAAGCTAGGCAAGGGAAGAAACATAGTGGTAGAAAAAGTAAACAAAGGAAAAGGCTTTGTTTTGCATCTTAATCTTAATATACAATGAAAAATGTACAGCGCATCATTCCCAGACTACTTTTATCACTTTTGCAATTTGAAAACTCCAACCAAATTGTTTGAGCAATGAATGCAGATCAAAAGAATCAGGTAATCAAAAGGTTGAAGATGAAACCTTACCTGTATACTTTCTGGTCCAGCAACCCATCTACGTGAAAGGGTCGTAACCCGTAATCTCATTTGCCCACTGTTATTCTGGTAACTGAAGCAAAACATCTGTGATGAGTGAGAAATATTTAATGTACATTACCATAACAGACAAAAGATTACTCAAAGCAGGATTAAGATGGCTTTCATACTAAGTCAAGAATTGGAAGTAAAATTGATTGCTTGTGGACTGGATTGTTGCATCAGGAGTTTCCTTCCTCACAACGTCAAAAAATAGACACAATGATGTGGATTTGTCAAGGCCACACATTTTCCATGCACTTGTACCCCCTTGACCAATAGCAACATCTGAGCATAATGGGCCTTTCTGCAAATACAAAGCAGCAGATAAGCATCTATGTAGTGGGGATAAGAAGCAGAAAAAGGCGAGTTCTTCTAGACATACCTTTTCAAGAGATGCACAAGGGCCAATAATACCTTGGACTTTCAAGTCCTTAGAGCAGTTTATCTCAAATATTCCACTGCAAAAAGAAGTTAAATGAGAAATAAAAGTCAATATATAAAGGAAAACATGATAATCAGGAGCATCTATACTAACTGTTAAAAGAGATTAAAATGTCTTAGAACTCAGAATAGTATACATTTGTAGTGAAGCTATGTTCAAGATAGCATTTATGGTCTATTATCCAGCACTAACTTGGTGTCAAAGCTTGGTTATTCCAATACGTAAAAGAATGGAGCTCATTAAGTCAGGCAGCCAGAACCCATAGGACATGCTGATTAGCACCAGATTATATTGCTGGTTAGAACCAGAGTATATTTAGGGAATCAGTATGGCTCAAAGTGCTGATCAACTCCTTCACCTTCACTGTTCTTCTTTTGGTTAGAAAGCATGTTTCTACTAAACTTGTAACAAGCTTAAACTTAAGGGAGAGTATTAAAAGATACATGGATTAATAGTCTTATAGTTAGATTGCTTGGGAAGTATTAGTACAAATAAGAGTTTTGAGTTATGATATTTTATTATATCATCAATAATATATTCAATGTTAATACACTTAGCACTTTTTTCTCTGTTAGGACGTATAATGAGAGTGAATAAGAACAGCTGTTAGTCAGTTAGTCCATTAGTTAGTTAGTTGGACTAGTCGGTTGGTTAGAAGAAATTGGTTATAAATAGGAAAAATCAGATTGGGAGACGGCAATCAATGAATTTGATAGATTGTGTAAATGAAGGGAGAGATCCTTTGTGAAGGGGAAACCCTTGGGGAGAATTCTATTCTCCATTTTCTATTCTTCTCTTCATTAGAGTTCTGATCTTTTGGTTCTCTCTCTAGTTTCCATCTTGTTTTCTCTGGATTTCTATCAATATCTCTTTAACTTCTTTCCTAACCCTAAAACTTGTCATTTGAACAAGAATCAACTTGTTTTCCAATTTTGCACAATTATAAATTATAAATTGGTACAGTAATCACACAAATTTAACTATAATTTTTTTTTTTTTTGGATCGGCCAAAGTTAGTTGTTAAATGTTAGTATTTTTGTTAGTGGAGGGATTCGAAGTTTCGAACCCACGACCTCTCCCTCCTTCCCCTCTTCAAACTTTTTTCCCAACCACCCAACCAACCTTATATCTCCACAAATTTAACTATAATACTATTTAGCATTTAACTAACATAGTAGCTCAACTAGCAATAATAAATTTATTATCCTTACTACACCAACAAGAAACACAACTCAGGAAGATTAACATATCAGATAAAAAAAAATGAAAATCTTTATGACTTACTTTGAAGATAGACCCAAATCATAATCACCCGATTGGAAAACATGCTTTAGTGAATCCTTGAACACTGAATGGCCAAAACTTTCAGCAAGTACAACAAGGCCTCCAGTTCTTTCAACGGCGGTTTTAAGTTCAGCAATTCCAACCTGGAGGATAAAGTATACAGCAGGAAATTAATATTTTTTAATATAAGAACATTATACAAAGTAAAACAACCACAAGCAGAGATTTCTTAAACCAATGGCTCAATGGCAGGATTGCCTCAAAATATCAAACACCACTTGAGCTTCATTTTAAAAATAATGATTGAAACAATTCTTTTCCATAAAATTAAAATTTCACAAATAAAAATAGAAGAGAAGATTACAAGCAAGAGAGATCAGGAATCCTCCTAAAAACGAAGAAAACGGGAAGAAAAAATCAACTTGGCCAAAAGAAAATATGTTTGCACGAAAAAAGAAAAAAATCATAATCATTCTAATCATAATCCTCCTAATATGTTTGGGAAGAAGTAAATTACAAAACACTGGATATACTTGGACGTTGGACTGTCATTTAAATATTTTATGCTTCACAAAAACTTAACAGTGAAAGGGTCTTTAGGTGGAAAACAGAGATAAACATGGTCAACTTATAAACAGGCAAAATGCTGTGTACCAACTAGAAAAAGGTCAGTTGATAAAAGTGAAAACATTACCTGATCAAGAGCACAAGCAAAAAGATCTAGTACATGACCTTGATGCACAAGCTGCTTCGAAAGTCCATCATAGAATTTCACACATTTATGGTAATGTGGCACAGAATCTTTATCCAGATCCTTGTGAGAGCGAATTGGTTCAGAAAGTTGTTTGGATACAATCTGCAATATACAATAGTTCATATAGAGAGAATCAGCTTAATGCCATCAACCAATCAAGTGAGATGGAAATCATTCTTGCCCATGATATCAAGAGAAGGAAAAAAAAACTGAGCATGATCCTACAACTCATGAAAGTAAATGCCAATTCATACAATTATGTTTTTATTTTATATGTGTAGGCATTAAATATACAGCAGCTAGTTTGGACTATGTAGCACCAACATGTGTCAGACACAGACACTTGTATGAAACGCATATGAAACATGTCAGTCACTTGGTCATAGAGACTATAATACAATATCATGATTCATGAACCAACTATAATAAAAGCTTAAGCTGTTAAGTGAAGGTGCATTAATAGTTTCATTCGTTCACAATGTCTCTGGCAATAAATATAACATTACCCATAGGTGGATTTAGCATGCAGGTAATTTCAGACCTGAAAGTTAGATATCTCTATATCAAATACCTACTACCTAGAATTCAAGATCTGATTTGGTATGTAAACTAAGCATCCATTTGGATTTCATTTTGGCCAACAAAGCAAAATGAATGGCACCTGTTGTCTGTAGCACAAGATGTGAGACTAGTTTTAATTGTAGAGAAAATTTTCTGCTGTGACCAAACTTCATTTCACCACCTCAACAAAATGGACACCAAGTAGTTAAATACATTCCCAAGGAATTTAAAACATAGAGATTCACTGTACTTGCCAGTGAATGACAACATAGCAAATGCATCCAAAACTACTAAAATATTTGTATTTAGATTAAGAAAAATAATAAAGAGGACGGGGGAAAAGTACAACAGAGGGTGTGATATACTCCAAAAGAAACCAAAAAAGGACAAAAAGGAAAACCCCACACAAGAAACCTCAGTTCAGAATACTCCAAAATCATAAGAACTGAAATGGAGCTACAACTGCCTTCATAAAATAAAACTAGATAACTTCGTCAAATAAGAACTTCCAAATGTAAAGGAAAATTTTAAACTATAAAACCCAAAACAACTTTCCCTTACCCTCAATCAAATTCAAAACTTCAATAAAATCCTATTTAAGAGTTCATTTCCTATACACCCCTCAAGAATTCACTGTGATTACTAATCTTTGTAGTTCCTTCTCTGCTTCCTTCATCATATTCTAGCTCTATGCAACAAAAACACCTCAACAACCTTACCAACAAATTAACCAGTCTTTACCCCCAATGAGTCAAGAAAATATCATCCATCACAGAATTAACTTGCAATGCCTACTGGCATATTGGACATAACCTTTTGCCCGACGATCTTTTCACTTTGACTGAAAGACGTCACATTTTGAGCATACGGATATGGACAAGAGAGAATTCCTTCTATAATACAGACATGAATAGAAGGATCTAAGTCTAACGTATAATCTTGTCCTTATGGAATCTTGGAAGCCAAAACTAAAGTATAATTATTAACCTTTACCTCGACATTTTTTTCTTAAAAGGCTCCTTCACTCCCAGCCTAAACACTCCTTGGATCACTCCTTTGCTCATCATAGTTTTACCCAGACAAAACCACAACACTAACTAATTATAGAACTCATATATTGCCACATATATAACTACAACGTTGAATAGCGCATCGCCAAGCTCACACAAAACTACACAAGTTTCATGAGTAGCTCTTACAGGAGCAGGTCCTTCAGTAGCCGGCCCTCCAATAAATGCCATTATTCTCGCAGCAGAGCCAGGGACACATGCCCCCAACAAACTCGCTGCGATACTCAGTGCCGTGCTGGTGCACCGAGCAGCACGCTGATCTGCCGGCACAGCCCAAGGATCCTTCTGCAGCTCCTCCAATACCTGCCAACCAAACCACACAAATTAACATGAATACACTCCAAATTCATTTCATTCCACTACAAGAGACACTCAATACACAAATTAATAGCAATACACTCCAAATTCATTTCATTCCACCACAAGAGACACACGACAAACATTAACAAATTGACAGTAGAGTGCACACGCACAAACTTACACCAAATACAGTCCAAATTCATTTCATTCCACCACAAGCAATACTGAACTGAGAGTGGAGTGTATGCACACAAATTAACACTGAATACAGTTATACACTCTAGATTCATTTCATTCCACAAGAGACACTCAACAAACATTCTCGAAATGAAACTGGAGTGCACACACGCAAATTAACAACAAATACCAGGGTTTTAAAAAACGGTCTAGGACCACAATTTTGACCACATCATCCTCAAGGTTTTAGAGTCTCGAAAACCACATCACAACTGCAATTGCGGCCACATCCGGTGCATTTGTTTGCAATTTCCCACAACATCAAGCATAACCACATCACAACTGCAATCGTGGCCACATCAGGTGCATTTGTTCGCAATTTCCCACAACATCAAGCATCACAACAAAACAGCAACCGCAATTTAAAACCTTGTAAAAAACAGTTCAAATTCATTTCATTCCACTACAACAGACACTCAACAAACCTAACTGAATTGAAAGTGAAATGTAAATTGCACACGCACAAATCAACACCAAACATTACCAATTCCTCCAATTCCACTCCATTCCAGTGCTACACACACTCAACAAACATTACCAAATTGAGAGCAGCACACACAAATCACCACCAAACACACACCAAAACCCAACAACCATTACCGAATTGAGAGTGAACTCGCACTCCGACGCCGGCACGAGGAACCTCGAAATACTTTCCAGGGAGAGCCCGTCCCTCGCGCCAGCCACCACGCCAACCGCCGGGCGCGGCTTCTTCGCGAAAAAACTCATCTGCTCGAGCAGCTGGTCCTTCGTCAAATCCCTAGATCCCTTGAAAACATAAGTCTTCGGCACCGCACCAAACCCTAATTCGTGAACATGAACAAACGTCCCAAACGTAATGAGTCCAACGAGCGAGTTCTCGGGCAAAAGCTCAACCGCCTGCGCGAGCGCGGAGCGCAGGAACCCGATCTCCTCTTCGATGACGCACGTGTCGACGACGAAGAGGAAAACAGGGGGTACGGAAGGGCTATTATTAGTGGGGCCCACGGCGGCGTCGGAGTTGTACTCGACGGTGGTGTACTGCGGGAAGAGCTCGGCGGGGAGGGAGTCGTCGGAGATGGAGGAGTAGTGAGGTGGGAAGTGGTTGCGCTGGAAGCAGAAGGGGCAGATCCAGATCTTGGCGGCGAAGTCGACGATGCAGAAGGGGTTGAGGATGGAGCGGCACGTGCGGCACCGGAGAGGAGAGTAGTTGAGGACCGGCATCGAGGGAAAGTGCTTTATCGGAGTGTAGACGGCGGAGACGGGGACGACGGCGTTTTGGGCGTCCTGCTTCGTGCCGGGGATCACGTTCCACGGCATTCGAACGCCGTCTTGGGATTCGAGATCCAGAAATTCGGCCATGGTGAAAGCGAAGGTTTCGATCAGCTGCAATGGAATGTGCAGTTCTTCTGCTTCTTTGCGAAGGCTTGATCACACTGTGAAGTGGAAAAGCATGCGTTCTCAAGGGTGAATTTGATTGGTTAGTTGATGCATAGATTGTACTAACCACAACAACTAACGAGATTTTGGAAGAGGAAGATTGAGTTTATTATTATTTAAAAAATTAAAAGTTTTTTTATATCAATATTTGTATTTTTTTTAAAAGAGAAAATGATTGTGTATAAATAGTATAAAAAAATTATATTATCATTCAATTATAATCTATTATTTAAAAATTATATTAACAACAAAGTGTTGTGTAAAGATATTTCATATTATCAAGGCATAATTATTAATCTCTTTTTTAATAATAACAAAAAATTGAAAGAAAAAAAATTGTATATTTATGGATGATGATTCAAAAATTACTCTTGAGTTCTTTTTTTTTTTTTTGTTTTTGAACTCAAATGATACTCATTATTTGATGAAGAATCAAAGTATCAATGACATGATTAAAAACATGACGACTAGTATACAATCTAGATGTCATTGACAAACAATAAACTACTTGATTCGTTTGTCTTTGAATAAAACAAATCGAACAATGTTGAATTGAAATGAGCTTTGTCTGCATCTATCAAGAATAGAGTCAAAACTCTAGAACATGTGTTCATTGTTGCATAAGGCCATTAACCACCATTTTGCAATTTGATTAGTGACCACATTTTGCAAACTTAAGTCACCAATCCATGAGAGAGCAACTAATAAAGCCATAACCTTTGCTTCATGAAAAGGAAAAGAACTAATTGGAAAGATGTCCTCAGTATGATATGCCAATTGATCAGAAGATGTCCTCAGTATGATATGCCAATTGGAAAGAAGGTGTGAATTTTCTTCAATGGAATGACACCTGAATCAAGAATGATTGTAAATGTTGCAACTAGAGGTTCAATTAGATCTAAAATAGCAGCTCAAACTTATGAATTGATTGATTCATTAGCCACGAATGAAAATGAAAGCATTGCAATTCAACCTAAACGAGAGGTCATTCAATTGGGAAGCAGCGATGCCATGCTAGCTGAACAAAAACTCTTGTCACAGCAGTTAGCCAAGCTCAATGAAAAATTTGATAAACTTTAAGTTTCTACAGCTCAAGCCTCATCAATCAAAACAAATGCAGTTATTTGTGAGTACTGCCAAGGAGACCATGAGTCCAATGAATGTCCTACATTGATAGAAGCTGATCCAGTTCAAGTGAATGGTGTTTTGTATGATCAAAGACCCCAATATAATTTTTAGAGAAATCAGAATAATAATTCGGAGAACAATTATCAAAGGAGGATTCAATGAGGAGGGTTAGACTACAAATCTAATAATTATTTGCAACCTCCACCTATTCCACCTAAAAAGTCATCTGAATTGGAGAAAGCCATGTTGCAGCTGTCAAAGACCACTAATGAGCATATTCAAGCTACAAATGCATTCATCAATGAGACTAGAGCTCATTATAAAAATCAAGACGCGTCTATTCAGAAGTTGGAAAATCATATTGGTCAGTTGTCAAAGCAGCTTGCGCAAAGACAGCTAGGGCAGTTTCCTAGTGACACAGTGGTCAATCCAAGAGAACAGGCTAAAGCGATCACTACAAGGAGCGAAACTGTGATCACACCTCAAGAGAAAACCAAAGTGGTGCAGAAAAAGGCTAGAGATGAAGCTGAAACAAATCAAAATGGTGAGCAGGCAGCAAAAGTGGAGACACAAGCAAGTAAGGAAAAGGAACCAGCTGTTGCAAATCCTAAGAAGGTGATGGATTTCTCTCGCTTTGAGAAACCACCGTATCCAATGAAGCTTAAGCAACAAGCTCAAAAGAAACAGTATGCTAAATTTTTAGAGATGTTTAAAAAGTTGCATATTAATATTTCTTTTGTTGAAGCTTTAGCTAACATGCCTAATTATGCTAAATTTATGAAAGATTTATTGTCTAGAAAGCATAAGTTGCAGGAATGTGAAACAGTTGTACTTACTGAAGAGTGTAGCGCTATAATTCAGAAGAGAGTTCCACCTAAGCTTCGAGATCCAGGGAGTTTCAACATTCCCATTGCAATAGGTAATATCAACGTTGGGAGAGCATTATGTGACCTAGGAGCGAGCATCAACCTAATGCCTTTATCATTATGCAAGTCTCTAGGAATTATGGAGTTAAAGCCTACCATGGTGTCTCTTCAACTTGCTGATCGATCATTGAGGAAGCCGAGTGGAGTCATTAAAGACATTCTGGTTAAGGTTGATAAATTTATTTTTCCTACTGATTTTATAGTTTTAGATATGGAGGAGAGTGAAATATCTATTCTCTTAGGTAGACCATTTTTGGCTATGGCTAGAGTTATAATTGATGTAGCACAAGGGAAGTTAGAACTTAGGATGTTTGATGAGTCAATAATTTTTAATGTTTTTGATGTTATGAAAAATCCTATTGACAAGAATGACTGTTTCAGAATTGATGTATTAGACACGATAGTGCATATAGAGAAGTCCATTGATCAAGAGCTGGCAGAGGAGATGGAGATTAGAGACAAGGAAACTTCACTAGAAGAGCTGGAAGTAATAATGGAGGTGTTGGAAAAGAAAGAGACTGATATACTAATTGGAGCACCGAAAGTAGAGCTGAAAGAATTACCTGAAAATTTAAAGTATGTGTTCCTGGGAGAAGAAGAGACATATCCTATTATTATTAACAAAGGATTGTCAATAGCTGAAGAAGAGAAGTTATTAAAGGTACTTAAGGAGCACAAGACTACTATTGGGTGGTCTATCTCTGATTTGAAGGGCATCAATCCTTCTTTCTGCACTCATAAAATATTGATGGAAGATGAGATAAAACCAGTGAAGCAGCCTCAGAGAAGACTCAACCCTACTATGAAAGAGGTAGTTAGAAAAAAAGTGGTGAAGCTATTAGATGCTGGAATGATTTATCCAATTTCAGACACTGCATGGTAAGTCCGGTTCAGACCGTTCCAAAGAAAGGTGGGATGACTGTAGTTTAGAACGATAAGAATGAATTAATTCCCACTAGGACTATTACTGGATGGAGAATGTGTGTGGACTATAGGTGACTTAATGATCACTTCCCACTCCTATTTATTGATAAGATGCTGGAGAGATTAGATGGTCATGATTATTACTGTTTCTTAGATGGATACTCTAGCTACAATCAGATTCCAATAGCACCGGAAGATCAGGAGAAGACCGCTTTCACATGTCCCTTCGGAATCTTCGCATATAGAAGAATGCCATTTGGCCTCTGCAATGCACTGATAACCGATGTCGTATCGCTTCAAAACAATCAATCTACACTAATTCTGTAGAACAGGATTAACCTAGGTCAACTCAGAGACACAATCAATATGGTTCCAACTTCAATTCACTAGTAAATAATGGGGGGATTTTTATCAAACAGTTTGCATGCGATAAATGAAAATTGCATAAACTAACAGAATTGATTAAAGGTAATGTAAAACAGATTAAAAGCATCAATCAAATTCACCAAACCAAGCAATATGAATTATCCTAGTTCTCAGATAATGATTCTGTTATGAAAGTTCATTCAATTTCATTAAAAGCAGTTCAATCGAATTAACCCCTAAATTAATTGAAACCACAAACCTAATTGAAATATCATCCAAATAATCTATGATTAAAATTTGAAATTAGGAAATGAATCCATAACCTAATCCGCTTTCAATCCTAAACACATTCATAATCATGAAAATTGAATAGAGGATTAAAGAAGAAAGTGAACATTCACACATAATTTGAAATACCAAACCAGAACTCAAATTCTCCTTGCTTGGGCTTGGATCCTTGGATTGATTGATTTTTTAGCCTTCCATGATCATCATCAATGAAAGCCCCATGAAATGAGTGCACGAAAATGGAAGAACAGAAATGAAAATGAAGAACAGTGAAGAACAATGAAAAACAGTTGAGAGAAAATAAGAGAAATGATTTTAATTCTAAAAACTTCTAAAAGTCACTACAAAATGTGTTTGTGCTAAAATGAAGTGTGTTCATCCAAATAACTAAAGTCACGTAAATATAGTGACTAAATCAGTAGGAAAGGATAAGCCACAATGAAGCCCAACTAATCTAACTAATTACTAATTACACCAATTTCGCAGCCCAAAATTCAAGTGCAGTGATTCTAACTCCCAAGTCAAAAATGACCCTCAAAATGATAGAATTGGCCTTGGCTTATCTCTTACAAACTTGTAGATCTTTTCCTTATCTTTCCAGGGACTACTCAAATGCTCCATTTGGAGTTCTGTAGAGCTCTCTAGGTCCTGCGCAAGGAAGATAAGTCAAGTAAGCAAAAACTCTGAAAATAAGCAACAATTATCAATTAAGCCCACTTGTTTGCCTAAGACAAAAACTGAATTAGAATGGAAAAATAAAATTCCAAGAGAAGTCAAATAAGCTGAGAAGAATATAAAAATATTAAATTAAAATTACTCAATCATGCACCAACGACATTTCAAAGGTGTATGCTTTCTATTTTTTCTGATATGGTAGAAAAATGCTTAGAGGTGTTTATGGGTGATTTTTCTGTTTTTGGTTCTTGTTTTGATTCATGCTTAGGTAATTTAGCCAAAGTTTTGAAAAGATGCCAATAAACTAATCTTGTTTTGAATTGGGAAAAATGTCATTTTATGGTACGTGATGGTATTTTATTAAGACATACAATTTCTAGAAAAGGAATTGAATTGGATGGGGCTAAATTATTATTGATTGAAAAACTTCCCCCTCCCGCTAATGTTAATGGTGTACGAAGTTTCTTAGGTCATGCAAGTTTTTATGGGAGATTTATTAAAGATTTCTCAAAAATTGCAAAGCCTCTTAGTCAATTGCTAGTGAAGGAAGCTGAGTTCGTGTTTGATGCAACTTTCTTAATGCATTCAAAATGCTGAAGGAAAAGCTCACCACTGCACCTGTTTTGACAACACCTGATTGGTGTTTACCTTTTGAGCTTAAGTGTGATGCAAGTGCTTATGCTATTGGAGTTGTTCTTGGTTAGCGTAAAAATAAACTTTTACATGTGATATACTATGCTAGTAAAGTTTTAAATGAGACACAAGTTAATTATGCCACAACTGAAAAAGAAATGTTAGAAATAGTGTATGCATTAGATAAGTTTAGACCTTATTTGATAGGTTCTAAAGTTATTGTTTTTACTGACCATGTTGCTCTTAAGTATTTGATGACTAAGCAGGATGCAAAGCCATGTGTGCTACGTTGGATACTTTTATTTCAGGAATTTGATTTGGAAATCAAGGATAAGACCCACTTGTCTAGGATTCAAGAAAAGGATTTACAAGATGGGCAAGAAAAAGAAATTAATGAGCCCTTTCCTGATGAGCAAGTGATGGCAGTTCAGCTTGGCCCATGGTTTGTAGAGATGACCAATTACAAAGCTGTGGGAACAATGCCTGAAGACCTTACTTGGCAGCAGAAGAAGAAATTCATGCATGATGCAAGGAGGTATTATTGGGATAACCCATTCCTTTATTTTCAATGCACTGACAGTGTTATTCGCAAATGTGTAGCTGAGTCTGAGGTACCTAAGATTCTTTGGCATTGTCATTCTTCGGATTATGGAGGACACTTTGGAGGTAATAGGACAACATATAAAGTATTGCAAAGTGGTTATTACTGGCCTACAATTTTCAAAGACGCGCGAGACTTTGTGGATAAGTGTGATAAATGTTAGAGAACTGGAAACATCTCTCGTAAGAATGAAATGCCACTCAATAACATCCAAGAGGTGGAGTTATTCGATGTTTGGGGAATTGACTTCATGGGACCCTTTTCCAAGTCATATTCAAACCAATAATCCTAGTTATTGTGGATTATGTGTCTAAGTGGGTAGAAGCTGTTGCTTTGCCTACCAATGATGCGAAGGTGGTTGTTTCTTTCTTACGAAATAATATATTCACCATATTTGGAGTTCCTAGAGCTATCATCAGTGATGGGGGCACGCACTTTTGCAACAAGTAGTTTGAAAACTTGCTTAGTAAATATGGAATTAGACATAGGATAGCTACACCTTATCATCCTCAGACGAGTGGGCAAGTGGAGATTTCCAACAGAGAGATGAAGAGAATCTTAGAGAAAACAGTGGGAAAGTTTAGGAAGGACTGGGCATATTGAAACATTATGATGCACTTTGGGCATATAGAACAGCTTTCAAGACTCCAATAGGTATGTCACCATTCCAACTGGTGTACGGTAAGTCTTCTCATCTCCCTATTGAGCTAGAGCATAAAGCCTTGTGGGCTACTAAGTTTTAAAATTTTGAACTCTCTAAAGCTAGTGAAAAATGATTATTACAATTGAATGAGCTTGATGAGTTCAGATGTGCAACTTATGAGAATGCTAGAATTTACAAGGAAAACACCAAGAGATGGTATGATAAAAAGATCCATCCAAAGGAGTTTAAGCCAGGACAACAGGTATTATTGTACATTTCTCGATTAAGGTTGTTTCCAGGTAAACTTAAATCTCGTTGGTCTGGCCCTTTTGTGGTAAAGAAGGTGTTCCCCTATGGGACTGTTGAGATTTCCCTTCTAGATGTTGAGAGACCTTTTAAAGTTAATGGGTGGAGGTTAAAATTATATTATGGAGGGCAAGTGGATAGGAACATTGTTACTATATCACTCGATTCACCTAAAACCTGAGGATTTTGTGTCAAGCTAAGTGACGTTAAACAAGCGCTACTTGGAAGGCAATCCAAGATTTTTAGGTTTATTGTTGAATTTCTTTTATATTAGTTAGCTTGTTTAATTTTGTTATTTTAGTTATTTTAGTTAAGTTGTTTTAGTTTATGTTATTTGATTGTTTTTAGTTTTAGTTTATTTAAATTTCTTATTTTATTTTGATTAGTAATTAGTTTTAATGTTAAATATCTTCTTTGGTAAAACAAATAAAAGTGGGAAAAGCATGTTTGCCTTCTCGCGCTACTCGCATGGGTAGTGGTGCCAATGGCGCCATGACCTTCAAATCAGGCAAAACTTCACTGTCAATTCGCGCTGATTGCTTAAGTATTGGCGCCATTCGCGCCATAGGTTTTAATTTGACAAATTCTTCACTGCAATCTCACGCGAGCAGCGTGAGATATGCGCAAATAGTGTGAAAGCCAAGATTCTTAGCAGCACAAACATTTTGTCAAATCCGGGTAGGTAAAGCCGGGTTGGGTCATTAACCAGGCATTCGTCATGTTTAACTTAGGTGGAACCCGACAGCTGAGTAGCATAAAGGAAGACATAAAGTATAAAGCCAGGTTGGGCATTAGAATTACAAGGGAACCCAGCTTGCAAAGGGATCCCAGCCATGGTTGAGGATCCCAGCATCATCGGGAGAACCGGCATCGTTGATCCCGGCTTCTTAGGAGAACTTGCATAGTGAATCCCGGCATCTTGGGGGAACACGATGAAAATGATATGAATATCTCACACTTAACCAAGAGGGGGGTGAATTGGTTAAACCTTGGTAAATTAAAATTTCTTTAATCAAAATCAGAGTTCCTAGGATCTTTATCACTTTTCAATACCAAGAAACTTTATTCAATCAAGTAGCTCAGCCCCAAGGAATTCAATGAATCAAAACTTATATAATTGGTCAAACAATTTAATCAAGAACACAATGAATATAGTGAGTTAAGGGATAGAGAAGCAAGACACAATCAGATTTATACTGGTTCACTTCAACACTAGAAGCTACATCCAATTTTCTTCCAACCAACACTAGGTTAGAGTTCCACTATTATAATTTTCAGTTCTTACAATCAATTACAATGTCTCCCTTTATCAACCCTAGATAAAGTACAGAAATTTAAAACCCTATTAGATTCTAAGAGACAAGAACCTGAGAACACTACTCAGTTCTTTCACCTAGAGAACCCTACTCTAGATACATGCAAGAACTCAGTTACAATAGCCAATTCACAAAGAAAAATCAAAACGAAAATTACAACCAGATTAAGGAGAGAAACAACCTGATGATCCAATGATGCAATGTAAAATGAAGTTACCAGCTCAGGTTGAATGATTACAAATCAAATAGCACAACTTTCCTTAATCTTGAAAAGGTTTCAAGCTCCAAGAATGACTCAAACACTCATGATTAAAGCACAATGGAGCAAGAAAGAATTTATCCCTTAGAAAACACTAAAGAATGCTCACAAGACTGTTTAAGCTCAGAAAATACAAATGGGTAATGTTCCACGAAGTTAGAAAAGCAGCTGAGCCATAGTTCTATTTATAACAGATTTTTATAACTGCTTGTAATCGATTAAATCACCATTTTAATCGATTAAAACACTTATGTAATCGATTAAGTCACCACTTTAATCGATTAAAGTGTTCATGAGTTTTATGGGTTTGAGCAACGAGCAAATTAATCGATTAATACGAGCTGTAATCGATTATTCCAGTAGCACTGTGTTTTCTAAAAGACTTGAGTAATCGATTACGAAATGTGGTAATCGATTATTCCAGTGCAGCATGATTTTCTCAAAACGTTGTGTAATCGATTATGAATTCTGGTAATCGATTATTCCAGTAGAACTTGCGTTTCTCAAAGGCTATGTAATCGATTACAAGAAATGGTAATCGATTATGGCAGTGCAATCTTAAAATCATATATAGCCATGTAATCGATTACTACCTATTAATAATCAATTAAAAAGTTCAATAAGACAGTTTACATGAAAATGAAGATCAAATAATCGATTATTCCGATAGGTAATCGATTATATTGTGCTTGAAAGCTTTCCAGAATTGACTAAGAACAAAATAATCGATTACGGACTTTAAGGTAATCGATTACATCAGTGTAAAATGCATTTTTCCAAAAACCTTTGAATCAATTTAAAAAACTTAGTCAAATTGCCAAAGTCTTGCGATTTTTATGAAACCAATTAAGTTAATTATGGATTAAATGAATACAATGCACTTGGATCACTAGAATTGCTTTTCTCTTACACTTTTCACACTAAATTATCTTCAAGGCATCCATTGCATGTTGAAAGCTCAAAACCAATGCTTGAATCAAAGTTCCTTTGCATTCTTTAAGTAGCTCCCCCTGAATCCAACACACGACTTTGATGAGGATCCCAACTGTGCAAGGGGATCCCGACATAGTTGTGGCACCGTTGCATGGCTAGGGAACCCGGAACTACAAGGGAACCTGGTAGGGTGTTGTGGAACCTAGCATTTCTAGGAGTCCAGCAATCAGTAGGATCCCGGCATCATGTGGATCCCGGCATGTTGTTGAATTGCCTTTGTAGGGAACTTGGCATTGGGGTAAACCCCGGTTGTTTTATACGAACACGGATGGTTTCTAAACCCAACCTTGGTGAAGAACTCGTCATTGAAAGGATCTCGGCATCGTTGTGGATCCTGGAAGTGTATTGTGAAATGCCTCTTTACTAGGTAACTCAGCATTACTGTAGATCCTGGCTTTTTGGTGGGAATGCTGCATTGGTGTGGAACCCGGCCTTGGGGGAACTCGCAGTGTAGGAACCCAACATCATTTGGATCCTGGCAATGTGTAGATCCTGACTTTGTTGTTGACCATCAGTGTAGGAAATCGGCTTTGTTCGCGAATCCGACTTTGTTGTAGAGCCTGGCATCATTTGGAACCCAACATTGTTGGTGAGTGAGACCGGCATCATTTGGATCCCAGTATTGTTGTTGAACTGCCATTGTAGGGAACTCAGCTTTGTTAGGGAACCCAGCCTTGCTAGGAACCTCGACATTGTTGGAATTCGGTCCTTCTGAACCTTGTGAAACCCAACTGGTTTCGTAAGAACCCCGGGCACCTTAAACCCAAAACCTTTGACATTTTTTTAGGAGCCCATACTTGGTTATTGTAAAACCCTAATCCCGTACTTTATTTTTCCATTTATTCAGCAGCCTAAAAACTTAACTCCTAGCATTCTCATACGTTACAACCTCATTAACTACCATTAACTTCCATTTTCAGTTAGTAATTCCTCATTAACCACCATTAACTTCCATTAAATTAAAATTTCTATAAATACATCCTATTTCTGACTCATTCATCATTTGCACTTGTTTTTATTACATATCTCTGCATTCTTTCTCTCTTTTGGAAGCAACATTCAAGTTTCCATTCAAATTTTATCTTTCAATGGCTGGTGATAAGGTACACATTACTTTCTTAGCACTATTAAGTGTTATACCTTAGGGCAAGAAAAGTATTAGGTATATTGTTTTAGGAGGGGTTATGAATATGCTGTTTAGGCTTGGGGGTTTGAACTTTTATGAGATGTAGGGTAGATTTGCAGGTTGCGCTATCCGCGCTTAGGTTAGCGCTATTGGCGTTGGCTAGTGTTTTAAAAATGTTCATGAAAGTGCAGTCCACGCGATTAGCGTGGTGTATGGCGCTACTGGCACCAGCTGCAAATTCTCATATTTTGGGTTCTGATTTTAATGGGCTTTTGATGGATTTGTTTGCTTAGGCATGCTTATATGGACATAGAAACTTAATTATCAATGTTTAAAATAAAATTGAACTATTATGGCTAAACTAAATCTGGGAATTAGCTTAGCATATTTGTTCCATGAATTAAATTTAATATCTCATTGAGAAATTGATAAATTGGTTTCTATAATAATGATTGTATTTGGAGAATTATTTTGGGGATAGTTGAAAATGATATGAATACTTCACACTTAACCAGGGGGGGTGAATTGGTTAGACCTTGGTAAATCAAAAAATTCTTTAATCAAAATCAGAGTTTTAAAGGATCTTTATCACTTTTCAAAACCAAGAAACCTTATTCAATCAAGTAACTCAGCCCTTTAAAATTCAATGGATCAAAACTGACTATTCATGATAAGCAAATAAAACAAGAAACAATTAATATGAGGAGAATAGATTCAGAAAACAACACACAAGCAATTTATACTGGTTCACTTCAAAACCATGAAGCTACATCCAGTTTCTTCCACTCAACACTAGAGTGAAGTTCCACTATTTAATTTCTGTTCTTACAAGCAATTACACAGCCTCTCTTTATCAACCCTAGATAAAGTTCAGAAATCTAAAACACTATTAGATCCTTAGAGACAAACCCACTGAGAACACTACTCAGCAAAATCCCTAGAGAAACCCTATCTTTAGTTACATGTAAGAACTCAATTACAATAGCAAATTACACAACTATAATCAAAATGAAAATTTACAATCAGATTAAGGAGAGAACACAACCTGATGATCCAATGTATGCAATGCAAATGAATTTACCTGAATAGGTTGAATCTTTAAAACATAAGAAACATAGCTTTCCTTAATCTTGAAATGGTTGCATGTTGAAAGAGTGACTTATTTTCACATGATCAATGCAACATGAAGCATGACTGAATCAAACCCTAAGAAAAGAATTAAGAATGCTCAGAAGACTGTTTTAGCTCAGAAATGTTGAACGGGTATTATTCCACAAAGTTACAAAAACAGCTGAGCAAGGGTTCTATTTATAACAGAAATTTTTAACCGTCAGTAATCGATTAAAACACAGTAATAATGGATTAAATTACTTTTGTAATCGATTACATTGTCATAATAATCGATTAATCTGTTCATAGCTTTTCTGGGTTTGAATAACAATCAAAATAATCGATTATCTCGAGCATTAATCGATTATTACAGTCAAAGCATATTTTTCACAAAGCTTGTTTAATCGATTACAGAACCTGGTAATCGATTAAACCAGTTCTAGTGTATTTTCATAAAGCCTGGATAATTGATTACGAATCCTGGTAATTGATTAAGACAATGCAGCATAATTTTTCCAAAACAAGGTGTAATCGATTACGAACTTGGGTAATCGATTATGGCAGTTCAAGGCTAAAATCAGATGTAAGCATCTAATCGATTACAACTTCAATATAATCGATTAAATAGTTCAACAATGCAGTTTATATAAAAGCGTAGGTCAAATAATCGATTAATTCGACATGGTAATCGATTAAAGTGTTCCTGATGATTTTTCAGATTTGATGAAGAACAAAATAATCGATTATACTATTACTGTAATCAATTATTACAATGAAAAATGTTTTTTCTTAAAACCTTTGAATTATTTAAAACCTTTAGTTGATTTGATAATGCTTTGTGATTTTTGTTGACTTAATTAAGTTGAATATGTAATGAATGAATGCAATGCACTTGGATCACCAGAATTGCTTTTCTCTTACACAATGTAATTCTAAATTGTCTTCAAGTTATCCTTTGCATGTTGAAAGCTCAAAACCAAATCTTGAGTAATTTCTTCTTATTCCTGAAGCAACTCCCCCTTAATCCAACAATAGTGAATGGATTAAATCTGTAATTATGAGAAGTATTCTTATATTGTGGACTAATGAAATTTTTTTAATTAGGATTTCCATTGTTTAATTGCTCTCTTTAATTCCTTAGATATGATTGTAGAATGATTACAGATTCTTGTTTGTGCCTGAATGCGGAATTATTTGTTAATCCTATAACAATGAAATTATTAGAGATATAACATTACGCAATCTAGGAATTCATTATTTTGATTGCTGATTTTATATTCATCATACATATGTATTTGGAAATTTTCTGAGTTTCAGGGCAAGCAAGTAAAGAAGAGTAAAAAGAAAAGCACTGTTGTGTTTGGCAGCAAAAAGGCTAGAACTGTGGAGTTCGATGAGACTAGATTTCGTTCACTAGAGAATTAGCAAAGGTTTGAGAATTGGTACGCACCAAAGAAGATTATTCCTGAGAAAAGGATTGCTTGGGAATCCTTACCCGATAATTCACCTATCTTGGAGGTGATTAACAGGAGAAACTGGCACAAATTGAACGTTCAACAAGATGCAGCCTATCACTAGCAAAAATTTGTTTCGAGATGACATGCCCCAAATTGCAAATGAGGTCCGACAAGGCATCACTTGTTTATATACATCTTGGAAGACCAAATCTGGAATGTCTTATGTCCCAGAAAAACTGAGAAAACAGGATCTGACTGGTGAAGCAAAGTTTTGACATCAGTTTAATAATCACACTGTCATTCCTTCTACAAATTTGAAAGATGTGAATGTTGAATGAGCCATTTTACTGTACATCTTGATGAGGGATGAGAAACTCAACATTGCTAGGGTCTTGACCAAACGAATACTTCATATGATTCGAGTTGGTAATAGTAAACCTCTGCTTGCTCATTCTTCTCTTATCTCTCATTTGTGCATGAAGGCGGGTCTGGAAATACCGACAGAGGAGCCACATGATGTGAAAATAGCATCTATCATGACCCACAAGACGTATTTGGATGCAGTGGAAAATGCTTGGCAGGAACAGATTATTCGAGGCTTGAAGCTTTCAGCAGAGGAAATTGCTACAAGGAGTGCTCGAGGAGCACCGCATGCTGATGTTGAGGGACCTCAACCAGAGTCCCAAGCACCACCACATGCATCATCTTCTGCCACTGTTAGGGTACCACATCATAAGTTGATCTATGAGGACTCTCCTAGTTATTTACAAATGCAGGCCCAGTTGGATAGGCTGATTATTCAGAGTGATATTCAAACTATCCAATGAGCATATCAGACTCGCATGATGGAAGATATATGCAGGCATTTGACTATTGATTATACTGCGTACCAGCCTCGTTACCCACCAGTTCCATCGTCATATCAACCACCAGCAGCAACAAACACTCCTCTAGGACCTTCTATTTCTACTGAGCCAGCAGTGGAGCATTTTGCACCATCCCAGGCTGCTGATGATGATACCATAGAGGTAGAGGAGTGATCATTTATCATCTTGGACAAATTCTCATTCTATTTATAAATTCGTTTGCTTTTTAATTTTCAGTCATTTTATTTTATTTGAACTATGTACAATTTAATGCTTGTTTTGCTTATGGTACATTTGGTTTGATTTAATTGAACTTAGTTTGGTTTATATTATATTTGTGTTGATTCTGTATAGATCGATCTTCAATGTTTGTGATGGTGATTCCTCAAATAAGGCACAAATGTGTGAATGTTTTATTAGCGCATAAATTTCTTTTAGTTTATTGCTGGGGACAACAATGTTCTAAATCTAGGAATTATGGGGCGCATATGTGTTATTTGAAGAATCACATTCAGAGAAACAAATGAAGTCTAATAGAAAATTTAGATTAAATTAGTGTTTAAGTGTTAGGTTTATTTGTGAATTCAATGTTTCATGTTTAGCAATTAGGTTCAATAAAATTCTAGAACATGTCATATCTCAGATTTAGAGTTGTTAACTTAGTAGTAAATTAGATTGAAATTTTAGGAAGCATGTGTGATAGAAATCAGGGTATAATATTGTGTAGAACATGAGTGGAATTAAGATTGTTTTTGTGTCTGAATTACATAATGAAATAGAAACTATGCTTGATATGAAATCAAAGGAGTCTAGCTTGATACCATAACTTGTGAGTATTGAGCCTATACATAAATTTTATTGAGAGAGACCTCATGATGGTAGTACTCTAGAACTTGATTTGTTTCTCTGTAATGGATGCTTTTGTTGACATGATAAAGACAATTTTTTTTTTCATTTAGCCATGACCAAATTAACCTACCTGAAAATTTTTCCATTGCTAACCCCTTTGAGCTTGATACTTTTCCATTCAAATACCTGATGAATTGTTTATCCATATCCATTGATTTACCTTAATTGAGATTGGAATGACTATGTGGTGACAGAAAAAGAAGAATAGATTAAGGTGAGATCCACTAAAAGTTGAAGGAAAGAAAATAATGGTTTAAAAGTAAGTTCAAAGAGGAAAAGAAAAAGAAAGAATTGCAATAAGAAGAAAAGAGGAGAAAGGAAGTGAAAGAATGACTCAAAATAAAGTAGTGGAGCAAAAATCCAAGTGACAATTGAAGGAAGTTAAAGAATATCAGTGTTTCAATCTCAATAATTGTTAGCTACTTTCCAAATATTCCTAACCCTAAGCCAGGCCAAGTTTCAATCCCATAAAGACCTTTTGATTAGTTTATGCATGCATTCATGTTTCTCATTTTTTTAAGAACTTGACAATATTATCAAGCCTATGACAGTACTATAACTATGATGAATTGAGAGGTTATGATAATACCCTAAACACTTGAGTGATGAGTGAACGATATATCTTAGTGAGGGGTATTCAAGTTAGATTCTCATAATTGATGGAATTGAAAAGTATGGTTGAAGTTTTGATATGGAATTCATTCATGTTTAACATATAATTCTAAGATTGTTTATATAATATTATGGTTGATTAATTGATCTTTGCTTCCCATTGTGAAATTTTGTTTATTGCTGAGGACAACAATATCTAAATCTGAGAATTATTTTATATGCGTCTAGCATATAATGTTTTTTAAGCTAAAAGAAGCAAGAATCGATAATAATTGAACATTATTCAACCTCAATTGTGGATGTTTTGATTAATTTTATGTTCAAGCACATTATATTTCATTTTTGTGCAATTTTATAGCAGGAATTCAAAGAAGTAAGATAAAGAAAATTTCTCTGGAGTCCCACGCTATTGGCGTGGTGTTTGGCGCCATTCGCGCCATAAAGCAAAACCAAGGAGAATCTCACTGTAATCTTGCGCCATCAGCGCTAAGAATGAAAAGAGGCCAATGTACACTGCCATCTCATGCCAATGGCGTGAGAGTTAGTGCCAGTCACGCCAATAACTTAAAATTCAGCATTTTTCACTGTCATCTCACGCTACTAGCATGAGATGTGACGCCAGTAGCGCCAGGACTGTATCAAACCACGCTATCAGCGCCAGAAGCCACGCCAGTAGCACCAGTGACATGTGACTTCAGAATATCAGTTACTATTGCACGAGTTTGGGAGATTTTTGAGGGATTTGATGACCTAAATATAAATAGAGGCTTGGAAGACCAATAGGGGGGAGACAACAGATACACAATAGTCCATATTGAAGGGCATAGAAAAAAGCAAAGGAGAAGGATTGGGATTGATTGAAGAAAGCTAGGTCAAGAGGTCAGAAGCAAGATTGAAGGGTTTAATTTCTTCTTCTTCTTTTCTTTTCTGAACCTAGATCACTTGTATCTAATGCTATTGAAGTCAAGCATGAATATGCTTGGCTAGTTTCATTCATTATAGTTAGGGCCATAACCTAATGTGACTTCCTTGGCTATTGGATTAAATGCTATGGTTCTTTTATGCTAGATTATTTTGTTTCACCTTCTGTTGAATGAGTATATATCTTTATTGAAATTGATCACTTTGATACAGTTTTGAGAATTAGGGTTCACAATAGGAATATTGGGGCTTTAATTTTTGACAAAGGTGGAATAACAATTAATACATTACCTAGGGATAGGGATGTGTAATTACAGATGAATTAATGCGTCTCGCTTAATGCTTAATCGAAGGGAGATCACTAAGGAATTAGGGTTTTTACTTGGGTTAAAGGATTAAAGTTACTAAGGGATTAATCTTTAATTATCATTCATGTAAAGAGGCATAATCTGAATAATTAGTATAATTGAATATAGTAATTAATCTAATTAAATAAGGTTTGATCAAAACGGTGTGTGTGTCTTAGCTACAATTATTCCTTATAAATTCTTTAAATCCAAATAACATTGCATTTAAGCATTCTTAATTCCTAGATTTTAAATTTAATTGTCTTTAATTCAAGATACAAAACCAATTACATTAATGTTTGTTAATCCAATTTAAAGATATTAGTTGTGATAATTTTGGTGCCTCAATCCTCATGGAGACGATACTCTATTTATCACTTTATTACTTGTAACGATCGGTGCACTTGCCGAATGCGCAACAAATATGTTCCAATAAATCCAAGAAAGCTTCAATGAAAGCTTCATTATCCAAAATAGAACACATGTTTCCCATAAACCTAGAATCTGCCAAACTTGACATGCAAGATCACAACCAAGGAAAATGTGCCACTCGGTCTCAAGATCAACATTACAAAATGAACACTGAATGGGTATTAAACGTATTTAGATAAAAGATGTTGAAGAGTTGGGAGGCACCCTCTAGCCATCATCCAAAGAAAAAATTTCATCTTTTGGGAAATCTTAAGGTTCCAAATGAGCATTCATTTACTAGATACTTTAAGAGCATCATTATGGATGAGTGAATTCATCATGAAAATAGTAGGTTGACTTAATTGTGTATGCGTCATGCTTGGTTAATTTCCAAGTAATATGATCTTTATTATCATAGTTATATATAATGGTCTCTAAAACATCACGAGAGTTAAATGTATCATCATGCAAATCAATATGTGCAAAATTTGTGATTGGGTCCATCAAATCACATACCTTAAATTGGTCAAACCATTCAAAGGGATGCTTGTGATAAAAAAATTTCCAATTATGCACAACCATGGATCTTTCGACAATTGGATATTGCTTCACTCCCTTAAATACCAACTTTAACCATCACCTGTAAAGCCTAGATGCTATGCCAAACATAATTAGGACTATGGCTCAATTGGGTATCCATAAAATCTCCATGAAAGAAATATTTGGCTATGAAAATGCGATAAACAGTAACATCTAGGTTAGATGAGAATCTCCAACCTTGCTTCCCTAGCATAGCTAAATTGAAGCCATATAAGTGACAAAAACTCATACCACCAAATTCTTTCCACATGGTAAGATTTTCCCAACTTAGCCACATGATTTCTCTACCAAAGCTTTTATATGATCCCCACCAAAATGAATTTAGCATCCTCTGGATTTTATCACTCAAAAATGTAGGGAGAAGGTCACTCACCCATCAAGCTAGTGACGTTAAAGAAATGCTTATTGGGAGGCAACCCAACTCTTTATCCTTTCTCTCTCTTAGTTTTGTTTTAATTTTGTCATTATTTTTTGTATTTCTTCTTGTTCTCTATTATGTTTTGTATTGCTTTATGTGATTTCAGGTTCCCCTCCATAAAATGGAGATACTAAAAAGGTTTTCTTAGAAAAAACATGGCGGGGGCATGACATTCATCACGGTCATGACCATTGTCACAAAAATTCCTCTACAATCCAACAAAGATCATGGGGGTTCATGAATTCATTCACAACCATGACAAGCTTCATTTGGAAAAAGCCCTTCAAATTCCAGCACAAATCATGAGGGCACGATTGCATTCATGGTCATGACGAGTGTTGTAACATCCCTGATTGTCAACTTCTCGACGACTCTCACACTACGACACTTCACACTATGACACTCCACTCATCTCCTTACTGGTCAGAACTCTCCACCGGTCAGAAACCTCCTATAATGATCCTATGATAATCCAAGTTGTCTCATAAGGGGGTGTATTTTGGAACTCAGATAAGAGGGGGTGTAGATAACATCTCTTCTAAACCGGGTTTGTGTGACTGAGTTGTCACCTAAATGGGGGTGTATATTGGAACTCGGATATGAAGGGGGTGTCGATAGCACTTTTTCAAATCTAGGATCATGATATATGTTAGTACTAATAGGAAGATCGGGTTAGTGCATGACCGGGTTATCACCACGTAAGTGGTGTATCTACATAACACTTTAGGGGAAGAGAGCTAATGTATAGAAAGGAACTCGGACAAGGAAGGAAAGAGCGTCTGGGTAGTGATCTCGACTGAGCTTGTATATTCCTTTCCTTGAGAGATCAGGTTGTGATCTTGGTAGAGCTTGTGTTTTCTTTTCCTTTGTGGTTTCGAGTAAGTGATCTCAGATGTGTTTCTGAGTGGTGATCTCGTATGTTACCGAGTTGTGATTTCGGATGAGCAACTGAGTAGTGGTCCCGGTTTAGCTTGGAGGAGCTCGTATTTTGTTGACTTGTAAGAGCTACCGGGTGGAGAAATCGGAAGAGCTCGCGACCCCTTTTGATAGAGTTACCGGGTTAGTAATCCCGGAAGTGGTTGGGAGGAACCTTATGAAAATACAATGAATATCTAATCTAATAAACCAAGAGGGGAGGGGTGAATTGGTTTATAAAACTTTTTGCCTTTCTTGCAAAATCAAAAACTCAGCGGAAGAAATACTTTGGATCGTATCTTTAAACAAAACACTTTTAATAAGCAATATTCTCTTTTCCAATCACTTAACTCTTGTGCTGAAACAAAATCAGAATTGATTCACAATCTAATACCACAAGCAATTGAATGTAATGTAAATCAAAACACAATTACACACAAATTTATACTAGTTCACCTCTAACCACTTGAGGCTACATCCAGTTGTCTTCTAATCCAAACCAGATTAGAGTTCCACTAACAAGATTCTATTCTTTACAAGCAATCAACCAAGTCTCTTTCACCCACCCTAGGCAAAATTCTAAATCTAACACTAAGATTTATCTAAAGACTTTAGAACCTGAGCACACCACTCAGTTCTACCCACTAGAAACACTATCTAGTTATGCTTTAAAGAATTCTAACTTGTTACATGGATAGTTTCAACACAAACCAAACAAAACAAATAAAATCTCCCAAATAATAGAACTAAAGATTCAAGAAGGACATCACCTTAATCCTTTTGCAGCAGAAAAGGGATTATACGAAATTTAAAACCTGTGATGTTGAATGAACATGCAGTCTTGAATGATCTTGCAACAGATTAATGCATGAATGTTCACTAAGAAACTCCTTCCTTTACTCTAGCTTCATGATTCTCTATTTTAAGAACAACCCAAATGAAAAAAGACTCTTTCTTCACATTAAAGCACTCAGAGAATGTTACTACACTTTAGTAATGAAAGCTTTTCGAATTCTTAATCTCTGAGATTGTGAGTCAATGCATGCTATTTATAAAAAAATAGATTTAACAGACTGTAATCGATTATTTCGTCAATGTAATCGATTAATTTAACTCATGTAATCGATTAATTCGACCATTTAATCGATTAAAGTGTTCGTAGCAGTTCTGGAAAATAAGCATGATCAAAGTAATCGATTATTTTACCTTTTAATCGATTATTCCAGTGAGCTTCACTTTTGCCTCTAGCCTATTTAATCGATTACGATTAATTGGTAATCGATTAAATCACCTTCTATACTACACAGGATTATGCAGAATGCTTATGTAATCGATTATTTACCTATGTAATCGATTATTACAGTCTTAAAACATTTTATGCATATTTAAAACTCATCAATGTATTTTTAACTAAATGCATATGTTTATTACTTTATACCTAAGCATGAATGCATGTTGGTTTGATTTTAGTAGCTGCAAAGGGATATTTAGGTTATTCCTTTTAATGAACCAAGCTTAACAAACAAAATAAAAATTACAAAGCATGAATCAAATATCAAAACTCTTCTTCTTCAGATTCTTCAATCACTTGAATCTAACACCTTATACTTGTGAAGTACTAAGGTAGGAATTGGGATTAGGTCGGATGAGGTTTGAGGAGGGTGGAACCTTGGACGAATTATAGTATCAAGGACGAGTGCTTATGCAATCGATTAAAATAGTCAGTACTTGCTGTTTAACCCGGACTTAGCCTTGTAGTTGGAATGAGTGCTCAGGAACCCAGGGTAAGGTAGTAAGGTTTGCACTCAATGTATATATAAATCCAACCCGGTAGCGTTAGTAATATGAAGAGAACCCGGCAACGTAAGTAGGGTTTAGAGAACCCGGGTAGTCACACGTAACATGTAGATGAGATATAACACATTGACTTGCCAAACAGTAGACCCAATCCGACAGTCAAATATCTCTACATATTCACCTTATACAAGTGACACGTGTTGACTCTTTGGTAGTTGTTTTGACGCGGTAAGATCCTCATATTACGATATGACGCGTGTCAATTTTTAGGCTATATAAGGTATGCATGAGTGAGATATTTTGGTAATAACCTATTTCCACCGCCTCTGCGAAAAACACTTTCTCTCTCATATCTTATTTCCTTCATTGTTGTAGTGAGAAAAGCTTCCTAGATAACCTTTCCTTAACCTAAAAACCTTCACATCCAACGTAAGGATTGAAGAGTATCACCCTAAAACTAGTTTCCACCCTTTGTTAGTGGTGAAAACCATCAGTTGAGGAGATCATTCTCCAAAGGAAGTTAAAGTTTTAACCTTTAAGGAGATAGAGGACACGTTGAGGACATCTAAGCTTGGAAAAGCTGTCCTCTAGTCTTCCCTGTTGTTTTAAGGTAAGATATGTTAATTTCACCGTATCTTTTGAGTTTGGGGTTTAAGAGGAAATATGAACCATATGAGTTAGGGTTGGTTTTGGGTGTTGTTTCTTTGGAAAAGTATGCTTAGGAGGTTGTTGTGATAAAGGTTCAACCTTGAAAGCTAGCTTTTCTGGGTTTTGGGTATTTGTTATGCCCATATAGATCTTTGTGGGGTTACAAGTCATTGGTTGGTGGTATTTATTCGAGATCTGGGAAAAGAACTAGGTTCTTTTCATGAAACAGTTGAGAATCATTCTTGATATCTTTCTTGCCTGGTGTAGGGCTAGATAAAGAAGGTACCTGTGGTGGTGAACACGCGGCTGAGAAGATAGGTGCTGGAACAAGAGAAGGTAAGCTCTCTGTTCTTGGGGAGTTTGTATCCCTTGATTGTGTTCCACCATACTCCTGGGGAGTTATGGTTATTGTATGATGCAGTGCATGTATTTAAATTGTGTGTTACTGCTTTTTGATTGAAACATACATGTAAATGATTTGCATTGTGATGTTTGTATTGTGGTTGAGGAAGCCCTCTGGCCATGGAAGCGGACCATATATGAGAGTGTAAGACTCATCCGGGATGGGCTTCTCGAAAATTCATATATGTCCAAGTGCATGAGATGTGCACGGTTGATATACATTTGTGCATGAGATGTGCACTACTGAACTTGTATATCTATGCTGGAATGGCACATTGGTGTGATTATGTACATGTGATATTTATGAAAGCCGGGCTGACTATGTTTTCTTAAAAGGCCGAGATGGTCATACTGCTATTTTATTAAAAAGTCAGGTTGGCTATGTTATTTATAATGCCAATATAAATGCTATGTACTGTGGAAGTGAACCAGGGGCGAGTGAGTCTCCAAGAACCCTGAGTTTTACTGAGATTGTATCTCATCCCGGTTGAGGATTATATTTTATTGCAGATGATAGCCAAAGAGTAGAGGACAAGGTCCGGGGTAAGAGACCTGAGTAGGGGTTGTTCGGTGGATCTCAATTGATAGGCCGGGTAGGCCGAGGTCGAGTTGGCCAATAATTGAGGATCCCGAACAAGAGGACGAGGCCGGGTTCAACGGAAGCAAATTTTTGAAGGTGGTCCTTTTGCGAGTCTGTTGACTCAAGTTTATTGTATGTTTTGTAACCCGGTATGGGTTTGTTTTGTATTATGTACCTTTCGGAACAGAACCTGGGTGCCGGGATGTATATCAAATTCCATACATAATGTTAGATTGTATTATATGAAGTATGATGACGTCTTATTATTTTATGCTTTCGTGTTTACTTAATTTACGTTAAGTATTGCTGCGCTTAAGACCATAATATAATGTTAATGAATCGGATGCATACGGGGTTGTTACACCTCCGTAGGTACAGTCTCATACATGAGACTTTTCAACGTACTTTTTCCTCACTCACATGCTCTCTATGAAACTTTCTAGAAGGTCATTCATCTCATAATGGCTTCAAGTCAAGAACATTTAATTGTGAAATTCTTAAATGATGGGTTACCAAAAAGTAGAGCATCTTGTTGGTATAGGTAGTACTAATTAATTCCTTTAAGTATCTTCAATTGTATAGTCTCATACATACATAACCTCTAGATCACTCTCATTTCAGTGTGATTCATTCGAGGTGTAACATGCCCACCAACTTTCACCTGGTTTGTCCTCAAATCACATCATACTAAGAGAAAGGTATACTCTGATACCATGTGCAACACCCCTAATTATTGATATCTCGATGACTCACACTCTATTACACTTCACATGGTGACATTTCACTCAACTTCTTGTTGGTTAGAATCCTTCACTTGTTAAAACCCTTCGAAGGTAACCTTTTTTGAGACCTCGAAAATCTATTTCGACAACTTCTAGGATCAATGACTATCCCCACAAACCAACACGAGATTTTTCAACATGTTTTGTCCTGAAACTCACTCATCTCATAATTGCTCCAAGTCAAGGACGCTAATTGTGAAATTCTTAAGTGACTGACTCTCAAAAAGTATATGTATCTTGTAGGTATCAGTAGTACTAATTAATTCCTCTAAGTCATCTTCAATTGTATAGTCTCATACCTACACAACCTCTGGATCTCTCTCATTTTGGTGTGATTCGTTCGGGTGTCACAAAAATCATCTTAGAAATGCTCTTCAACATCCAACACAGATCATGGGGCCATGTTTCATTCATGGTCATGACAAGAGTCTATTCTGGTCATTTTGAAGTTCAAAAAAGGTCACCCCCTAAGCATGATGGCCATGAAAAAAAATAGCTAAAATAGGGGTGCAAATAATAAAGTTTGGGGTATAGAAAGAAAATGATGAAAAATAAATCCTCCAACCCTCAAAATTTTCTTCCTTTCTTCTCTTCTCCAACGTCACAAGACCCTATCTTCTCCTTCTTCTTTTTCATTTTGAAGCCACCATCGCACGTCCCACTCCACCACTGAAACCACCAAATCCTTCACAATGCCATCATTGGTGCATTATGTCATCTTTGATGTTACTTGCATGAGTTTTCTCTACCCTTTCTTAAGATTGTGGCCCACCTTGATTGGCCAATGAGAGTTGGGAACCAACACTTTCTTGGCCAAGGGGGTGAGATGATGGATCTATGATGAATGGAGGAGGACGTTGACTTGTCCTCTTGAGGTTAGTTTTTCTTTATTTGCTTTTACTATTTTTTGTTGCTGTATATTTTTGGAATAATTGTGAACTATTGGCTTGAAATGGTTTCTTGCTTGTTTTGTTGAGGCATGAATAAAAGTGTTTTTGGTTCAATGCATAATTGTGGTTGCACTCCTAAAATGTTTGCGTATGTTTCTAATTGTGGTTAATGTGTGTTACAATTTTGCACGAAGGCCTTTGTTTCCTTGTTGAGACCTGGCAGATGAGGAGTTATTGTTATATATGTTGAGTGGCACCATTGATTTGGCGCATATGATTTTGTTTGATTTTCTTAGTCTAAATTGCATGCATGTTGCTTGCTTGGAAGATGATCAAGGCCTTGTATCTTAATTTTAGCCAGTGGCCAAAAAGCTTTGCCCTAAACAATAGAATCCTTTGCACCATTTTTGAGATAAACAATGGATATTTTGCTGATGTATGTGCCTTTACCCTGAAAAGAAAGACAATGTGTTCCCAATCTTAGGAATACAAGAGCAATTTGAGAGGTAAGGTCTAACATTATGTTTGGGGTGTCTTACTAAACACCTAAAAATGTTGTGAAGAAGGGTGTCCTAAGGAAATGACAGTGTCACAGTTGGTTGCAAAAAAAATGCCTCACCTTTGTCCCACAATGAGTAAAAAAATGAACAAGTGAGACCTAGGTGAAAGCAAATGACTAGTTTGAGTTAATGATAAAATTTGGGACATAAATTTTTCTAATTATTGGGATTGAATTGAGATTCCACTTTCTTTTTGGTCTCATATTCTCTAGGATTTTAAATTCCAAGAAAAACCAATTTTGTTTATTAGCCCAACTACGTTACAAGCCAATAAATACCTTAGTGATCTTTCCTTGCATGTGTGTTGATTGTGAAATTTTGGGAAATGAAAAGTAAAAGCAATGTGTGTGGTTTCAATGTGTTACTTGATAGCTACACTTACCCATGTTGTGTTATTGAGTGATACACTTTGTGAGGACCAAGGAACATCGATGTTTCTTTGCTTTCTTTGTCACCCATATTAATCTCTTGATGCATGGTCACTTGAATATTCTATGTGAGCACCACATTATGTTTAGACTGGGTTGATTTGAAATTTGTTTTGATATCATTCTTGATGATGTGAATTAACAATTTATTGCAAGCCATATCTTTGTGTTTTTAATGCTTCTTAGTATTGTCATTGCTAGTTGTTTGTTTTGTTGCTCGAGGACGAACAACATTCTAAGTTTGGGGTGTTGATAATTATCATTTTTACCTACATTTTGTAGTATTATAGAGACAATCATGTGATATCCCGTATGCTTTTGAGCTTTGCCTGTAGGCATTTTTAGTCAAGTTTGAATAAAAACTTAGTTTATTTAGGATTTGTGTTTATATCTTTTATGTTTGATCTTTGGGTTGTTTGCTTATGTTTTGTAGGAACTTTGTTTAAGCCTTGATTAAGTACAGGAAAGTCCTCAATTAGCTACATTAGGAGATTTTTGGAAGCCTTAAAGCTGAGAAGAAAAGAGTGACTCATGCTAAAGGAATAAAAAAAAGATCATGGACCATGATTAGAAGCTAAACAAATTGATTTTAACAGTCAAAACACTTCGTGGGGGCATGAACCTAGTCATGCCATGACTGTGACTTGTGAGATTTTTATTTCAAAATTTCATCTTGTTGTATTTTGGGCTTGAAATTTATTTATCCCAAAGCTTTAAATAAGAATTTTTTGCCCTAGTCTAGGGTTCCACACTTTTGAGAGAGAAAGATATTTGAGACGTGGAGACAGATTTGGATGCATTTGGATTCATCCTCCATTGTTCTTCCATCAAAAGCTTCTCCCCCATGGTTATAAGTAGCTAACTCTTCTCTTTCATTGGAGTTTAATGTAATTGGACATATTTTCATGTAATTCCTACATTGTTTCTGTTTAATAAAGCAAAATTATTGTTCTTCTTTCATTCTTAATGCTTGTATTTGGCATGATCAACCTATTTACATGATTCTTATGATTCCAATTGTATTTGGGAAATTCCTTTAGATTGTTAACTAAAGAAGACAACTATTTTTCTTTATTCCTAGGAATAGGTAAAGAGGATAAGTCATCAATAAGGCTGGCAAAATGGACGAGTTGGCCTGACCCATCAGGCCACACATTGAAAATGGGTCAACCCAGGCCCAATCCATATTCTTTAAGGGCTAGAATTTCTTAGACCCAACTCATTCCTATGTCGGCCTATTTGGGCCAATTTAGAAATTAATAAAAAAAGTTAAAAAATTGATTTTATGTAAAAAATATATTAAAAAAATTCAAAGGCAAAAAATTATGCATTTATTTTGCCTAACAAGTATTGCCAAAATCATTTAAATTATGTTTAATGAATACTCAAATTAATAATATTGATTTGGGATTGTCAGTTATTGTGGATACTTAATTTTATGTTTAATGAATGTCTTTTCTTTTAAAATATATAAATTATAATTTAAAATTATAAATTATATTAATAAGTTACTATATTTTATTTAATATTTATTATATATTATTAATCGGGTTAGCATATGGCCTATTGGGCCAACCTCAACCCGAGTCCATTTGGTCCCTTGGGCTAAATGGGTTGAGGCAAAAAAAGGCTTGTTTCTATTCAAACTTACTTTTTCTTAAGTCCAACATGGCTCTAACTGCGGGTCGGCTGACCCATTGGACCAGGTCCATTTTGTTAGCCCTAATTATTAATGTAACAATATGCCTCGTCACTACAATATCACTACTCTAAACTTATAATTTTTCAAATTTTAAATAAAAACTCTATTAATTTGATTGTGAAAATGATGGTATTTCTCGTGATAATACATTCATAAAAAATGCATAAATATGTAAATAAATGCATATATATAAATATATTAAACAAATACATATCATTCACATGTCAGAACATAATTCAACTTTTACACACACACACACACACACATATATATATATATATAAAAGCTTGAGATTACATGTCCGATCAAAGTGAAATAAGGAACCAACTAAGAAAGAGTTGATAACAAAACACAACTCTCTCCCAAACTAAATTTCAACGTTATCATGTCGACTTGGCGGCTCCAACAAAAGGATCTCTCTCCAATATCACTTATTGCTGCTCATCTGCTCCCACGAATGAAGGTTGGCAATCATCACAGGTACCAACCACACAATACAAAATTGTAAGGATGAGTTTATTATACAAGATCAACAAGGTCCAGATAACAATAATTAGCAAGAAAACAACAATGATAACCACAATCATTCTCAGTAATTAATCAGTTCAACACACACTCAAAAAACTAGTCATAAACTTTTTCCACAATTCAAATTAATTATGCTCAGAATGATGCATGCACCTGACTCAACTCTCAAATGCAATGTGGTACCATTCATCAGGAAATAGCCTAAGTGTGCCCACATGACACTTTCACTTAGGAAAATGATGTAGTAGCTCACCAAGGTTACCCTATCGTGCACAAGCCGCTCCCCCCATGGTGATTAACCAGAGTCACAAGGGAGTTCCAAACATAGTGATATGCCCCCAAGTACTTGCGATACTTACTGCCACCATTCTATTTCCATGCAATTATGAAGTAAGAAATATGAGCCCATCAATGCATTGACCGTTGATAGTTAAAACTTCTAATCAGTCTCTTTCCCTCTCAAGGGATGCTTAAAATTCTTAAACTCACCATCTTCCCTCCCAGGGATATCCAACAAGTCACTGCACCCCCCATGTACATACACAACATACATTCATCATGATGACATCATCAACATGTCTCATCTATGTCATCATCAACATCAATATCATCTCAATCTCAATATCAACAACATCTTATTTCAATATCATCAACAACATCAACATCATTTCATTTCAACATCATCATCATAAACATCAATATCATCTCATATTAATATAATCATCAACATCATCGCTTATTATTATAATCATCAACATAATCTCATTTCAATATCATTAACATCACAAGCAATCACATTCCACATATACACATATAACACATGCCTGAGATTCACATTCCCCAGGTCTTCAGACAATACAAATCTCATACATTCACAATCCATAATACCACGAGACTGATATTTATGGAAAATTCTAAATTAAAGAGGAGAACTATAATATACAAAACAAACTCATGCCCATTTAAAATTTAATAAATCAGTAAATGTGAGAATAGATTATAAAATTTTGGGCAGAGTCTCCTTTTTAGTTCAGACTTTTCCCAAAAAATCTAATCATTACAACAACAACACCATTCACAATTTCATTCATCAATAACAAATATATCACATCCCATTAGTTCAAAACAGAGTTTTTCTCAAAAACCAGCACGCAACAAGGACAAACATACATCTCCATAATCAGGTTCCCTAACCCCAATTATGGTATCAAAAGCTATAAATGAATAATAAACTCCTTTCACCTATCTATATCCCTTTGTCAGCTTCTTGTAGCATCGTTTTGAGATCTCTCAAGTTCACGTGTTTTGGCCTAAACACAGATCTCTATATACCAAATCGAAGATAATTTAGTATAAATTTAAAAAACAAGGTTAATATTAACATTTGGGGTCAAATACCCACTCAAATTTAAAAGAGACTAAAATGGTATTTTGGAAGTCCGCATCAAAAGGACATCATTTTGAAATTTCTGATCACACCAATATGACTGGGGCTCAACGAAAGTCACAAAAATGACATCAATATTATAAAAAGGTAACTTTTACAACGTCTCATTTTCAAAGGTTTTTCAAAGGAAGTGTAAAAATATTCAATAATGGTACCTAAGTTACAAAAGATACTAAGAGAGGTTCAAACTAGCTAGGAGAAAACATAGAAAACATGGTTACTTCAAAGAAACCGTGAAGGGAGGATTGGAGGCTCCACTCTATACCGATTCTTGAGTTGAGTTTCGAAGATTCTGCTCTGATTAAAGTGTTTCTCTCCGTGCGGTGGTCCGACAGCAAGAAACGATGGCTCGTAGTGGTCACCTGTGGCTGTGGATGGTGGAGGAGGAGGGTGGGGGACTTGGGTGGTTGTTTTGAAGAAGAAGGAAACATAAAATTCGTGATTTCACGCTGCTACATGTATTTGTAGCTGCCTTTATTTGTCTAGGCGAATTCTATTTGCCTGGAGCTGGGCGAGCTGATCCAATTTTTAAAATTTTCACTGCTTCTGTGAAAAGCTAATATCTCATTCTCCAGAGGTTATTTCACAAATCCCAACCAGCAAAATTTACATATGTAGGTTAGGAGCCTAACTTTAAAATGTAAAGGTGATCCAATGGTTAACCAATATGAAATTGTGATTTTAGCAAAACAAGTTTTGGGTCAAACTCGAAATCACACAATTTCAATGAAGATCAATCAAATTCCACATAACCTAATATCCACACCAAGCAATTGAACAAGGATAATTCACACAACATTTCAACTAATCCAAATTATTAAAGTAATTAAAAAATACAAGAAATACATCAAACATATATTTTCAATTATCGAAATTTCAAGGCATTACAATTAATGAACTCCTTTTCTTAATGCAAATCATTTGGTTATGCTAATTCAAGGAATTTATATTGTAATCAAGGGATTTAGGTCATTTTGCAAGAATTTAAGGTTAGGGTAAAACTATTGGTTGATGATAACATAAGCTTAATTGGATAAGAATACATAGTGATTACTTGTTAGGAAGCCAAATGAAGTTAAATGCTAGCTATTTCTCTCATTGAATTCATCTCAATTTTCTATACATGCCAAGTGCTTGATAAAATTCCTCAACAACTTTTCTCTTATTTTTCTCTTTTAGTTTCTATGGAATTGTCATTTAATTGGTTACTTGATTCTTCAATATTTGTAGTCTAAAAGTTTTACTATTAATTACTCAATTGTAACACAAGTCACTGTGGAGATGATACTTTACTTATCACTTTTTTCTTGAGCGATTTGATACCCTTGTCAAATCCTAATACCCAACAATTGTTTACTATTCAAACATGGCCACGACACCATGTTTGGCCAGTCTTGGCGACAATCATCCAATCTTTGGTGACGATGATTCTAACATCGACAACTACTCTTTAATATTATCCCTCAATCATACTGTTGTTAAGAAGCCAGATTCAAGGTCGATGTGTCTGGTTTTATTGTCTTCATTGAACCTAATTTTGACATTAATGAACAACCATATATGGTATTGAACCTATTCTCAACATTGATGATGAGGTTGATGTGGATATTGATTAAGAACTCGTATAGAGTGATGTGAGTCCATTGTTAATGCTTTGTCATACTTTTTGAAGCCCTCATTCTCTAGAGGATGGTTTGCTTCGTACTAGTATTCTTACCTCGACATGCATGATAGTGGATTTGAGGAAAAATCTTTTTGACGGGAAGAGAATGATGTAGGAGCGTAGTGCTCACTGAAATAACAACAAAAGGTTTATTTTTTATATACACACTATTCAACCCCTCATTTTAGTGTGTTTGTTGTTACTTTAGTTGGTATCAAAGCTTGGCCTTAAGGGTTGAGTATCTGACAATACTAAGGAAAAGATCAAGAATATCAAAGATAGGAAAAAAGGTTCTACACCAACAAACCACCACTATTCAGAGGCACAAAATATAATTACTGAAATAAGCATATAATAGCTCACTTTGAATCCATTCATATATATATCTATGGGATGTGGTGGAAAATGGAGATCATATTCCATATGAAGATAAGTGGAATGAGATTCCTAGAGGTCAATGGATGGCGAAGCCAAAAGAGAAAAGTCTTTGGCTCTCAGTAGTCAGAAGAACAAGAAGGCATCATTGTTCAGAGAACAAGTCTCGAAAATTTCCTCTTAAGCCCTTAAGGTTGATGATTCATCTGATGATGAATTTGAGGAAGATTCTGCTAAAGATGACCTCGCCTTCATTTCATGAAATATCCACAAACTGTGGTGAAACAAAGGTAGCTTCAAGTGGAAAAATTGCTCAAGAAGAATGCCCAAAGAAAAGAAAAATAAAGAGAGGCAAAATGAATTTGTATAAGATAAAACACATGTACTTCCCTTTTCTAGCTACTATAGACTTTTTGCTCAATGTCGATCATGCTAAAAAGATGTATGAGTTTCTTACTAGCTAGACATGTCAGATAACCAAAACGCAATGTATAACACTGATTACCATAATGAGTGGATGCCTTTTGGTTTTACTGCGTTGGATGCTGAATAAATAATAAATAGAGCAATTTCTCTGGGAATATGGATGATACAAAATATTGTTAAGTCTTTTAGCATTTTATCTTGTCTACTTGTCAAAAAAATTATTAGAACATAGGTAATTTATACTTATTATTATTCATCAAAATCCAAGACAGATGAGAAGAATGGTAGTCCAAACCTAACAATCTCACTTTTTTTTTATGATGACAAATAGTATAAATGATTTATATCAGAGTTTTGAGAGATTAAAATGAATGTAATGCATTTAAACTTCCCTTGATTTCAACATGGCAAAAAAATGAAGACTCCAATGCAACCCATGACATACCTTGGACTGGATGAGGAATCAACAAAGGTGGACGGGATTCAATGCAGAGCAATGATTGGCTCTTTGCTCTATCTCACTACGTTCAGGCTCGATATTATGTTTAGTGTTTGTCTATGTGCAAGATTTCAAAAAGAACCAATGGAAGGTCATCTAACTATAGTTAGGCACATTTTTAGATATCTCATTTGAACTTCTAATCTTGGTCTTCTGTTTAAAAGGAAGAGAAAGTTTTAGACTCATAAGCTTTTGTGATACTAACTATGTTGGTGATAAAGTTGAAAGGAAAAACACAAGTGGAAGCTGTCACTTTATTGGTGGAAACTTAGTGACGTGGATATGCAAGAAATAAGGCTCAATTGCATTGTCCACTATTGAAGTTGAGTATATGTCAGTAGCAAGCTATTGTGTGCAACTATTCTGAATAAAGAATCAACTTGAAGACTACAACATTTATGAGAGTAAAATTCCTATCTATTCTAACAATAAAGTCACTATAAGTCTTTCTAAAAATCCAACGTTGCATTCTAGAGCTAAATATATAGAAATTAAGCATCATTTCATAATAATGTTCAGAATGGGACAGTGGATTTACAATTTGTACCTACTGATGATTTTCTTGCTAACATTTTCACAAAACCCTCAACTGAAGAAAGGTTGATTTTGTTAAGAAATTGGCTTGGAATAATATATGTTAATGAATGAATTAACTTCTATATGTTGCCCACCATTGCGTCGAAAGACCTATCGTCCAATGAGTATTAACACATACTCACAATGTTCAAAATATGGACGCTTAATCATGCATTTATTACTATTTTTCAAAACATAGTGTTTCTATATAAGAACATTGTAATGCTTTTTGATGAGTGAGTTTTTGGGTGGCGAGCTTAATGATTGCTTTTAAAAGGCCCATTATAAAACATTAAAACATTTAAGATTCTTGGCATTACTCTCAACTTTGAAACACTTCATCTTCCTCTTTGAAATCTAAACCTTAACTTTCAAACTATTTGCAATGGCCATCTCAAACTGCTCTACCTTCAAGATTATTCCAAGGCTAGAAATCACTACCATACACACTGACAATGAATCCTCCACCCATGTTGAACACTTTTTTGACATATAGGAACTTGAAAAAGTGGGTCTTAAGCTCAACGAGACACTTCTTTTCTATGGTGCTAGGCATTTCTTTAAAAGTCATCAAAAACTTTTGGAGGAATGCTGAGTTTGTCATAAAAAAGGTGATAATATCCAAAGTTTTGGGAATCAAGGTGGTACTATCCAGTGACACAATTGCCAAGGCAATAGGGTGCCTTCTTGAAGGAAGCACATATCAAGAGGGATGGGAGAAGAATTGGGATTCTCATGTTACAAGGGCGCTATACAGGGAAAATGCTGAGAAAGCAAGAGACTAGAAGTCGATCGTGTACAACCTCATGTGTGAGAATGCCAAGATTTGGGACAACATTGTTAATAAGAATGTTTTCCACAAGGGAGGCTCAAAAATAACTTTGTCAGATCTTCATAAGTTTGTCCTCTTTCACTTGATGGAGAATCTGCCCTTTGATCTGCCTCATACTGTAACAACCCGCCTCGTCGCTACGATATCACTAACTCTTAATCCTGCAAATCTCAAATTTTAATAAAAACTCCATTAATTTGATTATGAAAATGATGGTAAATTTTTCGCGATAATACAATTATCATAC
>CM023943.1:14495081-14510249 GCA_013407115.1 Glycine latifolia
CATCAGCGCCACGCCCACGCCCCCAGCGTCAACTTCCAGAACCTCTGACGCTAACCGCGCCACCTATGGCGCTGTCCGCGCCATGCCTTCCCTAACCTATGGCGCCATCAGCGCCACACTTGGCGCTGGTCGCGTGGAATTCCAGTGAAGAATGGTTTTCCAGGCTACTTCCCGCGCGATCCGCGCCACCCCTGGCGCTATCCGCGTGGGCTGGAAAACTCTGGCGCCATCAGCGCCATACCTGGCGCCATCCGCGCCAGACCCTTAACAGGGTTTTCTGATGTGAATCCCCGCGCTATCGCGCGGGGAGGTATGGCACCAACCATGCCATAACTTAGGGTTATCACAGATTACCTCAAGGAAACCAAGAAAGGAGGATTGGGAGCTCCGTTCTCTACCAAAACTTTAAGAAGAGTTTCGAAGATTCTGCTCCGATTAAAGGATTCCTCTCCGTGCAGTGGTCTCGTGGCAAGCAACGGTGGTCCGTGGTGGTCACCGGTGGTCTTAGGTGGTGGAGGGTGATGGTAGGAGGTTGGGGAAGGTTTGTGGGAGGTAAAAACCTCCATTTTTGTGACTTGGAAGCTTAAATACGTATTCAGCACCACCTCAAGCCCAGACGAGCAAAAGTGCCTGCAAAATTCACCTGGGCGAGCTGACCAGATTCTAAAATTTTCTGCTTCAGTAAAAAATTAATTTCTCACATTACAGATATTATTTTGACAATCCCAACGGTTAAAAGTTACATATATGGGTTAGAAACCCATATTTAAATTTTAAGACAATCCAACAGTTAAATAATCCCAAATGGTAATTTTATGGAAATAGGTTTTTGGGTCAAACTCAGAATCACACAATTCAACGCAGCTCAAACAAACTCCACATAACTTGACATCTACACCAAGCAATAGCACAATGATAATTTACACAACAATCATTCAACTAATACAAACTTATCAAACAATCAAATAACACAACAATCACATCAAACATCTATTTTCAAATTATCAAAATTTCAGGATGTTACACATACCATCTACATCAACATCTTAAGAAACTTATGGGGCTTAGGTAGTCTGAACGACATCTATTATGTTGTTCTCACCAACAAGATGCTTTGGGATCAAGATGTGTATCACGTCTTCAACAAAGTGGACAATGAATCGAAGCACATCGTAGTAGTCAAGGGTTCAATTGTTGCTAAACAATAAAAATTTAGCAAAACTAACCTAAAAGCTATGAAGGTTGCTCTAGAATAGAGCCTTAAGGAGGCCTCTCAAGTGGACTTGGACGCCATGAACAAAAGAAAGCAGAAGAGGGATGTTAAAGCCATCACTGACAAAGATTAAGGTCTGAACAACTTTGGAATTTCCAAAAATATACAAAAGATAATGGTTGAACAACAAAAGAAAAAGAAAACAAGGATGCAATCTCAAAAAGAAGAAGAAGAGGAGGAACTACTTGCAAGGGAGCACATAATGAAGAAAAGACATGAGTAGTCTAATACGTCCAACATCTAAAACATCAGTCTAACAAAGATTGAAGGACCTAAGTGAGACCGATGAAGAGGAAAAGGGGTTTGTATAGATAACCCTCCAAAAGCGAAAAGTTGCAGCCTTAACTGCTCTTGCCCCAAAAAGAGCCAAGACTGCCCAACCAGCTCGAGAACCAAGAGAGCATGTCATTCCTTCTGCAATACCCAACCGCATCAAGACAAGGGCTACTAAAACCAATCCTAAGATTGGTGAGAAGGAGTGAGCAGTCTCCTTCACTGGGAACAAAGAAGTTCCAGCTTCATCATCCTCAAATAGTGAGTCCATTGACGATACTCATATTTCTCCTTTCCTTAAACAACAAGTTCCCTCTACACAACCATGTTCACCTACATTTCCCATCCATCTCGAGAAGTTTAGAAGAACTGCTTAAAAGGAACCTTGACAGATGCTCTAGAGGTAATCCTATATATGAAATCCTTTCTCTAAATTCATCTCCATTTAACCTATTCAAATGGAAACCATTAGTGTCCAAGCCCCTAATGCTCTTCCAACAAATGCCATAGCTCATCTACCACTCCCACAATGGACTCGTCCAATGCAGCCAAATGTTATCAAGGTGAAACCACATTGGCTTGCACCTGGCACCCAACAACTAGTTCGTCCATCAATGGAGGTAGCACCAATAGAAGCTTGGTGTAACCTTTAAAGCCACTACTTACCCTCCTAGTCTGTACATCTCAAGGGCCACTGATGTTAAGATAACTACTAACAAGGTGTGTCCATGACTACCTATTTGGGATGCTTCTAAAAAGAAAGGATTCAATTTGTACTACAACGAAGAGATGCCTTCAAGAAAGATAAAGGTGGAAGTAGTTACTACCTTAATAATTGGAGCTCCCTGTTTAGTGGGAAGAAGCTTGTTCATGCTCTTAATGCTTATGATGTTAAGACCTTTTGGAATTAGATCGTGTGAACTCACGCTCAGAAAGCCTCCACCTTTGGTTATGATGGAAGTGACAATGTTGTGAACCGTGATGTCATTCAAGTGTTACGTTCAATTAGGAAGTATCACTTTGATGATGCTTGTGTCTGCTTTACAAAGGATGCCGACAACTACTTGTTCATTCAGCGGTAACTCCAACTTCATACCATTAAATATGAGCGGACTTACAATCTACAAAAAAATGAGTGAAATCCAATGGTTGGTTGGTCCAACAGTAATTAATTGTGTTAATGAAAATCTCATCTTGAAGGGTGAGGACTAGACAAAGGCCACAGTTGGGGTGAACCATTATAAAAACCTATGTGCATCATCTGTTATTGCACTAGTTTTAATTGCTTAATCATATCACTATTTTTGGAAACCATTAAAGTTGAAAACTCTTTGATAAAAAGGAACCCATAACTGAATCTTTCATTTAAATTCTTGTAACTGAACAATCTTTTTTGAAACAAACATTTGAGCTATTAAAATCCTTTTTCCAAAAATTGGTTTAACTTTCTTTCTAAGCTCAAAATAGTTCTTCATTCTGAACTTTCACTTTCTACACTAATATTAGAATAAAAACTTATTTTCAAAAACTATCATAAGTTTGTGAAAACACAATTTAACCCCCCCTTTCTTGTGTTATTTTTATCACTTCACATACAAATTGATTTCATGTATGAATGTCACATCACATTCTACATTTCCTTTTGTTACTTAAATAGACATGTGAGGTGAATTAATTGCTCACTAGAATAGGGGTTGAATAGCGACACCAAAAATTGATCAGGTTATTTTGCATAAGCACACTAGCTTATGATTTTGCTTCTCAAGCTTTTTGTCTTAGAGAATTCATAAGGCTAGCAGAACTAACACATTTCCTTAACAAGTACTTGAATAAGTGAATATTTTCAAGAACTTCCAAGTAATCTAGTTAGTTATTGCTACAAAACCTACTTTCAAAAAATACATGACCTATTGACTAAAAGTTTCTAATTTTTATTTTCATTTCACAAAGTAGGTGTCTTTTCTAAATATTAAAAAAATTTTACAAAAACCTCTTGATCAAGGATCAAGATTAAGCTAAACAAGGTTTTCTAAAAAAAACATCTAGCACACAACAAAAAATAAGTAGTAAGGAATGAAACAACACACCAAGGATTTATAATGGTTCACCCAACTCGGGTTATGTCCAATACCTACACATATCTGATTTTCACTAAGACCAAACACATTGTGGTATTATTTATATCCTAAAACCTCTATATGTTCCTATAATTTTGATATTCTTTCTTTCCTAAAGCCTCCATAGGCCCCTACAACCATTATTATCTAAGCCTCTACGTGCTTCTCTCCCAGTAGCACCTGCTACTGAATCCACATAACTGCATGTTGTGTTCCATAGAACTTCAAAAGAAGTAATCACCTTATTACTTTTCTATTTTCTCTTCAGTAGCACCTACTACCAGACACACAGTAACTTGTTGTTTTCCAACTAAACTTTAGAAGTTATAGTCCTCTGACTACGCTTATAAGTTCTTTCCCTCTAAACCTAGGGAATGGACAAACACTCTTTTGGAATTGACTCTATGGCTCTTCTTAGAGTTCCTTTAGCTAAGAAAGTCATTTCAAATAAGTGGTTTGTCAATTGATCTTTAACCTCTACATTGGTGATCCTTCCATGCAATTTGCTCCTTCAAATTTGCTCAATTATAGACTTGACCAATAACTAGTCGTTATTGTGACCATTGGAGGTTAAATTCAAACTTCAAATGTTGTATGGGTTGTCTATGTTCTGGTAGATATCCATTCTAGTTTAATTTAACCTCTGTCATACAACTTTCTTGAGCTGTCATCTTCATCTCTACTTTTGCTCTATTGTTAGTCAGCTTGCACCTTGTGTATGTTGAAGGATCCACTGAGATAAATCCATTGGTGCTAGTTGTTGTCTTAGTAGTGGCTTCCACATGAATTCATATTTTGAATCATGGAAATTTTTCTAGAGATTGTTTTTGCAACAAGTCTTTTAGAGATGCATTGTTACTGTAGCACAATTCTCTCTTATACTTGGTTGTTGGTTCTTTGACTAGGATAATTTTCTTCTTTGAGTTTCTATGACTTGGACTTTGTCAAGGATCATAAAGAGAAATAACTTCAGATTCAGTGTTGTCAAAGCACAAATTCATTCTTAATTGGTGTGTGCTTCTGGAGTATGAGACAAGTTTGTCTTCACATTCTAATTGCAATTCAATTGTTAATGACTCTCAAGCCATGTGTAGCTTTTGATATCTACCCCTTGACTTAAGTTACCCACAACATCATGCTTTTGATATTTGCACTTTGACCTAAAAAACATGACTATTTTTCCATCTTTTGAACAATTCTCCTTCTTGTAGTTTTACTTTTAATTTCAAAACCTATGTCATGGAAAAATTCCACTGTAGGCGTATCCTACCTATATGTTCTATACTTCTAAATATGTTAGTAGTTAAGTTCAATGACTTTGATTTTGCTTCATAGTTGTTAGTCATCATTAAAACATTAGCTTTTTAAGGGACTTCATCACAACAATATGGTTAAATGATTGCATGGTGTAAATGCCATGTCACTATTTAGAACACACAACATCTCGCAATTGGAGACGTGTGTGACCAGATGATCATTTACCATAAAAACAAATAATAAGGACTAAAAGTATGGATGAAAAATAAGTTTAGGGAGCTTAAATAGTCAATGAAAAGTTTAAAGAACAAAATCAAAATCCTAAAATGTTTGTGACTAAAAAAATAGTAAATCCCCAAAAAAGTTTAATATTAATAAAGAGAAGATAAAATGGGAGCCTAAAAGAAAACACCTTGCACTAGATTTTCCCTAGTTTATTAAAGAAAGGTCATCTTTAATTCCATACCATTATGAAACTATGACTTTTTCTTATGTCATCTCACACACACACACACACACATATATATAAGAGGGGATCCATTCACTTCGAGAGTAAATTTAAGAAGTTACTCTCAATTTGAACCTTCCATTTCATTTTAAATTAATGGGTTAGATGAAGCTACTTTAAACCCCTTCACATGACTTTTATCTTTACAGGTTATAGTTGACCTTCTTTCTTTTCAGTTGTACCAATTCTCTAACACTAGAGAGCTCCTTGAAAATGTGGTCTTCGTGTTTGCCTTTGGTAAATGATCTTGTATCATCTCATCCCGTATTGACACTACTAGAAAATAGGTCTTTAACATCGGTTTTTTTCGACTTTCAACATTAGTTTTTAACTGATGGTGAAACCACCAATGTTAAAAGTATCAATGTTAACATCAATTTCAAAAACTAATGTTAACATACACTACAAAACATTGGTTTTTAAGAAAACCGATGTCATATAATAAGAAATAAACCAAAAATATGTTAAATATGAAAAAATCAACATTGAATTTTAGAAAATCGATGTTGTGCTACACCTGACAACATCGATTTTCCTAAAAATCGATGTTGTAGTACACCTCAACAATGATTTTCTGGAAAACCGATGTTGTCATGTTTAACACAACATCGGGTTTTAGGAAAACTGATATTGTTAGGTGTACCACATCAATTTTTTTGCAACTTAACATTAGTTTTAAAAAAAAACCGATGATGTTTTTTGAAATTATTTTAATATCCTGTCTATTTTTTTAATATTACCCAAATTTGCAAATTAAAATACAGACCAATCCAGACAATTTCACAGTACAAATTTTTATATTATTATTGAATAATTACTATCAATTATAAGAAATAGTTAAAGAAAACAATAATGTCAATACATAAAATCGTCTAGTATAACCAATTCTAATTAAACTATCTATACAATTGTAAAATTCTTTAAACATCTATTGTGTCACTTTTAACTCTAAGATAACATATTGTCCACTGAATGCGAATTGCCTTTAATCTCTCTAGTTCCAATGTTTTGGATCAGTAAAATACTACATGATATAATAAAATATAACTTAATAAGTATAAATAATAACAAGTATAACAAATGAAATTAGTTTTGAAGTAAGCAATTACCATTTCCTAATTATCCTTGAAATCTCCTGGTACTATTATTGATATCCAATGCATCACATAATAGTCGCACTAAGTGCTTCCTCTTTGCTTATTACACTAAATTCAATAAGATGTTCAGATATTCAAAGTGTACACAATAATAAATGTAATTTTTAAGAAATCAACCATTGTTTAAATGACTTAGTTTATTTGGAATCCATTTAGTAGTAGCCTTGGATTTACGTCCTTGAATATCATTGAATCCCTTCAAAGCACTGGTTAAGAGAAACATGTATGCATATTGTACACTGAAAATATTGATGTCTTACAAATGATAAAGTAAATGTCTTACAAATTACAGCTGACTTGTTAATAATTCCTTTCAAGTAATTGTCGAGCTTATTGTGCAAGGAACAAAACTACACAACAACATTGTCCTTAGGACATATAACAATCAATAGCCAATGTGCACTGCATTGGAGAACATTATGTTATTATAGTGCATACATTATTTAAATTGATTTGTTCAGTTTTACTTACCCATTCAAGTAGGCTCCAAGGAAGACATCTCTCTATGAATTTTGCGTCCATTTCTTAATATAATCCTCAGATTCAAATTGTGATTTCCCGGATCTCTGTATGGACTATGGCTCAAGGAATCCATACACAAAGGCATTCCCCAATCGCAAACATAACTCATACATACGCCTATTGTTGTTAAAATAAAATAAATTATGCATCAATTTAAAATAATCAGTTATGTAATGGATTGTAATGTAAAGTGACTTATAGAATTTACATTTGTATAACAGAGATGTTGAGACATTGACCACCTATGCTATTTCATAAAGATCTTTATGCTTTATGTACAAGGGGACGTCATCATTATACACCCTAAACATAGTTGAATCCCACGACACCTACATAGGCTTAAGGAAGAGGTGCGGGATAGTCAATGTCACCTTGTTAAAGAAAACAATAATGTTAATACATAAAATCACCTATCTACAGGTTTTATCGGTCCCTTAGCTCCCTGTTTATCCTACACAGTTAATAAACATAAGTAAATGACAACCAACACTTTATTTGTAACAAATCTTTTTTTAATAATAAGAAACACAACAAAAGGAAATACATGTTCTGAAAAAGGTTTTACAAGATGTGCCGACCAAGCAAGGAAGGTGTTAAGGGCTTTCCCCACTAACTGAACCTCTTGAGTGGGTACAGGGACGCGAGCATTAGCATCTCGAACTTCCTCAACACCGACCTTCACTTGATCATTGCCCAAAGGGACATTGTCGACAATTGTCGACCTCTCATAAACTCTTCCAAGGGCAACCAGGCGGGGAGGATTGTCATCAACATACAACCTGTAACGCCTCTCTTTACTCTCTCGTGCTCAGTTTATTTTAGATAAAATATTGTGTCCACTTTGTATTAGAATTAAATTAGTTATGAATTTTCACGAAATTCTTTTCGCTTTGCTTGCTAAATCGAAGAGTTGTCAGTAATATAAACGATTTTCCTCACCACGGATCATGCAAATAAAATTCCTTAACATATATTGTTAACAGTCCAAGTACAACACAGTTCCAAATAGTCTGTTACAACATAAGATACAGACAGCACAACGTAGCATCAAATACAGATAAACAGAAAATCACAAATAAAGCAGTCATCCAACTCCTTCCTTAAGGCTTTCCTCAGCTTACTGTTCTTCTGCTCACCCAAATAGATTGGGGTCATCACAGGTGTCAAACCACAGACACAAAATATGGGTAAGTATTTTAATAAACAGAATTAAATAATTGATAGAAACAGATAAATAATCAAACCAAATAATTATAAGACCAATTAGTAAAACCAGATAAATAATCAAAACTAAATATTAATTATAAGACAGATGCCTGATGAATGATGCATGCTTTCTTTATTATCATGATGCATGACTGAGATCTCAGAGGCCTAATAAAAGGTACCAAAATCATTATAGTTTCACCCACTCCAGTGAAACCAGTCCCACCCACTCCAGTGAGACAGTCCCACCCACTCCAGTGAGACCTCCCTCCACTCTGAGGGGATAAAAGGTACCATACAACAGTTCCACCCACTCCAGTGGAACAGTCCCACCCACTCCAGTGAGACCTCCCTCCTCTCTGAGGAGATAAATGCAAATGATGTATGTAATGGCTGGTTTTATTTTTCATTTATCTTCTTTTATCATTTGTTTCAATTTTCATATCAACTCATTCCACCCACTCCAGTGGAATTCATATCATATAGTTCCACCCTCTCCAGTGGAACACAAAATAACCAGCAACTCACTTTTAAATCATCTTTATTACAGAATCTCAACAAATACTTCTACATCAAGTGAATATCATACCGCTACTTCAATTTATATAGTTACATTAATACAATACAGCAACTTATTTAAATACAGCAATCCAATAACACATACAGCAATTAAATACATTACAGCAACTAAATAAAATACGTTACGGCAATTAAATACAATACGGCAATTTATATAAAGTATGATACAGCTTCATAAATGTAATACAGCAACGTATTTACATACAACAATATATATACAACATACTACAATATCAATTAAATACAGCAATCTGAAATGATAACAGCAACAACAGTATACAGAATTATTACTTTACAGCAACCTACCACTTAATCATACAACAACAGCAACCTACAACTTAATCAACATACAGCAACAACAGCGTACAGAATTATTAATTTTCAGCAACAGAAATCCAAATACAACAACATTAAATCAATATACAACAACTAAATAAATTAATCTACAGCATCATAAAATAACATACAGCAATATTAATTTTACAGCAATATACAACAACCAAATCATACATGTAACATCATTAAACTTTAATTATAATGGTGTAATTCTATGTCTACAAAGTAGGATTAATTATTTTGGATAACCATTTTTGATTAGATTAATTTAGATAATCCAATTATAGAATATAGACTATCCTAATTTATTGAGGACTTTTAACAAACACTTGGTATGCCTAACTTTTAACCTTATTTAAGCAAGGAAGAACATGGCTAAATCTTAAATAATTGAATACCAAATTAACCTAATCAATTATCTAAGTCATGTTCATTAAAATACTTCCCATACCTTGGCTTCCCTTGTTAAAATTTCAGCCACTTGGTTTCCAATCTTCTAGCCTTCTTTACGTAAGTTACTTAGGAGTAGAATCCTTGGTTTTGCTTTGTATTTTAAGTGGAAGGAATAAATAAAATAGATGGCTGAAATGGAAGGTTATTGGCCGCGAAATTTAAGAGGCTTGGTGCCTTGCCTTTTGTTTTAGTTTTAGTAAAAGAAGATAGCTGAAGTTTAAGGTGCAGTCCGTGAACTTTTTCCTCCCATTTTGGTCCCACCATGCTTTTATAGACTTAGTTACTTATTCTTTAGGTAAAAATATCTTAAGCCATTAATTGCTTTGCTTTCTACTTGTACCTATCACTTGGCTCCTTGTTTTTTGTCCACACAAGTGTCCCTAATCTTGAACTTTCTCAAGCTTTCTTCATCTTTGATTGAAATGCACGGTCACATGATTTTTAGAAGCCCATCATATGCAATTTTTTGCTTAAAACCGTGGAATAGTTTTAGTCTTATTCCTAAAAATTCTGTCAAAACCCGTATTACAAAAATTTTTATTCTGAACTCATTAACCGTTAGATCTTCTTAAAATTTTAATGGTGTAATCCTAACTCATATATCTAATTTTTGACCGTTGGGATTTTTGAAATAATAACTATAACTTCCTCCGTGTCCAAAGAAATCAAGAGGAAATTTCTTCAATAAAAATTTCCTTAAACCATCATTGTTTCCTAATTTCCTTCTAATAACTTTTTCTAAATTTCTATTGGTTCATTTTGTTTTTAATTTAGTAAAAGATCTAGACTATTTATTTAGTACTCCGTTTCATAATTAAGAGTAAAATTCCCAGATTACATCTTTCCTTTTTCTGTGCTTTTATAGAATTCAGATTGGTCTATATTCCATTCTTTTATCTCTTAAAATTTCTAAATATTTTATTTCATAGTTTTTCTTCACTAGGAATGTCAATAATTTTCTATCTAAAAGCTTACTAGACTTTTATCAGGTTTCCATGATCTTACTGAGGTTGATATGATCTTATCAGAGCTATAAAGGTATTTTGGTCATTTGAGCAAATGTTCAGGGATATTTTAGTCATTTGCCCTAGGGACCTAACTGTCATTTGGGAAATTGTCCAAGGATATTTTGGTAATTTTCAAGAGAATCTAAGGGTATTTTCGTCAGTTATTTTAGAAATGTATATTTACCAGATAATGCACATATATATTGAAATCTGAGGGTGTTACACAACCCGTGCCTGTTTGATGCACATGTGTCTGAGTCCTACTCTGAGAGATCAACACAGATTTTGTTTGTGCTGACATGGGCAACAAAATGACCAACCTCAAGCTCAGGAGGAGGTACGAGGCCCAGGGATTGTATCTGGGACTACATCTAGCTGAAGGACAACATTAGTTGTCGAGTCGCTTTTTAAGTGATCAACTGCTCTAGCTCGTTCTTGATTTTCTGTGTTAGCTTCTCCATAATATTTTCTGTTAATTGATGTAGCTCTTTTGAGTTGATTGACGTAGACATACGGGAGATTGCTAAAGCCAGTCCAAAGTATTGTTTGATTGTCACACCTGTTCTAACAACACGGACACGACCAGAGTGCTCTGGTTGCCAAATGGCAATAGTCAGTACATCCTGATTTCCATGGGCAACAAAGATGCCTTGTGCTCACTATTCTTCAAGGGAATCCTATAGTTACCAAAATACTGCGTGAGTTTATGGACTACTGTTATTATTATAAAAATTGACCATTGAAATAAAAAACTAACTTATAATCCTATCTGCAATTTCTGTAACGACCCGCCACGTCGCTACTGTATCACCAACTCTTAACCATGATATTAATGCATTTTAATAAAAAGAACACCCCTTTTGTTACTTGTGAAAACGGTGATAAATTTTTTTCGCGAGCATATAATGACCATCATCATAGAAAATACACGTAAGTACAAGTACGCATAAGACATCTCAAATATATATGCATATACAAAACATAGTTTAATTACATGTACAAAAGACTCTGTCCAAAATATATCAAGTGTTTTACAAATGGAATAAGAAATTAAACATCAGGGGTGTAATTAGCAAAACAATGGGGTGCATCCATTAAAACAAGGGGTGCATCTAGCAAAATGCAACTCCTATCCGGGATCAAGTCCATCGACATCTCGGCCACCCGACGGCTCCAACCAAAAGTGGTTATCTCCCAAAGCACCTACTGTTGCCCGTCTGCTCACATGAACCCGGTTCGCGATTATCACAAGTACCAAACCGTAAGGTACAACAAAGCAAAAGGTGAGTTCATCTTATTAAATAACAAAGAATAAATAACATCAGTTAAGGGCAACAATCCGATCATCGCCATATCATTACAAGCATCTAAGCATCTATCAAACACTAACATGCACGGGCATCCACAACATTCCATAAGTCTACTTATAATGTCTAGCATGCTCCATGTTCCTGACTCAACTCTCATCATGCAATGTGGTACCATCACGGAAATAGCCCATCTCGGTATACAAAAGATGCAGTAGCTTGTCAGGGTTACTCTATCTTGTACAGGCCGCTCCCCCCCAGTAGTGATCAGCATCCGGGTGTCAGAAGGAGTTCCTAACAGACGTGGCCCCCCAGTACCTCGGTACCCTAAAGCTATCATCCTATTTTCGTCGTGCAAATGCAGTATGTCACATGGGCTCCATCAATGCATGGCCCAATCGAGATCAACTCGTCCTGGCTAGGATAATGCCATGCACCCCCCATGTACATACGTACCACCCCAAACGAGGGCCGCCCCAACACGGGCTCATTGATGCACTAACCGTGGTCCTTACAAGGTTCACCACCGGGTCCCGACATCTCACGTGTCTATACATAGCATATCACCACGACTCCATCAATGTATGGCCTGACCCAAGATCAACTCGTCCTGGCTAGGATACTGCCATACACCCCGTGGGTATTTATGCATATCTAACCTCATTCAGATCACCATGGGCCCCATCAATGTATGGCCCGGCCTGGGAACAACTCGTCTTGGCTAGGATACTGCCATACACCCCCCATGCTATCGATGCATTCATCATAACAAGCCATCTCATAGGCCGACCTCAATTGTTACCAACGTAATCACATACGTTCCTCACACATCATTCACAAACACTACAAACAAGTGAGTCGGTGTGAAGTATTAGGTATCCGGGTTGGCACCTAGCTATGACAACTGAGGTAAGAATCCGAACAAGGTCGGACGAGGACGGACAAGGTCGATCAAGGTTGGTAAAGATCGTACAAGGGGGTAAAGGTTGGACAAGGGAAGACAAGGGTGGGCAAGAGCGGATGAGGTCGGTTGAGGTCGATAAGGATTAGTCAAAGGCGATCAAAAGGGGTCCTTGGGTTTCTATAAAATACCAAAAGACTGACTTGACACTATGCAATTGATTACATAAGCACTGTAATCGATTATAATAGATGGCGCTTGCAAGACTCGAGTTTATATTATCACCAACCTACACAAGGTTGTCCGAGTAAGGGAACCCGGTAGCTTACAAATGAAAGGTACGAGCTCTGCCGAGTAGGGAACCCGGTGGCTCTTTCTTGAGAAGGCACGAGCTCATCCGAGTTAGGGAACCCAATGGCTCTTTTCCCGAGAAGGCACGAGCTAATCTGAGTTAGGGAACCCGATGGCTTTCTCTCTTTCTCAAGTAACTTGAGCTCAACAGCTCTAAAGTATTACCCCGGGTAAGGAACCCGGTACATCGAAAGAAAAAGAAGCAAGCCCAAGTAGCTCTAAGGAAACAACCTCAGGTAAGGAACCCAGTCTACAGACTCCGCCAACAAGGACTGAGTTACGTCCTGCATGCACACATGCATGCTATGTAAACCGCTCAACTCGGCTAACTTATCTCGGTAGCCGACATCACAAAGGTTTAATATATATACCCAACTCGGCCAACCCATCTCGGTAGCCGACATCACAAACAAGGGTTTGACACATATGTGCAACTCGGCCAACCCATCTCGGTACCCAGCACCTCCATTAACACTTCGACAAAGTGTCTTGGGGGCTTTTTAGCATCAACCTGCCAACTTCACACACATGCACGGGAAGTTCTTATAGCATCTACTCCCCCACAAGAATACCATCGACTCTTCATCCCAGAACATCAAACATCAACATAAAACAACAACCAATCGACCTAACGCATATCACGTTCCATTCATAAAATACATAGGTTTTCTGGAAAACAAAACACACCAGGGACATGCAGTTATCGTCACGGTTGGACTCCCTGACCCCCAAACCATGGTATCTAAAGCTGTTATCAAATATGATAAACTCCCCTTACCTAACCAGGAGTTCGTTCTACAGCTTCGCGACTGTTTTCCTAAACTTTTGCTCTAATCACGAGGTTCTTCTCGACGTTGGGGTTTCGTAACAGCTATGGTGATTCTCGTGGGTTGAAGGTAACACAGAGGGGTCGAGAACGAGAGGTTTTTGGGAGAGTTTTAGAGAGAGTACAGAGAAAGTGTAAAGGTAGAAGAAAGGAAGAGCACACTTCTGCTGTGCCAACCTGCTGCTTATAAACACAGTTTGACAAGACATCTCCTTTTGCGTGCATGCAAAGCAACCTCAGCCAACAAAGTTGACTTTACACCCACCAAACGCACAACCCAAGGCAAAACACTCAAAACAACAAATAACACAATAAAACATATAATCAATCAACATAACACTCACATAAACATCTAGCTTAGCAACTTAAAATTCTAGGGCGTTACAATTTCACGTGCCGCCTCAAATGTCATTTGACCAGTTTTTTGGTGAGAGCCATCATCCACTTCGCGTGTCGTCTAATGATAGATGAAGGATAAAAAATTGTTTTTGTGCTCTAGGATTGGGTTGCTTGCTCCAATCGTTTCTATTGTTTTTCCTCCATCAACTTTTCTTCTAGTAAATCATAACCCTCATGAGATAACACATGAAAGGCAGTGTTTAGTTTCTGGATGGCCTGAGCCTACTTTCTAACATCCTATCACAGTTAGATAGAAAATTGTCCACAAAATGCGCTTGAAAATAATTCATATCTGTCAAATTCATAAACAATGCAAGTCAACTAACCTTCTGTGAAGGGTCTCTACAACTCTGACAAAATTGGTTCAACTTTTCTTTGCTGATACCATACTTTTCACAAACAGTGTCATCGTCCTTTTCCTTGCCTTATGCCATAGCCCATTTAGAGGTCAAATTTGACTTAAATTGCATCCATCACTCTCTTACCGTCTTAAGGATTTTATTCTTTGTCCTTTGGTTGGACGCTTCTAGAATATCAAATTCAACCTGCGATACAAAAAATACATTTAATAGTTAGTCGATAACATTCAACATTTTAAGATTTTTAGTACAACCAATTACAATAACATTTAACATTTAATTCAAATACCTAAATGTGCTCCCAAATCAAATGCTTCTAAGCTACAAAAACTTTTTT
>CM023943.1:14518133-14548115 GCA_013407115.1 Glycine latifolia
TTTTTCTTAAAACCTTTGAATTATTTAAAGCCTTTAGTTGATTTGATAATGCTTTGTGATTTTTGTTGACTTAATTAGATGATTATGTAATGAATGAATGCAATGTACTTGGATCACCAGAATTGCTTTTCTCTTACACAATTTTAATCCTAAATTGTCTTCAAGTTGTCCTTTGCATGTTGAAAGCTCAAAACCAAATCTTGAGTAATTTCTTCATTTTCCTGAAGCAGCTCCCCCTAAATCCAACATCTTCTTCAATTGTTATTCTATTTTCATGATTATGAATGCGTTTAGGATTGAAAGTGGATTAGGTTATGGATTCATTTCCTAATTTCGAATATAAATCACAGATTAATTGGATGATATTTCAATTAGGGTTGTGGTTTCAACTAATTTAAGGGTTAATTCGATTGAACTGCTTCTAATGAAATTGAATGAACTTTCACAATAGGATAAATTTCTAAGAATGATGATGATTCGAATAGCTTGGTTTGGTGAAGGGGATTGATGCTCTTTAATCTGTTTTACATTGCTTGTTATCAATTCTGTTAGTTTTTGCATTGATCTTTAATCGTAGTTTGTGTTTTTGCAATTTTTACTTCGCGCCTACAAATTGTTTGACAAAAATCCCCTTTACTGTTAGTAGTGAATTGAAGATAGAACCATATTGATAGTGTTTTTGAGTCGACCTAGGTTAATCTTGTGCTACAGAATTAGCATAGTTTAATTGTTTTGAAGTGACACGACAAACGTTTATCACCTCCTCTAAACAAAGCCTACTCATCATCCGATGTACAGAATTTGTAGTCCACATTGGCCACGCCTATTTCACACGTGGAATTTTCAGATTTTGGTAAGAACAAGCATCAATCACAAAACTTTCCTTAATTTCTGCCACCATTTTCCCCTTATCTTTGCTTCCCCCTTTTGCAGATATTTTCATTCCCGCAATCTAAGGTATTGTTTTCTATGTGTTCTTTGTCACTGCTGAGTGATCCACATTCTTTCCCCCTGGCCCATTATTGGGTCTCACCTGCTTACGAATTGAGGCCTCATTTTTTGCCTGTGTAATAGGAATTTCTTCCTGTATTGTCAAATTTAGCATATATGTAAAAGGAAAAATTGAAAATAGTCTATAAGAATCTAATGGATTTGTAATCCCACGTATAAATAAAAATTATAATTGATCTATTAAGTCTTGAAGCATTGTGTTAGTAAGTTCGACCTACATGTAGAAGGGTATCTTTTATTTTTATTTTTTTTACTTAAATGGTGTATCCCAGATTTGATTGATGCTAGAAGAAATTTCCTTTTATAATTTGTCTACACCTGTGGGCCCTTGATATTTGGCCCAACATTTAGCTTGCTATTAGAATTAAAAATGATATCCTCCGTAATTGACTTGAGAATTTCAAACCTGGTCCTACTTCCTCCTACACCTCGACCTTGGGGATTGGTGCGCCGCAATATTTCCTTCCTTCTGTTGCCAACGTTCTTTGGCCCTCCTTTCCCCACATTCCGTTTTCATTTTTTTTCATCATTAACCATGGGCCATAAATGTTTTGATCTACATTAATTATTTCCTTATTATTGTCATTGACCGTTGCTGGAATTTCGGTATTCCCATTATTCGAATTAATTGCAGCGTCTCCTTCCACCATTTTCGCCACATTCACAATGTTTGTAGGTGTCCTAACCCTACCTCCATAAGCACACTCAGCATCCTTGTGTCTGTAGCGTCCACACTTGAAGCATATTGCATGTAATCCTTCGTATTAAACATTGATCAGATACCCTCCTGCAATGACCTTTGGTTGGAGTGGCTGATCAAGATCAATCTTCTCGCAAATTCTTGCAAATTTTCCCCTGGATTGAATTGTCGTGTCCTTATCGATCTTCAGCATCTCCCCCAATGTAGAACCTAGTCTTCATAGCAATTGATCATTGAATAATTCAATTGGGAGTTCGGGTATACGTATCCGCACTGTGAGCTTCCTCCCTACAGTCGCATTTGCTAGGAAAACAGCTTCTGCCATTGCACCATAATATAGTGATCTGTCACCATCCATGTACCATTAAGAAAAGCATTATTATAATCTTCCTCAGAGGTAAACAACACCTGATAATAGTCTCGTGGGACTTCAATAATCTTAATAGTTCCCTTTCAACTTAGATTACAAAATGTGAAATCTTACTTTTTTTTCCATAGTATTGTAACTATCAAGGAACTCTTCCATGGTTGACACCAATAGTTGAATTCCTCATCTGAAATGGGGACCTCCTTAAACCTAGCTAAATCCTCCTTTGAGATGTGGGTGGTGGCACTTCTTTGTCTGGGATTCCATAACACCTTTCGTCAAAGGCAGAGAAAACCATGTTAAATAATAATAAACTTGATTTAGGTCCATTGGATTTAGTTGGTAAATGACCCCATATCTAGAAATCTCTAAGAGATGTTTAGCCCAAAATCTAGAATAATTTACTCAATATATCTATATAAAAATATCTAGAGAAAAGTTGTATCTAGAAATCACTATCATAAATATCTAAGCTAAGAGAGTATGTATAATTCTAAAGAATGATTTGTAACCATTAAATGAGAATTGTGTTGAGACAATCTTAATCATTTGTTAAGGAGATGCTACTAGTATAAATATGAGAGTTCTCCACCATTTTGGCAACACAAGAGGACGAGGAGGATATCATGGTTGAGGAAGAGATCATGGACGTGGAAGAGTAACCTTCAACAAAAACTACGCCAATGAAAATCGAAGAGAGAGCTCAACAAGAGGTCGTCGAAGAGGTAGCTCCCAACCAAAGCATGACAAATCTCAAATCAAGTGTTACAATTGTCAAAGGTTTGACCATTATGCTTCTAAATGCAGAGTTCCTACAAGACGGATTGAGGAAAAGGAAAACTATGTAAAAAAGATAGAAGTCACGAAGATGACACTCTATTGATGGTACAGAGCGACATCGTAGGAGATCAAGAGAATACATGGTATCTAGACTCAGGGGCAAGCAATCACGTGTGTGGAAAAAGAGACATGTTTGTGGAACTTGACAAATCAGTGAATGAAAATGTCTCATTTGGAGTTGAATCAAAGACATCGGTGAAATGCAAAGGCAAAGGTAAAATTCTTATTCGATTAAAAGATGGTAGGTGATAACCGATGTCGCATCGCTTCAAAACAAATAAACTACGTTAATTTTGTAGCACAGGATTAACCTAGGTCGACTCAGATATACGATCAATTTGGTTCCAACTTCAATTCACTAATAAACAACAGGGGGATTTTATCAAATAGTATGTAGGCAATGAATAAAAATTGTGAAAACACAAACTACAATTGAAGAAACATGTAGAAACTGACAGAATTGATAAAAGGTATTGTAAAACATATTAAAGAATATCAATCCAATTCACCAAACCAAACAATACGAATTATCATAGTTATCAGATAATGATCTTGTTATGAAAGTTCATTCAATTTCATTAGAAGCAGTTAAATCGAATTAACTCCTAAATTAATTGAAACACAAACCTAATTGAAATATCATCCAAACAATCTGTGATTAAAATTTGAAATTAGGAAATGAAACCATAACCTAATCTATTTTCAATCCTAAACACATTCATAATCATGAAAATCAAATAAAGGTTTGAAGAAGAAAATTAACATTCACACAAAAATTGAAATACCAAATAACTCAAATTCTCCTTGCTTGGACTGGATCCTTGGATTGATTGATTTTTTTAGCCTTCCATGATCATCATCAGTGGAAGAGTCATGAGATTAGTGCAAGAAAATGGAAGAACAGAAATAAAATGAAGAAGAAAACTGAAGAACAATTGAGAGAAAAAAAGAGAGAAATTTTAATTCTGAAAACTTCTAAAAGAAACTACAAATTCTGTTTGTGCTAAAATGAAATGTATTCTCTAACTAACTAATATATAGTGACTAAGTCAATAGGAAAGGATGGGCCATGATTAGGCCCATCTAAGCTAACTAATTACTAATTACACCAATTCGCAGCCCAAAACTCAAGTGTAGAGGTTTTGACTTCCAAGCCTAAAATGACCCTCAAAATGATAGAATTGACCTCAACTTATCTCTGACAAAATTATAGATCTTTTCCTTATCTTTCTAGGGACTACTCATATGCTCCATTTAGAGTTATTTATAACTTTCTAGGTCCAACACAAGGAAGATATGTCAAGTAAGCAAAAAATATGAAAATAAGCAACAATTATCAATTAAGCCCACTTGTTTGCCTAAGACAAAAATTGAGTTAGAGTGAGAAAATAAAAGTCTAAGAAAAGTCAAATAAGCTAATAAGAATAGAAAAAAATTAAACTAAAAACACTCAATCAGTAGGCACAAATTCCTTTCTAATGTTTACTATGTGCCCAATATGAAGAAAAACATTGAGTCTCGAGAAACTCTTAGAGAAAGGGTATGATGTTCACTTAAAGAACAATACTATTTCTTTAAGAGGCAATCAAAATAACTTGATTGCTAAACTGCCTATGTCAAGAAATAGAATGTTTATACTAAACATTCAACACGACATTGCAAAGTGCCTCAAGGCCTGCTACAAGGATGCATCTTGGCTATGGCCTTTGCATTTAGACACCTCAACTTTGGTGCTCTTGAATTGCTATATAAGAAGGAAATGGAGAGATGATTGCCTTTCATCAATCAACTAGATCAGCTATGTGAAGGGTGCTTACTTGGGAAGCAATGTCGAAAGTGCTTTCCAAAGGCGGCTTCGTCAAGAACCAATAAGCTGCTCGAGCTCATACATACAAATATTTGTGGACCATTGAAGCCAAGCTCACTTGTTAAGAGTAATTAATTTCTTCTCTTCATATATGATTTTTCAAGGAAGACATAAGTATATTTCCTTAAGCAAAAGTCTGAGGTGTTTGGAATCTTCAAGAAGTTCAAGGCCAGTGTAGAGAAAGAAAGTGGACGTGAGATCAAAGCCATGAGATCCGATAGATGTGGAGAGTTCACTTCTAAAGAATTCCAAGAATTTTGTGATCATAGTGGAATCCGATGGCCTTTAACCATTCCTAGAAGCAAGCAGCAAAATGGAGTAGTCAAAAGGAAGAATAGAACCATCCTCAACATGGCAAGGAACATATTCAAGAGTAAGAAGATGCTAAAGGAGTTTTGAGCCAAAGTCGTGGCAACTATTGTCTACCTTCTAAACTGTTTGCCAACAAAAAACATGTGGGGAAAGACAGTGCAAGAAGCATGGAGTGGAAGAAAGCCTGGGATCTCTCATCTCAAAGCGTTTGAAAGCATAGGCTATGCACATATCCATGATGAGAAGAGGTCAAAGCTTGACGCAAAAAGTGGGAAGCTCATCTTCATCAGGTATGATTCTAATTCTAAAGGCTATAAACTTTATAATTTGAATAATGAAAAGACCATCATTAGTTGTGATGTGGAGTTCAATGAGGAAGAAGATTGAAATTTTGGTCTTCAAGATGAAAACTACAACTTTCTTCCTAACTTGATGGAGGACGACAATGGAGTAACCAAGGATGGAGCAAGAAAGACAAGTGACTGTTACTCCTTCAACTTCACTGACTGCAAGTCAACAAGAAGAACCATTGTCGGCTGGAAGTTCAAACGAAAGAGCACCACGCTTCAGGAACTTGCAAGAACTTTATGAGGTAATGAAGAATTAAGATAATCTCACTTTGTTTTATCTCTTTGCTGATTGTGAGCTAGTGAGTTTTCAAGAAGCTGTCCAAAGCAAGAAGTGGAGAGATGCAATGGATGAAGAAATCAAGGCGATTGAAAAGAATAAAACGTTGGAGTTAACCTCTCTTCCAAAAGGGCATAAGGCGATTGGTGTGAAGTGGGTTTACAAAGCTAAAAAAAATGCTAAAGGAGAAGTTGAAGGATACAAGGCCCGATTGGTGGCGAAAGGCTATATAGTCAATGATCAAAAATCGATTATGATGAGGTATTTGCTCCCGTTGCTCGCTTGGAAACTATTAGACTAATTATTTCTTTGGCAACTCAAAACAAGTGGAGCATACACCAAATGGATGTAAAGTCAGCATTTTTGAATGGATTACTTGAAGAAGAAGTGTACATCGAGCAACGAACAAGGTATAAGGTCAAAGGACAAGAGGACAAAGGATTGAAGCTAGAGAAGATGCTTTATGGGCTAAAGCAAGCACCACGAGCTTGGAATAGTCGAATTGACAAGTACTTCCAAGGGAAAAGTTTCACCAAGTGTTTTCATGAACATGCATTATATGTCAAAATCAAATATGGAGATATTCTAATTGTATTCTTGTATGTGGATGACTTAGTCTTCACTAAAAACAATCAAAGCATGTTTGAAGAGTTTAAGAAAGTGATGAAGAAGGAGTTTGAGATAACTGACATTGGACTGATGGCATACTACCTTGGCATTAAGATCAAGAAAAGCGAAGAAGGCATTTTCACTACCCAAGAAGGTTATGCAAGGGAGATGTTGAAGAAATTCAAGATGAAGGATTGCAAGCCTATCAACACCCCAATGGAATGTGGTGTTAGATTCAAGAAGCTGAAGACAATCAAGGCTGATGGAAGTAATTCGATTTTGATATTTTTACATGCCCACTCAAATTAGATGGCATTTGTAATTTTGGCTAAAGCTTAGTTCATTAAGATAAATCCTTATAATCCTCTGCAGCTATTAAGTAATTCATGCATACATACATTCATACATAGGTTGATAATCATATTAGTATGTGCAAATAAATAAAACTGCATAAGTACATCTAAACAAGCATAAAATGAATTTACACTGTTTTAATCGATTACGTGACACAAATAATCGATTACCAGCTTGTTTGGATTTCTGGAAAATGGCTTAAGAACAGTTTGATTGATTACCATTTTCTTGTAATCGATTAAATAGTCTTGACACAGATTTATGAACACTGGTGTAATCGATTATCTGTGGAAATAATCGATTACATAAGGCTTCTGCATAATTCAGTTAAGCATGATGAACTGGTTTAATCGATTACCAAATACTCGTAATCGATTAAATAAGCCTTGTAGTGTTTTACACATATTCTGGCGTAATCGATTAATTGGTGTTATAATCGATTACCTCTGCTTGTGAAGAATATATGTATTTCTGGCGTAACCGATTACAAGGCATAATAATCGATTATTATGTTCGTTCAAGATTTCCAGAACTATCATGAACAATTTAATCGATTAAGTATGCGGAATAATCGATTACAGTTGATTAAATAATCGATTACCATAGTAAAATAATCGATTACAGTCTGTTAAATCAGTTTTCTTTTATAAATAGGAAAGTTGTGTCACTGAAAAACAGAGATTAGAAAGAGAGCTTTCGTTACTATCAGTGTGTTTACATTCTCTAAATGTTCAAAAGGGTTTAAAACTTCATTTTAAGAGTGTCGATCATTTGAGTTAGATTCAACATGATTGCTTAGTAGAAGATCTCATTGTGTGTGATCGTTCATGTAAAGAAGTGATTCAAGAAGAGTCAAGAAAGCATTTCATACATCATCTCAGGTTGTATAATTCGTTCATGTCCTTTTTGCTGCAAAGGAAAATGAGGTGATATCTTTCTTGTACCTTAAGCTTTGGTGTTTTGTAGTTTTGTTTGTAATTGTTGTAATCTTTGTGAATTTTCCATATAACATTTGGGGTTCTTTAAAGCTGTACTAGAAAGGGTTTTTCTAGGGGTTGAACAGAGAGGGGATCTCTAGTTCTAGGTCTTTTGAGAAATCTAGGGAGTAGATTTTGAGTTTTGCCTAGGGTAGGTGAAAGAGACCTTGTTGATTGCTTGTAAAGAACTAAGATTTGTTATAGTGGAACTCTAACCTTGTTTGGGTTAGAAGATAAACTGGATGTAGCCTCCGGGGTTGAGAGGTGAACCAGTATAAACTTGTGTGCATTTAAGTTTTGGTTTATGTTTCATTGAATTCTTGAGATATTTGATTTGTGTATCATTCAAACTTTGATTTAGCACAAGAGTTAATTGATTGGTGAAGATAATTGTTTTCTAAAGTGTTTTGATCTAAGATATGATCCAAATTAATTCTTCCGCTGTATATTGATTTGTAAGAAATTTTAAAAAAGGGGCAAAAACCAATTCACCCCCCCCCCTCTTGGTTTATTGGATTAGGTATTCATTGTATTTTCATGTGGAGCCAAGTTATCCAAGTATGGTGATCGAGAAGAGATTAATACAACATCTTTCAAGAGCTTAGTAGGAAGTCTGGGCTACTTGTTATGCACGAGGCCTGACATTCTCTTTATTGTTGGATTTGTTAGTCGCTACATGGAGTCTCCAACTACCACACATTGTAACATTGCAAAGAGAATTTTTCGTTACATTAAAGGTATTATTGACTTTGGCTTGTTTTACTCACCGTTTAATGACTATAAACTTGTTGGATATAGTGATAGCGATTGGGCTGGATTCATGGATGATAGAAAAAGCACCATCGGGTTTGTGTTCTTCATGGGAGATACTACTTTCACATGGATGGCAAAGAAACAACCTATTGTCGCTCTATCTACTGGTGAAGCCAAATATGTCGCTGCTACATCATGTGTTTGCCACACTATTTGGTTAAGGAATTTGCTAAAGGAGTTGAATATGCCACAAAAGGAACCAACCAATATTTATGTTGACAACAAATTTGCAATAGCATTAGCAAAAAATCTAGTCTTCCATGACATAAGCAAGCATATTGATACATGTTATCATTATATAAGGAAATGCATCGCAAGAAAGGATGTGCATATAAAGTATGTGAAGTCTCAAGAACAAGCTGTAGATATCCTTACCAAGCCACTCAAGAATGAAGACTTCGTCAAGATGAAAATATTGCTTGGAGTTACAAAAATCAAGTTTAAGGGGGGGGGTGTTGAATAATAATGAACTTGATTTAGGTCCATTGAGCTTAGTTGTTAAATGACCCTATATCTAGAAATATCCAAGAGATGTTTAGTCCAATATCTAAAATAATTCACTATAGATATCTCCATAAAAATATCTAGAGAAAAGTTGTATCTAGAAATCACCATCATAAAAAGGTTTCAGGAAGAAAGTAAAATTACATATTGTTTGTCAGAAAGAATGTAGTAATCATAAGTAAAAGCAAAGCACTAACTGGAAAACACCAAAGCAAAAGAATTTGCATCAAATTGTGAATTAAATAAATCATTTACAGATAAAATTAAAAGTGGTATTGATCATTTGTGTTATTTATTGCCACATCAACATTAAGCATAACACATGAGTATGAGATTGTAAACTTCTAGAAAACTTGATACAGAAAATATCAATTTGAAAGAAAAACAAGGTAAAAACTAGGTAGGATCCAGCCCAATATGTTGCCTACAGTCAACACTTAAAGGTACACTAAATGCAGGAGGAATAATGCAAGAATATCCAATCCAATTATCCTAATAAACAATTACGCACCCACATCAATGTCCCATTTGAAAGTCATCAATTTCCAAAATTTCTTCGTGATATGATCAAATTAAAAAATGATCATATTAGAATAGCCAGAGTTCACTAAAATAAAAACAATCAATTAAAATTTCAATACATGTTGTGTCATCATATATATGAATAGAGCATATCTTGTTTTAAAAGTGAAATTTTTAGAAAAAGATCCAGGTAGTGCACACCAGATACCATCAGTGTCTAGTTCAGGTGGTTGTCCTATTGTCTCTACTAGCAAGCGAGCATTATGAATGATTTTTGCCCCAGTATATGTCACTACTCCAGCCATTTCCATGGAGTACCATCTTCCACCCCTGTAAGCTCTCTGGATAATACATGCTTAACATTCAATTTGATGTCAATTGGAAGGTTATCATCTATTGGCAGGGTACTCTCCTTCTAAGCTTAGAGTACTCCTCTAGGGCTGAGTGCTTCTTGAACCCAATTTTTGATATCACAGGTCCTCTCTCACAAACTGGTGCACTCACACAAAACACAAACACACTCACAAATTTACTGGAGAAGAAAACTCTCGTTCTATTGATATTAGTCTGTCAAAGCCACACAGACTCCTTTACATAATATGCTATTTATAAGCAATGGAAATTAAACCTAAACCTAAACAATTCAAATTTTAAATTGAAACAAAATCTCTCTCCATATCTTTCTACAATATCTCTCTCCATATCTTATCTTTCCCCATATCTTTTTTTTTCCATATCTTTTCACATATCTCTTCACATAATTCTCTCTTTAAATTTTAAACTTCGTAAACAATATTTATTTTAAAGTTTATTCCATGCTTGGTATGAATTAGTTCTAGTGGTTGCCATGCTTGGTATTTTGCCGACCTCTGAAATGGACTCCTAGCATGTTTACTCAGCACACAATCTTCACAGAATCTCTTCTCACAGTTCAATCTTGGCAACCAGTCCACCATATTCTTTTTCATCATCTCGGCTAGTCCTCCATAGTGAAGGTGCCCAAACCGACGATGCCACAAGGATGCTTCATCACTCATCTTGGCTTACAAACAGCCGACCTCCACACTTCTCAAGGTTAGTTTGAACATTCTATTTTTCTCCATCTGTACTCGGGCTATCAGTCGTCCTTGTTTCTCCTTCAAGAGAAGAACTCGGTCTGTCATGATAACCGAGTAGCCTTTCTCCATCAGTTGTCCCACACTAGGAATATTACTTTTGAGTTCAGGCACGTAATACACATCTTGAATACGCCCAACTCGTCCATCTTTCTGCAAGAAGCTAATCCTACCTCGGCCTTTTACACCGACCTTTGAAGCGTCTCCAAAAGAAACATGTCCGGCTTCTATTTGTTTCAGATTACTAAACAAATGCTTATACCCACACATATGATTGCTTGCACCAGTGTCTATATACCATTCCATCTCGAATGTCTGGTTGACCTCACCTCCAGCCATCATCAGAACTCCTCCATCTCTTACTTCTTCTGCAACAAAATTTGCAGTTTCATTTGTTCTTCTTTCGCCTCGGCAATCCTTCGTAAAATTACCAACTCGGCCACAGTTGTAACATCTGTCTGAGTTGCAATCTCTTGAGTAGTGTTCGTACTTTCCACATTTAAAACATTCTATATTTGAATGTCGACCTCTTCCACGACCTCGGCCTCGCCAATTCTGCTGACTTGATTCAGCCTGCTCCTTATTCCATCTTTCTTGACCACGACCTCTACCACTTCAGTCATATCCACGTCCACCTCGACCGCGTCCTCTACCTTGAAAATTCTGAGAATAGAGCACTTTCTCGTCCTTGACTGAAACTTTTGTCTGGAGTGCTTGCTCCAGTGACTCTTCTTTCTTCTTTTTCTTTCTTTGTTCATGTGCCTCCAAGGAACCAGCAAGTTCGTCAACAGTGAGCATTGCTGGGTCCTTTGACTCCTCAATCGCACATACAACATTCTCAAAGTCAACAGTGAGAGACCTCAGAATTTTCTCCACCACTCTGGTATCGAGCAGCACCTCTCTATTTCTCTTTAGATGATTTACTACGGTCTGGACCCGAGTAATGAAATCGGATACCCTTTCTTCTCCTTTCATTTTCATTCCTTCCAACTCTCCACAGAGACTTTGAAGTCTGACCTGCCTGACTCGATCAGCTCCCTTGTAGACATTTGCAAGAATGTCCCACGCCTCTTTTGACATTGTTGCGCCAGCAATCTTCTCAAATCCGGAATCATCAACAGCTCGGAGCATCATATACAATGCCCCTTTGTCTTTCAACCGCGTCTCTTTCAATATCTTGTTCTGCCCCGCCGTGTATCCTATCGTGGATGGTGGTTCTTCGAAACCATCATGGACAACCACCCAACTATCATTAGCTCCCAACAGAGCTTTCATCTGGATACTCCAGTTCTCATAGTTAGTCTTTGTAAGGCGGGGTAATGGCAGACTACTATTTGGACCACTCTCCATTCTCTCAAGCTCTGATACCAATTTGATATCATAGGTCCTCTCTCACACACTGGTGCACTCACACAAAACACAAACACACTCACAAATTTACTGGAGAAGAAAACTCTCATTCTATTGATAATAGTCTGCCAAAGCCACACAGACTCCTTTACATGATATGCTATGTATAAGCAATGGAAATTAAACCTAAACCTAAACAATTCAAATTTTAAATTGAAACAAAATCTCTCTCCATATCTTTCTACAATATCTCTCTCCATATCTTATCTTTCCCCATATCTTTTTTTTCCATATCTTTTCACATATCTCTTCACATAATTCTCTCTTTAAATTTTAAACTTCATAAACAATATTTATTTTAAAGTTTATTCCAACAATTTCAAACACTCTCTACATATGGAAACATCAAATATCATGAACTACTTGGGCTGGAAGAAGGACAGCTGCGCATGCTGCAAAATTCAATCTTAAGGTCAAAATGACACACTATTGTAACTTACACCAACTGTTAATATTATAAGCTTATTTTTTTTAACCGAAACAATTGAAGATAAAATTAGAGATATACAATAATTTACACTTTACTTAATCATTTGAGTTAAACTCTCTTATATATTATACCTCAATATACTACTAACTTGAAATAACATGATGTGAATTTCATGAACCTAACTGATGAATTATAACTATGTTAATATATATAATGAAAAAGTCATGTTGTCACAAACATATACCTCATTATGAGGAAATAAAAATGATGCAAGAAAACAACTTGCATTCCAAGCCCACCTGTGGTGTGTTGGGGCCTTTGAAATGATGATCTTGTAAAAAAATTTGAGCACCGGGGCACATATACATATTTTAATTTCAACAAAAGAAGAAAATCAGATATATGAAATGGAAATAATAATAAGTAAAATTATTCAGCAAATAAAGTCATAGCTGATAAAGTTTTACAGCCTATGATCAAATATTAAATAACATGAAAAGAATTTGATGTACTTAAATGTATTAGTGAAATAACCTTTTATGTGAGAGTAATATTAAAGAAATAAATATTAACAATAAAGAGTTATCATGCATGGCGAAGAGAATCAAGATTAATATAAATAAGTTACATGATTCTTTTATATTATCATGTGATCTTAATTTATTTATTTAATTATTTATATATAATTGTATGGTTACAGATTTATTCTCATTGCTTTTATATATATAAACTGTCTAACTAGATATATCTACTTGTGCATACCTTGAAAAATAAAAGTACAGCACCAAAACTGAAATTGAGATGCAGGATAGACTAAAGAAAAGGAATCACAATTTCAAATGACATGAAAACTAAATCAAAAACCAATTAATCACAAATAAAGTTACCACATGATGAAATTGATGATAACTTCCTTCCCACACGATTCACTCCTTCTCAAACAAGAATGGTCAATAGATTAACTCAAAGCATCAAATATCATCACAACAAAAAGAATTACAGCATCATAATCAGTTATGGAGGATAAACATAGAATCAATTCTACCCAATACCACCTAAGTATACCAATTTCTTAGAAAAAACTACTTTGAGGCCTAAAACTCGTTCTCACCTTAGATTTTCCAGATAATTGAACATTTTCCTTCCTCCACACTCATTGTGTTCCTCTGCTTTGCTTAAACTCTTGTTCAATTGCAGCCACACATGGAAGGAGGAAACTCCACTACATGCACAACATACATCAACAAGGACAACAAAGATTATGTGCTAAAATATTATCAGAAACACTTAGAGCCATTAATAAGTTTGTACTTGAGACCATATAGACCAAAGTCCAGTTCTAATGGTCAATATACGAGACTATAGCACAGGATATACAACTGTTGCAGCTATTCCAGTCACAACACTTATTCCTCTTGACTTGGCTTGGCTTCACTCACAACTTTCTCAGCTTTGTGTGTCACTGAATGATATTATTAAGTGACCAAAAAAGGTACATGCTCATCGAATTTGTGAGCAGCTTCATCCACCTGCCACAATCATATACCCAAAATTAATTGCTTAGCAAAATACCATGTTCCCAAGCCTTCACCATGGAACTAAGACAAAAGATGTACTTGTTAATAGAAATATGGAATTAGCATAGTGGGAAAGGTCACCAACAAAAAGCCAATTGAACACCAAAGGCAATAGATTCCTTAGTTGCTAACCTGGATTATTTGAAGAATAAATTCTTCACTCAAATGCCAAGAGGCAAAGTATTCACTGAAAAGCTACTTATACAATCATACCCCTTAAATATTAGAATAGATTGGAGGCACCCCTTACAACAATAAGCTTAAAATATTCATCTGAATCTCCTAGAGCACTCCAAAGTTCTTTGAACAAAGTACTGTGTCTATAGAAGGTCACAGGTCACAAAAGGAAATGGATTGAGAGATATCAAACATACATCATATAAATACATCATATAAATGGATTGACAACAATTAAATTATGATCACAATCACCAATTTAATTATAATATATATCTTTACTTATTCATTTGAACTACCAAGAGCATGCATATGACAGGTGCTAATGTAGCATCAAAATAATTATGATATATATGAAGATATCAGGTGCATATTAAACATGTTGTGAACTTTGGAGGACGTAAGTTTGTATTCCTATCTCATGAACCAGTGGTGTTTGAGTTGAGTTTATAAGGAACCAACAAATTTGAGAAAGTGATTAGTTTTTATTGGATATAAGAGGTGGGCACAGGGCCATATATTTTTTCTTGAACAATTAATTTAAATCAATGCATAGTATTCCAAAGTCCTGTAAACAGGTTCCATAAGCAATTTTTCTAAAAGAAATTGATAAACATGCAAGGTCTTAACAAATAACTGTAAATGATTAAATGAACTAGTGAAGACTCTCTAGGTTTCAAGCCCTGGTTTGGAACAAATCAAAATTAAAAAATAAAAATGAAAAATTAAAGGAGAAATCAAACGAATTAAGTGAAAATCAACAAATAACATATAATAAACAATCCATAATCGAGTTTTGATTCCAAAACAATAACTATTTCAGCAAATTAGGGATTTCGAAAAAGAAAATCAGAGATAACTACCTCTTCCCCTTGCTCCTCCTCGTCTTCATTTTCATCGTCGTGATCGAAAATATACAACTACCTCTTTGGAAATCTGCAACTCACTGATTTTTTGTTCTCACTCTCGTCCTCCACTCCTTCTTCTCCCAGATCTCCCACCGGTGCCGCCTCCCATTACCCCTGCTGCAACGAGCTCAACCACGATGGAGACACGAGAGGGTTGGAGAAGGGGTTTGGGGTTTGGGTATGTGAGGACTAGAGGAGACGAACGACCGCGAGAGAGAATGAAAAGTTTAAAATGAATGGGCGCACGCGAGAGAGAGAATGAACAGACGCATTGAGTCCCTATATTCAAGGATGGTTACGCAAGACCATAATTGAAATGCGTTGAGTCCCTAATTTCAAGGATGGTTATGCTAAAGATCGTTTTCGAAAACATGCTTTAAAGACGGTTTTGATATAACTATTTTTAAAATATTGTAATTATTTACAATACTGCCACCACTTCAATTTTTAAGACGATTTTGTTACAACGGTCTTTGAATGCGTGTCATGGAAAACAGATTTTGTAGTAGTGTCAAATGATTTTTTCAAATCATTATTACCAACTTTGTTTTCCAAAACTATCTCACCCTTCTTATATATGAATAAAGATAAAAGATATTAAATTATATTATTAACTGAATTCAGAAATTTAATAAGTTAGTAAATTTAATTACATTATTAACTATAATATATTTATTAAATTTTAAAATATGAAGCATGTTCCGTTGGTTGGCACCCTACACTGGATGGATGCATTTTAATTTTTTTAATTGTTATATAAATAGGAGGATGCATATCTCAAAACGAAGATGAGGAACACAAGGGTGTAGTTTATATCATGCGTGAGAGTTGATAACTTTATAAATTATATACTTCCTTTATTTCTAATTATGAGTTTCTTTAAACTAATTTGTATTCTTTAAGAAAAATAATTAATTTAGTTTATCACATTAAATTTGTCAATTATTTGTACCATCATTCCAAAATTATCATTTTCTTCTCTCTTTATCCATTTAATTATTTTCATTAATGTTTGCAGAGGGAATAATTAAATAAGAGAATGTAGAAGAAAACAATTAATTCATCTAGATATTAGAAAAAGTTCTTATAAAAAGGAAATTTATTTTTTGAAAATGGTCTTATAATTAGGAACAAAGATAATATTATATTATATTATATATTTTTAGAATTGACCATGGTAAACCAAAAAAATATAATATAATATATAATTTAATATACTTAAAATAACTCTAAATTTATTATGTATTTTAGAATTGACCATTAAATAACTCCATCTAATAGTTGACCACCGTATCACTACTACATTCATTATTTTTGAGCCTATAAATTGATGCTTATTTTCCTTGAAACATCTCAACAATTTTGAAAGAGTTAAGGCAAAGAATAAGATGAAAACTATTGGAGTTGTGATTATGATCATCACTATGTTGGGTTTCACACAAGCTGATCATTACAATCCTTCATCAATGCAAGTTGAGCCAAACAGTGAGTCTAGTGGAATTAGTTGTAAAACCACATGTAAACTAGAATGTGCACCTTTAGCAATAATAGCTCAGCTTTATCTAAAATGTGTTAAAGATTGCAGTGCAAAATGTCTTAAAATGTCCACTATTGCTACCAACGATTGCATTACTGGTTGTAGCTTAGTCAAGTCCATTAACGTCAACAATGGTACTTATTCTCTTATAACATTAGCCACTTTTTAAGGTTTTGCAATTATTCTTTTAATTGATTTAATTATGGTTTTACATGTTTTTGATAGTTGACTTTATTTTCAGATATTCGTGATCACAAGGCTTATGCGGTGAATTCTTGTATGCAAGAGTGTCAAAACAAGAAATAATTTGTTGGAAGAATCTTCAAGAAAAGGTTGTTACATGAAATGATATGCATGCATAAGTGTAATACATAAATTTTAATCAATAAGTAACACCTATTAGTTATTTTCGGTAAATTCCTTTTCCAAATATTTTTTTATTATGTATGTTTCATATTATTGCAACTGGGATAACGACAACAAGGGTCCTTCCCTACTTGATTAAGCTTGTCTCCCATTAACAAAACTTGTAGGATCACTATAACGATCTGCCTGGTCGCTACGATATCACTGTTCTAAATGCGTAATTTTTATTTTAAATGAAAACTACATTAATTTGATTATAAAAATGAGGGTAAATTTTTCGCAATAATACACTCATCAGACAAGCCACAAATACATGTGTATATATATATATATATATATATATATATATATATATTAAACCATTATATATCATTCACATGTCAAAACATAATTCAGTTTTTATATGTATCTAAGCCTAAGATTTACATGCCCAATAAAAAAGAATTAAGGAACCAACTAAGAAAGAGTTGATAACAAAACACAACTCTCTCCCAAAATAAATTCCAACATTATCACATTGGTTTGGCAGCTCTAAAGAAGACTCTCCCTTCGGCATCACCTACTGCTACTCATCTGCTCCCACAAACGAAGGTTCGCGATCATCACAGGTACCAACCACATGGTACAAAATTGCAAAGGTGAGTTTATTATACAAGATAATAAAACACTATATGACAATGATTAGCAAGAAAATAGTAATAATAATCACAATCATTCTCAATAATCCATCAGTTCAACATACACTTAAAAAACTAGTCATCAACTTTTTCCATAATTCAAATCAATTGTGCTTAGAATGATGCATGCACCTGACTCAAATCATAAATGCAATGTGATACCATTCGTCAAGAAATAGCTTAAGTGTGTCCACATGACATTCTCACTTAGGAAAACTAGGCAGTAACTGTCGAGGTCACCTTGTGTTGCACAGGCAACTCCTCCCATGTTGATTAGCACGAGTCTTAAGGAAGTTCCAAACCGAGTGGCATGCCTCTATGTACCATCATTTTTCCTCATGAAAAACTACAGGTACTTACTGACAAAGTTTATACTATTTCCATGAAATTATGAAGTATGAAACATGGGCACCATCAATACATTGACCGTAGATAGTTAAAAATTCTCAGTAATCTCCTTCCCTCTCTAAGGACGCTTGAAATTTTTAAACCAATCCCTTCCCTCTCCAGAGATATCCAATAGGTCATTGCATCCCCCATGTACATCAACATCATACATCCATCAGGATGACATCATCAACATCAACATCGTCTCATCTCAATATCATCATCAACATCAACAATCATTTCATCTCAATATCATCAACATCACAAGCAATCGCATTTCATGTATATACATATAAATTCATGTCTGGGATTCACATTCCCCAGGTTTTCAAACAACAAAAATCTCATACAATCACAATCCATAATATCATGGGACTGACATTTTAGAGAAAAGTTTAAATTAAAGAAGAGAACTATGGTATACAAGACAAACTCTTATACCCAATTAAAATTTAATAAAAAAATAAATAGAAGAACATATATAAAATTTTGGGTAAAGTCTCCTCAGTAAGTAAGACTTTTCCCAAAAATTCCAATCATTACGACAACAACATACTTCACAATTTCATTCATCAATAATAAATATATCACATCTTATTAGTTAAAAACACAATTTTTCTTAAAAACCACATGCACACAAATGGACATACATTCCCATAAATGGGTTCCCTGACCCTAACTATTGTATCAAAAGCTGTAAAAAACAATAAACTCCCCTCACATATCTATACCTCTCCAGTAGCTCCTTGTAGCGTCATTTTGAGATCTATTAGTTCCACCTTCTTTGGTCCAAACACAAAGCTCTATATACCAATTCAAAGATAATTCAATATAGATTTCAAAGACAAGGTTAACACTAACATTCGGGGTTAAATACCCACTCAAATTTAAAAGGGACTAAAATGATGTTTTTGGAGTCAACATAAAAAAGGCGTTATTTTGAAATTCTAATCACGCCAATGTGACTGGGGTTCAATGAAGGTCACAAAAATGACATCAATTTTGTAAAAAGAAAACTTTTACAACGTCTCATTTTTAAAGGATTTTCAAAGGAAGTGTAAAAATCTTCAATAACAGTACCTAAATCACAAAAGATACTAAGAGAGGCTCAAACTAACTAGGAGAAGGCATAGAAAACATGGTTACCTTGAAGAAATCGCGAATGAAGGGTTGAAGACTTTGTTCTCTATTGAATCCTCAAGTTGAGTTTTGAAGATTCTGCTTCGATTAAGGTGTTCCTCTCCATACATTGGTTCAGCGACAAGCGGCGACAGCTCGTGGTGATCACCAATGGTTGTGGGTAGTGGAGGAGGAGGTTTAGGGCTTGGGTGCGGGTTTTGGGGAAGAAGAGGGAAAATGTGTTCTTTCTCACTGCTGGTCATGTTTGTAACCTGCAAGACTCACTCGGGAAAAATTTTGCTTGCTTGGGCAAGTTGGCCTAGCTTAAAGATGTCTAAGCTAGTTTTATACGAATCTTAGCTCCAACATATTTCACTACTTTTGAGAAAATATGATATTTGATGCTCCAGATGTTATTTCACAAATCCCAACGGTCAAAATGGCAGACGTGGTTTTATTGAAATAGGTTTTGGGTCAAACTTGAAATCATGCATTTCCAACACAGATCAATCAAACTCCACATAACCTAACATCCACACCAAATAATTGCACAAGGATAATTCACACAACACTTCAACTAATCCAAATTAATCAAGTAATTAAATAATACAAGAAATACATCAAACATCTATTTTCAATTATCGAAACTTCATGGTGTTACAACTCTCCCACCTTTTTATAAATTTCGCCCTTGAAATTTACTTGACTCAAACAAGGCTGGATAGGCTTCTCGCATTTGACTCTCTAGTTCCCACGTTGCATCCTCTCCTGATGTACCTACCCAGATCATCTTGACCAAGAAAATATCTTTCCCTCTTACTTGCCTATCCTTGATCCTCAAAGGCAATGTTTCATATGTCAAGTTCTTCTTTACTTGAACGTCATCTAATTCGACCACATGATATGGATCCTGGATATATTTACGGAGTTACGATATATGAATGACATTGTGGAGGTTAGAAAGAGACGAGGTTAATTGATAGAGGACTATCTAAGGATCAAGCCAAAGGTCTAGAAGGAGAGCTTGAAGCACTTCCTTTGGTGAGCTTTGAAGGACCCATGACAAGAGCTAGAACCCAAGCCCTTCAAGATCACATTAAAAGGCTTGTTTGTTGTAATAAACATGTGTTATCTGTTTTAATCGATTACAATGTTTCTGTAATCGATTACACAAGCTAGTGCTGGGATGCCGGGTTGTTGTAGCCGAGATGCGGAATAACCAGGTGCTGTCTCTACAAGGGCGGTAGCTGGGATGCTGGGTTGCTGTGGCCGGGATGCGTAATAACCATGTGCTGTCTCTACAAGGATGAAAGTTGGGATGTCAGGTGTTGTGCTTAGTCGAGATGTGCATAGTTGGGTTGTGCATAGCTAGGATGTGCATAATCGGGTTGTGCTTAGCCGGGATGTGCATAGCTGGGATATGCGTAGCTAGGATGTGCTTAGCCGGGTTGTTCATAGCTGGTATGTGAGTAGCCTAGATGTGCTTAGTCAAGATGTACGAGCTGTTCGAGCTGTCCAGGATGTTTGAGTTTGACCGAGTTGTCTGGGATGTGCTTAGCCAAGATGTTTGAGATGTTTAAGCTGTCCGAGTTGTCCAAAATGTTCAAGATTGTCCGAGTTGTCCGGGATGTACTTAGACAACAGGTGCTTAGCCAAGATGTCTGAGTTGTTCGAGCATGTCTGAGTTGTCTGGGATGTTCGAAATGTGCATAGACTAGATGTGCTTAGCCAAGATGTCTGAGCTATTCAGGATGTCTGAGCTGTTCAGATGTCCGGAATGTCCGGGATGTGCGTAGTGCGTCTATGTATTTCTGTTATTTTGTATTGGACCTTGATATTTTCGCATATGGGCCTAAATTTACGTTTTTAGGTGATTATTTGAGGCCTAGCCATATAAATACTCAGGCTTTGCCATTTTTGGTTAACTTTTGATTAATAGAAATTAAGCATTTGCTTAAATTGAGAGCTTAGCCTCTTGTTGGTTCTTGATTGAAATCAAATTGATTCTTATCAAGGAAGCTTTCCTTTGTTGTGAATCCTCCTCCAACTTATTGTTCTATTTGTGGTTCGTGGCATCATTCCTAATCATTCCTTAATCTTCTTCATTTTTCTATTTGAGTTTTTAACCTTCAATTTATGGACTCTTGAAGTTTGCAATCCGGAAACAATCCTAGCCAAGCATTCATGTCTTGGAAGTCATCATTAATGCAATTTGATATGCCACAAGGATGACTATTTTGAGAATTTGGAAGGGACCGATAAAATGAGGTGAGTTTTTGGGATTTCAAGGCTCGACCAACCCTAGTCCATGGAGTGAGTCTCAAGAATACATGATCACCAACCTCGAATTCCAGTTTTTTCTCCTCTTGTCCTGATAACTCTTCTGCCCACTTTGAGCAATCCTCATTCTCTCTTGGATCAACTTGACCTTCTCAGTGGTTTGTTGTATACTTCAGGTCCTAAGGTGAGATTCTTTCCAAGTTCTAGCCAACACAGGGGTGTCTTGCACCTTCTACCATACAGAGCTTGGTAGAATAAAAACTATTGTTATAGGTGAACTTTATCAATGACAGAAAACTCTCTCAACTCCCATTTTGTTCTAATACACACACCCTCAAAAGGTCCTCCAAAGATTGAATGGTCTGTTAAGCCTGACCTTTAGTTTGAGGGGTGATAGGCTGAACTTAGCCTAAGCTTGGTTCCTAACGCTTTGGTTAGATTCTCCCAAAATCTAGAGGTGAATCTAGGATCTCTATCAAATACTATGCTAGACAGCACACCATGTAAACTGACAATCTCACTAATATATAGGGAGGTCATATTCTCTAAGGAAAACCTGATATTGATGGGGGATAAAGTGAGCAGATTTGGTCAACCTGTCAACAATAACCAAGATAGAATCTAAACCTCTTGGGGTTCTAAGTAGTCCTACAGCGAAATCTATAGAGATACTGTCCCGCTTCCACTGGGGTATCTCTAAGGATTACAACTTACCTAAGGGTCTCTGATGTTCTATCTTAGCCTTTTGACATACTAAACATTCATACACAAACTCACTAACCTTTCTCTTCATGTTTGGGCACCAAAACATTGTCTCGAGATCTTGATACATCTTGGTAACACCAAGGTGGATGCTCAAGTTGCTCCTATGCCCATCTTCTAAGATTATCTTTCGAAGGTTGGGTACATTGGGGGCACAAATTATATCTCAAAGTCTCAGGACTCCATCCGATCACACATTGATGATTACAAATGTATTAATTATTGATGGACTAATGAGCTATTCTTAAGTGAACAAGAATTACTACATAATGAGCGCACTTGGTTTTAATTGATATCCTACAACTCTTGTAAGTATGTGTCCAACTATAAGTGGAAAGGTGATTTATTAATGTTATATTTAGCGTCCAATGCTCTATTAATACACCAATGCCCGCTTATTGTGAAAACCAGTCTTCAAACATTAAGTTACTTTTATTTGCATCCAATGGACTTAATCACTTATACACTACATTTTATACCATTCATAAGTGATGTCCAACAAGTACGAATAGTCAGTGTTGGCTACAAAGGAAGTGCACGAACGTTGCTTTTTCGATTTCTTTTTTGCCTCTCTTTATTTGAATTTCTAACATTTGAATTTAAGGAAATGACATAATAGAAGATAAATAGAAGGAATTGGCAAGGATATTCCTTAAGGGTCACTATCATCATGGAAGAGGAGCACATGCAGTTGTTTGTACTATTCTTCTTCTCTCTCCAACCAGAGCACGCCATGTTGAACAGATTTCAGTTGTGAGACAACGGTCATTTCAAAACTCAATGTTGATCGTATATTGAATCCTTCAATAAAGTCTATAAAAGGCAACCCAGGCTTAGGATTTCAACAACGAAGCATATTAAGAGAAAACAAGCAAAGAAAGTTTGAGGAGAAACTCTGTCAAAATAGTTGAATGACATACTTTGCACTTAAATAGTTCATCCTTTAGCAAAGTTTATTTGTATTCGAGCTTAAGTATTTGTATACTTTTTGATCCTTGGAATATCTTACATACTCTCACTTCGTTTTTAGTTGGAGTATGTAAGCAACCTACACCAAACATTAATAGACAAAAAAACCACATTTACTTTATTGTAATTAATGCATTTTAGGGATATTATAGTAATTTTAATTTTAATGTAATTAAACAAATTAAATTCTGTCTTTTGTATGCTCCCACCATGCTTCTTTGCTTTCTTTATCATTCTTTGTCATATCTCTCCTCTGTCTAGTTGCAACAACATTACAACAACTCCTTCTTCGTCTTGCTTCTCCTAGACTACAACCGCAAGTTGCTATTGACACCCCCTAGCCCTGTTTTGAAAATTATTGAGGAGGCAAGAGATGCAAGGGAGAGAGAAATGTTTTTTTTGTTTTTTTAAACCATAAATTATTGTTACATCTTTAATAAAGAAGAAATAATTGGTTTTTGTTGTCAAAAAGTTTTGGTGTTGATTGCTAGCATACTGTAATTGAAAAGAGGAAAGAGTATATATGTTAACAAATCCCATATATATATATATATATATATATATATATATATATATATATATATAGATAGATAGATAGATAGATAGATAGACACACACACACCATTAAACACCTAAATTAATTGAGAATGGATTATTCTAACTTAATTATTGGTCTCTTGGTTTGAGACTTAGGTATACAATTGCATTCAATCCTTGGAAGGATCCTTTCCCATTCTAGTATGATTGCCTCCCATAGAAAGATACATACAATATTAACAGAGTCCTTTAATTAAGTTGGAACAACTCCTTGTCGATTAATTCACTTGCTCAATAATACACACACACACATAAAAAAATCATATTTAATAAGACATATTGCATTTATTAAATTTAAGAAGTATATTATAAATAGTAACAAAATTAAATCTAATTATTTATTATATTTACAAATTCAATTAATTATGGTATTTATTGTTTATACAAATACTTCATTATTTATAGTAGTTAATTATTCAATATATTTATAGTTAATAATACAATCAACTGCAAATGTAGGCTATTTGTATAGTATAAATAGGCTAGAATGTACATTGTTTTAGCTGGTTACTAGCGCTTGCATACTTCCTTATTACAAACTTTTCCGCAACTATGGTTGTTCGAAGTAATGGAAACATGTATATTCTTCCCCATTTGTTTTATTTTCTATTCTAATCTTCATCTCTTTCAACTTTCTATAACACATTCTCTTTTGGACAACACCTTCTTCTACCTATGACTTGTTTGTTGCTGCTTTTGATTTTTATAGTTTATATTCTTATGTTATTACGTTGTATTCATGTATTTGTTAATGTTGGTAATTCAAATTTTATTTTATGTTTGTTTACAAAAGTTATTTATGTTTTTGCAAATTATGTATCACAACCCAAATACTTGTTTTATACTTAATGTGAAACTTATTATTGTCACAAACTTATATAATCATATATTTCTTTAAACTGAAAATCTAACAAGCATTGCTAGTTTGAAAACAAAGTACTCCTAGACTATTTTGGTTTAGATTTAGTCCACTACAAGAAAAATGACCTATGCTTGTGGACAAAAACCATCATTAGATAGTAAAAATGCGTAGGTAAATATATTAAAGACTTTGTCCTACAGACATTTTGGTCGTTAACTTTGAGGTGGCGTACAATGATGGATTATAGTCTGTTAGTATATGTTTTGCCTACGGATTTACTTTCACCTATAATTACATTTGATTGTCACTATGTGTGATTCCTACAATTCACAATGTGTGTTGGTAAAAGTCATTAACTTATATCTACAACCTCTAACTATAGGTAAAAACATTAACTTATACCTACAACCTCCAACTGTAGGTAAAATTCATTAAACTATGCCTACCATTGAAAGATTGTAAATACAAATCATTAACTTATACTTATAGGCTTTAATCATAGGTAAATGTCACAAAATAAAAAAATCATGTTGCCCATTAACTATTGGGATGCTTTACGTTTCCAAAATTATTATTATTAGTATTACTACTACTACTACTTGGTTATCTTCATTGTTGCAAGCCATTACAATGACAAAGAAAATACATATTAACATACACAAATGAATATTTTATGCAAATAGATGTGATAACTTCTCAATTGTAGTTGCATAGATATGTGAATCAACTACCTTGGCCTAATTCGAAGCTTTAAAATCATATTAGATTAGAAAATATATAATAAAACTTGATTAGTATGAGTTAATTCTCACCTCTAGTTAAGATCATTTGTAGTTTGATGATTTTTGCTAGTAGATTCATTTGTAGGTACCTAAATTAAAAGAATTTTTTTTCTTTGTGAAATATCATATCATAATTGAATCTTTGAATAAGTTGAATTATAAAAGCATACCTTTTGATCTATAACTTCTAAGACTTGATTAATTTGGGTATCTTCTGCAAATCACACTTTAAGGATAACAACAAGATTTCCAAGCAAATTCTCCAATTTTTGAATTCTATTGTCGTAATCACACTTTAAGACTTGCTTGATGTAGAAGCTTGCAAAGACAATGCACACGTCCTCTTTTTTCAGGTCCTTTGACTTTTGAATATACATCATTTGTCCAATTAGTAGAATCTTAGGTGCTTTGTAAATTTTGTGAATTCTCTACTTCAACCATTTTCTTTTTTAGTTCATCCTACATAAATACACCTTATAAATTATTAGCATGCATCAATATCCTCCATACTTCAATGTCACCAAACAAAACTCATCTTCTCATTAGTTACTCCCCCTTACACCATAACCCTCCATTAGAAAATTGAGCAAAACAAAGAGAAAATTTTGAAATTAAAATTAAAATTCTTACAATTATAGTAACAACCTTTTCAGTAACAATGCTTTGATCTCTTTGAGTTCGAGTGTCAATATAAATTTCTGCCCAAGAAGGTTGCACTCCTTTAGCCTTTGTTGTCTAACATTAGTTAAAAAATGAATCATCCTATTTGTACTAAGCAATTAAATATTTAAAAAACTATAAAAAAGACAAACCATCCCATGAATCTGTCTTGGAAGATTCTTGGTTCCCATACAATGCAAGTCCTCATATTTTGAGTTATTCCTTTTGTTAATGTTGCTTATTTTCTATAACTAACAAATATACAAAAGTCAATAATAAAAATAAGCATATAATATATAATTGTTATGTTAGCCAAAGGTTGGTGACATTTTACATATATACCTGTCCTTTCTCAAAACACCAATAATGTACTAAATCACGATATTGTGAAGGATCAACCCTTGGATCTAGGATGTGAGCAACCATTTCCTCCTTAGTTTTGCTCTCATCATATCCTTTTGATTTTAGTTCATGTTTAAATTGTCTCCATTTCAGACTCATGTCATCAATTAATATTTCCTTTGTTTATTCAGTTAGTTCAGGAACAAATAGAAACTTACTTTATTATGAGTATCATTAACAAACAAAAAAAGAGCATTTTGTTAGACATTACAAAACAATTTCTTTTACAATAAGCAAAAGAAAACAACACTTATAAAGTATTATAATAGACCTGAATCAATTCAACCATGTCAGTAATATAGTCCTCTGGCATGTCTTTCCAACTAAGAAAATTGATAGAAGCAAATTGGTGTCTCCTTACCAAGCTCCCAATTGCATTCAATAGAGTTTTCCCTTTTCAACCCAAAGGATTGCCCCAATGATCTACTTCAACAAGTATGAATTCTCCATCTAGCAAGTCCCACACATCTAACATATGTGTATAACCTCTAGTCCTCTTTTTCCCTAAATCATTCATGGATATGACATGTGTCAAATATATATATATATATATATATAGAGAGAGAGAGAGAGAGAGAAAGGGAAGTGTGTATACTTGCATTGTTAAAATGACCAAAAATTATAATTACCTTTAGTTGAACTTTCACTTGCACTTCCAAGAGAAGTATGAGACTCACCATGATTTTCTTCTTGTATGTGTTGTTCTGTTTGTGATTGTTGATTTAGTTAGTAAAAAATTGTGTAATAAACAATTTAATATAAAATAGAAAAATTAAGTTAAAATTTTTATTCATCCTTCAAATTGTGCATTTTCTTCAATTATAAAGTTGTTATTTTGGTTTGCCTTAGTAGAGTTTTTAATTGATTGCTCTTTTGCTTGTGAATGACCATCATTCTGAATGGTATTCAACTTTTTACACTTTCCCATAGTATGCTGAATAAACCAATCCAAAAAATAAAATAAAGTAAAAATTAGATATAGCTACATTATTGACTATGAAAATTTAAACACCATGCAAAAAATAAAAGAAGAATAAAGTAGTAACAAGTAGTGTGAATATAATTACCTGAAATGTGAATTTAGATTGCTTGTAAACTCTTTTTCTCACCAATCTCGAATCACCAAGAATCAAATTGTTGAGGAAACAACCAAACAAATTTTGATAGAAAACTGACAACATCATTGTATTTTAAGTGATTTTTATACATAAAAAAAAACACAAGAGTAATGAACAATAAGAACAAAAAAACTAAAGAAAGGAATAAGAGTCTATAAATGTGACAAAATGTTCAATACATATGTACTAAAAATATAACCAAATGTTCAAATAGAACAAATAAAACCACATCAGAAGAAGTCTGCATCACTCTCATCATTTATATAATTATCATCCTTGTGATGTGGTAAAATGTTCTCTGTAGGTATTGTAAATTCAATGATATCTTGATTATGATTGGCTTCTAGTCTAATCAAATAATTATCATTTATCTCTTGTAAGACTATTCATTCCCTTGATCTATGTCATTGGATTCCTCATCACCCATATCATACACATCTTTGATTTTAGCATGCATGACAACAAGCCAATCATTTTGTGTTTTATTCTCCAGATAGAATACTTTCTTAGCTTGAGATGCAAAAACAAATGGGTCATCACATATATCATTACCTGTATGTTGCAAATAATTGAAATTCACTAATGTCATACCAAAATTATCAATTGTGCAGCCCCTATTTATATTAACTCAATCACACTTGAAAAGTATAACCTTATTTATATCTTCATGTATAATCCAATTGAATTATATCTATTAGTACACCATAGTAATGGATTTCTCCTTCCTTTGGGTTTTTATCTCTTGAACTGGCATAACTTAATGTCTTAACAGTTACAATAATGCCACTGTTTTGAGTCTTCAAGTACCTTTCATGTGTCTTTGTATGAAATTTAACTCCATTAACTATGTACCCGTTATATCTTCTCACTATTTCTAGTGGACCACATGCTAACCACTTGATATCATTTGTCACTAGAGTGTTGCCATGCTCTTCCAATCAAGCAACCTACCACAATTTTATTTCAAATGGTTAAAATTTTAAATGAATGCAAATTTTAATATTATTGATGCTTCCTAAACTTACTCATTCATGAAATCAATCTGGAAATTTTTTACTATGAATTTTGTCAACTTCATATGGAGATAGTTGACAATTTTGTCTCTTGATAAGATCAGTATGGGCTCTATGTAAAAAAAGGTTAGAAAAAGTAAGCATTAGAATTGATAGAAAGATATTATACAAAATTTCAATAACTAAATATAAACATGAAGTAAATTGTATTACTTTTGAAAGAGGTCAACATTGTTGCTATTGAAAAGCACATATGTATGTGCTTGAACCAATGTTTTCTTATCAATAGAAATTCAAGAATCTTTTTTTCTCTTATTCACATTGAATCCAACTTCACTACTACAAAATAGCTATTTTACGACGCCTATACAATAGCAGTTCTCACAAAACCGTCGTTGTTTTGCACGTGGTGACAATTTCATAAATACAAAAAGCAAAACGAAGACAGTTGTTGGAAAAACGTCTTCGAATGAGGTCTACAACGACGGTTATTTATAGGACCGTCTTTGAAGGTCTTTAACCAAAAATCCCTGTGCCATTTTTGAAATTTTATAGTTTTCAATGAAGTCGGGTTTGAAAAACCCATCGTTGATTTAATGCTTAGAAAGACGGTTATCCTTGTAACCCATCTTTAACTAAGTGGATATAAATCAAAATCAATTTTAGGTTGAAACTCAACATTTGCGAGGCACCACCACTGCATCGTCAAGATCAGCACATCCACACCTAGCCCCGAATCCAACCAACAACCTGTGACCCCTAACTTTCCACAAACACAAGGCCTACCACCTCTGACCAAACACCACGCGCCCTCGTCACCATAAAAACTCCACCACCATAGCCCACCTCAACCCAAACACCTAAGCACCCACATCAAAACCCTTGTGCCACCCTTCACCCTCACCTCATTTGCCATCAGAATAACACCGCACATGTCGGGGTTGAGCCTGACGAGTGCGGAAAATCCTCCTGTGTCGCCATGATTGGAGATTTCTGATTTGGGGGCTAGGGTTTCAAATTTGGAGGTGGGGATTTCTGATTTGGAAGTTAGGATTTGGCTTGACTACTTAGAGATGGAAAAGATCTTAGAAATTGATCCCTCAAATGATCAAGCTAGGAAAACCATTTGGCGGCTAGAGCCCTTTACTGCATAAAAAAGGGAAAAGATGAAGGAGGAAATGATTGGTGAGTTTTTTTTTTGTCTTTCTCTTTTTTTTATAAATATTTACAGTTTTTTGTGTGACGGTGCATCAGCTTTCTTTCATTGTCTTACCTGTATTATTATTATTATTATTATTATTATTATTATTATTATTATTATTATTATTATT
>CM023943.1:14548125-14569200 GCA_013407115.1 Glycine latifolia
TTAATGCACGTCCTAATTAGTCTTTGTTGTTTGTACTTGGAATAATGAATCATGAATATTGTAAATTTCGATCATTCTCCAAGGTTGTTGTTTCCTTTACACATGTCATCAAATCTATAGAACCAGTTTTGTCTGTCATGTTTTCTTCAATCCTTGGAGATAAGTAACCCATTCAGGTTTGGCTCTCAATTTTTCCCATTGTGCTTGGTTGTTCTTTAGCGGCAAAAGAACCCAAATAATACATTTTTAATAAAAAAAATTATGAATTTGGGGCTATTTTGAAACATATTACACATCTGGGGCTGTTGGTCACGCCCAGAACCAGGCGTGACCTACTTCTATAAAAGGCCACAGATTTCACTTTTCCTTCACTTTTTTCATTTGCGCCTTCTCTCTAAAAGTTCCTCCTTCTCTCTAAAGCTTCTGAGGAATTTTTCTCTGCACCGAAACTCTGCCAACAAGTAAGTTAATTTATTAATTATGAGTATTATTTAATATATTATTTTGTTGATTTTTAAATTTGTTAGAGCCACACTATTTATTTCATGTTGTAGAAAAATGTTAGGTTTTAGGTTATATGGTTTAGTTAGTGATTAGGGGTTAGTTAGTGATTAGGGTGTAGTTAGTGATTAGGGTTTAGTTAGTGATTAGGGTTTAGTTAGTGATTAGGATTTAGTTAGTGTTTAGGGCTTAGTTAGTGAGTAGGGTTTAGTTAGGGATTAGGGTTTAGTTAGTGATTAGGGTTTAGTTAGTGTTTAGGGTTTAGTTAGTGATTAGGGTGTAGTTAGTGATTAAGGTTTAGTTAGTGTTTAGGGTGTAGTTAGTGTTTAGGGTGTAGTTAGTGTTTAGGGTTGAGTTTAAGGGTGACGATTTGGGCTTAGTGTTAAGTTGGATAACTAAAATTGAAGCAGTGAATTTACTTAGTGTTTAGGGTTTAGTTAGGGTTTAGGATTTATTTTTTAAATTTAAATTATTTGACTAAATTAACTTAGTGTTTAGGGGTCAATGGTTACGGGTTAGTGTTGCGCGGTTTATGCGAATATGTTTACGGCAAGTGCACCGATCGTTTAACAAGTAATAAAGTGTAAGTAAAGTATCGTCTCCACAGGGATTGGGTAATTTTTAGCAATAATTATAAAGATTATGATTGAACAAGAACAGAAAAATACGCAAAAGTTGTTGAATGATTGTATTGATAAAAAGAAAAAAAAATCAAATAAAACAATAAATTTAAGTTGAAAGATTACCAATGAGAAATAATTGTGGTCAGGCACAATCCCTTATAAGTATTACCTCCTTCAATTGACTGATTATTTTATCTTGAAGTTTACATAAGATCAATCTCTCCTATATTCGTAAATCCTAGAACTACTAGAGTCATAACCAGCGATTCAACCCTTTAATTCGATCGAGAACCCTAACCTTCTAGCGATTCTGTCAAACTAAGAATTCAGAGAACAAATCTTATGGGTTCGTGTTATGTTTACTCGGAGAATAAGTCTTTTCTATTTTAGTTAATCCCTAATGTCTTAGTTAATTAACCCTTTAAACTGAGTTTGTAACCTAATGTCTTAGCGAAACTAATCAGTTCAAGCAATCAAAGAACATATTATAACCTCCGCACTCATGCATCCCTATGTCTAGGTGAAGAGCAAGTGTTAATCTTAACAGGTCCGATGTTATAATTCCAACGTGTCCATTGCGAAGTATAACTCTCAATACTCATTCAGAGTGATCAATTCTAAACAAGATTATAATTAAGCACAGAAAAGAATTAAAATAAACAAAACATATGCATTTAATACCAGTCAATTTACAGAAGGAAACTCATACGTTCATGGCCTTTCCACAATAAGATGATTAGCTAGCCATAGGCTTCAAGAACACCAAAGCAATTGGATGAAACATGATTATGCAGAACTTTGACTCCAAATCTTGATTCCTAGGGTTTGCTCTTACTAAAACTCTCTATTCTCTGTGTAATTCTCTATGCCTCTCTTTTTATATCCCCTAAAAGTCCAGAAAACTCCTATATATATCGAATATTTTAATTACAGTATCTTATCAAACCCTCCTGCCTAATTTCGAAACATATATCCATTAATTCAGGAAAGAAAATCCTAACCACGCGACCCGCGCGCGATACCACGCGAGTCGCGTGGACTGGCAGAAACGAATGACGCGTATCGCGTGGAATGTGAAGTGCCTCGCGTGAAGGGACAGTGAAGAATTGCTTATTTCTTTGAGTACTGACGCGACCCGCATGGATTACCAAGTGTGTCGCGTGGATTGGCAGAGCTGAAATGGCTTAAACCTGGAAGTTCCCACGCGACTCACTTGAATAATGGCGCGACATGCGTGATCTTCTCTGGTCTTCCAAGTGGATCACGTGAATTGTGGCGCGACCCGCGTGATGCTCCAGATCTTGTTTCCTTTGTTATTTGCCTGTAAATCCCTCTTTTTGACCTGCAAACACTTAAATGGTATTAAAATGCCTTATGTAATACAAAATACTAAATATGACTAATTCTAGAGTTATTTTCTAACTATTCAATACAAATATGACCTAAAACTAATCTATAATTAAGATGTGTTTGCAACACATCAGTTAGGGTTTAGGAATTTTTGTTTAGTTAATGGATTAGGATTTTTTGGATTAGGGTTTAATTTAGGTATAATGATTTTAGGGTTAATGGTTTAGTATATGGGATTTAGTGTTAAGGATTTATTGTTCAAATTAAAATATTTGGATTAAATTTAAATAGTTCAGTTTAGGGTTAAGGTAATTTATTTGTATTGTAATTTAATTAAGGTTACTAAGGTAATACATTAATTTATTAATTATAATATTGTTTTCATTATATTTAAATAGTCTCATAGATGACTGGTTCATCATCTTCGGCGTCTTCACGTTCTGGATCCGATCACGAAGATGACGGAAGGGATCTGACAACCCATGTTGTGTCTAGCCCGTATAAGTGAGGGGTGTTGCGGAGGCGTACCCAGCGAACTCACGTTTCACAGGCTGTGTGGAACGAGGACAGATGTCGGGTGTTAAAGACGTGATGTGGTAAAGTTGCAGGGGGGCCAAACTGTGACGATATTCCTGCAATCATTGCGGCGATGTTAGGATAGGCAGGATTCTTACATGTCACACGCATGAGACATATTCAGGTATAAATTTTTTAATTGAAGAATGATACATACAAAGTGATTCCTATAAATGTTTTGATTTATAAGTGTGCATACACATTGAATATTTTAAACTTGCATTTAGATCGATGCTGCGCTTATCAGTGCTCTGGTTGAGAGGTGGAGACCAGAGACACATACGTTTCACATGCTGCATGGAGAGATGCCCATCACATTGGAAGACGTGGCTGGTATCTTAGGTTTAGGCAGTGACGGCAATGTCGTGATCGGAGCGACGTCAGACGACTGAGCCATCGTCGTCGAGGAGGTCTTTGGTCATCCTGCTCAGGAGGCTGAGCTAAGAGGAGGATTCCTGCACCTGTCTTACTTTACAGGAATTATGCGCATTGGGGCGAGGTAGGTAGGGATCTGATAGAAGTCATGCAGTTTGCGAAGGCGCACATTGCGCGTATCATTGGATCATGGCTACTATGCGAAAGATCCGACGGAAGCACTGTCGGCTGTCAGTATGTTTCTTTGCTCACAGGAGACATGACAGACATAGGTAGGTATAGCTGGGGTTCTGCCGTCCTTGCACATTTGTTTAGACAAATGTTCGAATGTACAGATGTAGATAGAAGTGACATAGGTGGGTGTCACGTGCTTCTCCAAATATGGACGTGGCTCAGATTCCCACCCATTGCTCCAGCTATACCTCAGCCTACTCACCAGGAGTGGCATTACGGCCACAAGTATGTGTTCTTATTTTATTTTATTAACTACGTATTAATGAGTCTTATAAGTTGTCTAATGTCATTTATTTTCAAAATAGGTTTAATTCTTTAGGCAAGTTTCGTGCACACGACCTTCCCTGGTATCGGGTAAGATTAGATTTGCTTTCTCGGGATGAGGTACGTGTTTTGATTTAAATAAGTTTTGGTCAGTTGACTTGGATAATTTGCATTGTTTGTAATCATCGTTTTTTCCTAATTGTGTGTTTAATAATTTTGTTCAGGTGGTTTGGCAACCATATGCAGGCTATCACTTCCTTGGTGCCACTGAGCACGAGCGACTGTTGTGGATGGCTACCAGTCCAATTATATGCTTCCACACAGTTGAATATTCTCATCCGGACCGATGCATGCGACAATTTGGAAGGGATCAGCCAATCCCACGAAGGCCAAGGAAGTTGGAGGGCGTTCATGACCTATCCCTGCGAGGCAAACAGATGGATAATTGGAGTCATAAGCTAAGACCCTTTATCTGTTGATGGGGTAGCAGGGACCAGCACATAGATCTGCCCCCCAACTGACTAGGTTGATGTCACCAAACCATGAGTACTTGGTTTGGTACAGGGAGAATGGGAAACGATACCTGACGAAGATGGCTGCCAAGATGGGCCATGGTGTAAGTGTTGTTTAAATTTAATTTGTAAACTAATTTACATTTTCATGGCGTTATTGTTTGGACTAATGAATTTGTTGTGTAATTTGTAGTTTTATGGCCTAGAGATGTTGTACTGTGCAAGTAGCAGTCATGACTGGCCTGGATTCAGCATGGATTACTTGAACCAGGAGGTGGGGCGCATTATATGCATGTTTCGAGAGAGTTGTCGATTGGAGGAGCCAGGCCCACATGCACCCCCATCACAGCTTCAGCATGACCCACAGGTGCATGTGGTTGTTCCCCGTGGGAGACGTGAGGGACATGGATTAGAGCATCACGGGAAAGCCATGCCCAATGTTCCTGAGCCCACAGCAGTTCCCAGGCCTCGCATTGATGATTACTATAAGCCTCCACTGATAGGACCTACATACGGCAGTCAGCCTTTCTATTATCGATCATCTCAGCAGCAATCGAGACTGCATGGGGATATGGGCCAGGAGGGTTTCAGTTGCCAGAGTGACATGCCTCCACCAGCAGACTCGCAGTCGCAGCATTTGTATTACGCGACTACTTTGGGCATGGCATCAGGTCAGTGTGGGACAAGCAGTGATGTTCCTGAGATGGAGTGGCCTTTTGAAGACATTGACAACTTGTTGAATCAGTTTGATTATACTAGGGTCGGTTGTGAGCATTGTCCAGAACCTGCTGAATATGTCACCCCATCTCCTCATTATCCCCACCCACCATCACCATATCAGGGACATGCATACCCACCTGCAGTTGTTGACCCTTCTCAGGCAGCCCCTCCCCATGCAGCCCCTCCCTAGGCTGACCCTTCTCAGGCAGCCCATCCCCAGGCTGACCCTTCCCAGGCAGCCCCTCCCCAGGCAGAACCTTCTCAGGCAGGCTCTTCTCAGCGCCCTGGTAGACGGAAGTTGCCCGATCGTCAAGCGCGTCGTCAGTGGTGGCCACCTGAGTCATAGTTTTTTTTGTGTTATGTTAGTGTTTATTTAGTATTTTAGTTTGTAGTGGACTTTATTTGATATTCAGATGTTTATTTATTATTTTTGTTTGTAGTGGACTTTATGTTAGTGGTTATATTTAGTGTCTTAACATAAGACCACCAGTTACGTACAACATTTTTATGCTTTGCTGCATGGTAATGCATATGAATATCGCGATAACAAAAACACAGACACAATTGAAACACTGGGCCATTACAATTTAGGCGTGACTGAACACGCTTAATTTAGGCGTAACTGAACACGCCCTATTTAGGTGTCACTGAACACGCCCAATTTAGGCATCACTGAACACGCCCTATTCCTGTTCTACTCAAAGTTTGCGACTTTTGAGATTCTCATGGCTTTCCAAATAGACATTCTCATGACTAAACACGCCCAATTTAGGCATGAGTGAACACACCTAATTTAGGCATGAGTGAAGATGCCTACATTTGGGCGTCATTGAACCCTATATAAGTCAGACAGTCCCACACAACTAACCTCCACAATGAAATTCAATCTGAATACTATGGCATTCTTAGGAGAAACAAGCAGTCAGACCATTGTTAACTCCAAATTAGCATTCCTTTTTCCAAATGGATCGATGAAACACAACGAAACAAGTGTTTATTTTGAATCCAGTTCTCCAATACCAATGCGGGTTCCCAATGAGTGTTCTTTTGAAACACTCAAGAGTAGGATGTGCGACACCCTTATGCTTAGCAGTGATCATTTTGTTGACGAAATCTACTACAGGCAGTCATCCCTACATCCCGGTCAGCAATATTTTTTCCATTCTCTTCAACTGACCAACGATAATGATGTTTGCTTAATGTTAATGTGCAATGAACAAATGTCAAGCGTTGGCCCTATAGAAATATTATGTGGCATAAACAGAACACCCAATGGTATACTCAGCCTACTTCAATCCACCATCGTCCCAACACATGATGCAATGCTATATTACAACGGCAAGTGGAACATACCACGGCAAGCCGATTTTGTGGGTTATGCATTCACTGGAACAAATCCAATAAGATTTGAAATTCCTTCAGGATGCAACATTGAAACATTGAAGGATGTAATCAAGCAACTTGCGCCTGTTGGGGTTCCCCCTTATGGAATTCACAACTCACAGGTGGTAAGAAAATTGTTTTTTCGACAGCCATCCCATTACGCTTATTCAGACAACACAATCGAATATCAGATAAAAGAGTTGACAACTGATGCAGACGTGTTGAAGGTGTTAGCAGAATCCAACTACTGGAAACATTTTTCTGCAATACACATCTTAGCTATTTTTAGCAAACCCGTAGGCGAAATGGAAGAAGGCATGTGAAACAGCAAATTAGTGTTGTTATTTTCGTATTTCAATAAGTGTGGTTATTTCAATTGTTCTTATTATTTCAATTCATGGCGTCATTATTTTTTTAATGTCCAAAACAAATTTGTGTTATGCGAATTGATCAACATGATAAAAGGCTAAACATATTCTGAAACGGAAATATAAAACCTTAAAATGAAATGCATTTACATACAAGTAGTATTACAAACATCGTTAAAAAATCATGAAACAGCCCGACGATCAGGACAAGCTCTCCGATTATGTCCAATAGCCTTGCAAATTCCGCATCTGGGGCGTCTTTGACTAGTTTCGACTTTGTCCATCTCGTTACGTATTCTAGTGGCCTTTGGACGACCCTTTCCACGCAACATTTCCCTGTTGGGTATGATAACTGGACCGTCACTCGGTGGAATAGCAGCTTCATTACCAATTGGCTACCATGGGATTGAGTAAGCCTGCACCAAATTACTTACGAGGAAGACATCATCCACATACTGCAATGGATTCTGACGAATATGTAAAGCAGCAGCTACGGCGTGACTACATGGGTATTTGAAGGCCTTAAACTTGCCACATTGACAAAAACGCTCTCCAAGATTAACTGAAAATGACGTCTCACAGCCCTCCGCCACCTCAAATTGGGTTTGATCAAGATTATATGTGCGCACGTGGTGACCTGTGGCAACAGACTGATTATGCCTCATAGTATCAACCACAATTTTGCAATGCCGCGTTGAAGGCTCAGCATGTGAAATAGCCGCCAGACCCCTGGTTACAAAATATTCAACCAATCTGTTGTACGTGTGCTTCACCAGAGCAGCGATAGGCATGTTTCTTGCTCCCTTCAACACCCTGTTGACTGATTCAGCCAAGTTTGTTGTCATATGGCCAAATCTCCTCCCTTCTACGTCACATGCACGTGTCCACTTTTCCTTGGGGATGCTATCAATCCATTCTGCAATCTCAGGACTGCTATCACGGAATCGTGCTAACGCCACCTCAAAATGAGACATACAGGGAGTATAACCTGCAAAACAATCATACCATTAGCACTAATTGAGTTACGGATATATCCATTTAATATATTCAAATTACTTGTTAACCATACCTAAATTCATCAGCGTCTTCTTCAAGCGTTGATTCTTGAACTTTTGATTAAAATTACTGGCAATATGACGAAGGCAAAACACGTGATGAGCATATGGTGGTTGCCAACCAGGATGATTCGCCACAGCAGATAGTATGCTCCGGTGCCTATCTGAAATGAGACATATGTTTTGCCTTTGCGTAATGTGGAAGCGAATGTTAGCAAGGAAGTATGCCCAGGCTTCCAAGGTCTCCCCCTCTATTATGGCAAATGCCAGTGGCAGACATTCATTATTGCCATCCTGAGTTGTGGCAATCAATAATTTCCCTGTATACTTCCCATACAAATGAGTGCCATCAATCTGAATCATCGGCTTGCAAAAATTAAATGCCTGGAAACACTGTCCGAAAGTTCAGAACATGCGATGAAACACCCGTTTTCCCCGTACCAGTCGATGTGCCACAAAATAATCATTGGTTTGAATATCATAAAAAGAACCTGGTGAATAACGAAGCATGTACCCACACCACCTGGGCAAAAATGCGTATGATTCTTCCCAATTCCCGTAAATCATTGCCATGGCTTTTTGCTTCGCATACTAGGCCTTACGATATGAAACTCTAAATCCAAATGAATGGGTGATCCTTTCCTGAACCAATGCAATCGACACAGATGGTTCCTCCTTAATCATTCCTAACAATGCAAATGTAACATTCACATTAAAATGAACAACCTTAATGAATCATTATGGAAGACATATAGAGGAAATTGAAAAAATACATACCTACTACAACTGAAGTAATAACATCGGAATCAAGCTGTCTATGACCCTGTGAAATATGATCATTCAGGCAATTGTGGTTGCCACCCCATCTTGAAACAATCCACTTCTCATCGAATGTTGGTTTAATTACCCTAACCCTCTATAGGCAACCCTCGTTATGAGCAATACACCTCATGCTAAACTTGTTAGGCTTGCTCTCAACCACATATGCTTCTTGATGCTCCTTCATGAGGTTCCGCTTACATGCAATTTGTGCGTCCCTTTTAGAGGCGAATTCCTGTTTAACAAACAACGCATCCCCTAATTGCCATGGACCCTGCACTGAACCCGAACTGGAACCGATAAAAGATTCTTCTTCGCTTGGATGACTCCAATCGATATATGTGTAATGAGGAATTTCATCCCAAAAAGGAATGACCTCAGCACCTTCAAACACAAAATCAAATGAATAAATATAAGATGCACACTAAAATACTATAACATACACATATACAAATTTTAGACCACTTCATCATTCATTTCAGTCATGTTACATACCTTCAACAGGTTGTTCGGATTGTGTACATCCTACGTCCGGATCATGACGGATTTCAAACGACCCCCCCACATCAGTGTCTGCTTCGAATCCAGTCGCATGCACACCACCATCGTCGTCATTATCCGACGCGCTAGCATCCTTCTCAAGAAGACGATCTTCCATTGCAACGTTTTCATCATTGTGATCCTCTTCATCCTCATCCATAACCCAAGTTGGGTCATGTGAATCTTCCTCAGACACGTTTACAAATGAAGCAGCATATGACGATGTAGTCATAGCAGGCTTTAAAGGAACTGACTTGATGGCTAAAACATCATCTGCTAGAGTAAAGTCCACGTACAACTCTAGAAAATCTTTCGTTGGTAGCTTGAAAAATTCTTCCATTAGCAATTCTATGTCTTCATCATCCACAAGTTGAAAACCCACGTACTGTTGACATTGCCATAATCTTCCCGTAAGCAAACTGATACATTGGTTGTCCTGCAGACCTAATTTTTGTTGTATCTTCTTATGTAATTCACCCATTGTTGAGCTTCACTTAATACGTGTCTGCCTTTTCTCCCCTTCAAAAACAACACCCTGTGGCCCTTCAAATTTCCTTCCATTAAAAAATAACACAACACGAACAAACTCCTCACCACCTGAACTCATTTCTTCCACTAAAGAAAACAATAACTTCTTCGCAGAAACAATAACTTATTCGCAGAGCTTCGCTGTAGACATCATAAATTTCAAAAAATTGTGTTACAACATGTTATTGCCATTACTGATAAAAAAGTTCTCATGCCGTTGAGACGGCTCAAATTTTAAATTTTATTTATAAGATACAACATGAGCCCTCTGATATTCATAGTAAACTTCTATTAATACTAAAAGATTCCAAAAGCTACAACCTTGACGTATGTTGTTTCCACTTGTGCCAAGTCCATCATTATATATGCAACACCAATCACTCTCTTCACTCTTCACTCTGCACTGAGAAGAAGCAAGAAAGAAAACGTGTGATCATGTCTTTCTCATATTCACCTTCTTCATCATCTGATGCTCATAGTCCTCAGAGTAACCCTTTATACTACTGTGATCAACAAGGACATTGGTCTTATTACTGTCCTTCCAAAACCCTTAAGTGGAAACATCGTACGTCAAGGTTGTAGCTTTCGGACTCCTTAAACCCTATACTCGAAACCCTAAGACCCAAAACCCTAAAAACTACCCTAAACCCTAAGCCCCAAAACCCTCAAAACTAAACCATACACCTTAACCCTTAGACCCTCAACCTTAAACCATAAACCCCTAAACCCTAACACCTTAAAACATATACCTTAAACAAAACACCCTACACCCAAAACCTTAAAACGTAAACCATACGCCTACGGCCTAAACCCTACACTAAACTAAACCAGAAACCCTAAAAATTAAACCATACACCCTAACTCTTACACCCTAAGACCTTAAACCTTAAACCTTGAACCATAAACCCCTAAACCCTAACACCTTAAACCCAAAACCTTGAACCATAAACCATATGCCTACAGCCTCAACCCTACACTAAACTAAACCCGAAACCCTAATACATAACAGTTTACTACAAAACTAAACTACATCCTAACCCTTAAACCCTAACATGAACTAAATAAATTTAACAACCTAACCCTACATCCAAAAACAGTAAACCCTAACCCACAAACCCTACATCGTAGACCCTCAGCCCCACACCCACACCCTCAACCTAAATCGTTCACCCTAAACCCTAAACTAAACTAAACCTTAGACCCTAATACCAAACATTATTCTACAAAACTAAACTATAAACACTAACAATTTCACATGTCACAAAAAATTTTACAATATAATATATTAAATAATACTCATAATTAATAAATTAACTTACTTGTTGGCAGAGTTTCGGTGCAGAGAAAAATCCCTCAGAAGCTTTAGAGAGAATGAGGAACTGGGCATGACTGGTCTGAAAGATGGGCCTTGAAGCCCGAAGGCATGTGAGAAGAAAAAAAACAAAAATTTTTCCAAGCGGAAACACACATACCACACAAGAATCATTCTTTAAGACATAGATGTTATCTTGTTTATATTTGAAACTTGATGATCAAGGATAGGCTTGAAGATACAAGCCCTCGAATGTTGATCCACACCACTTCTTGTCAAGACTCAAGAACACTTCTTGAAGGCCACCAACAAACACCAAAAGAGGCAAGCTAGGGGCACCAATGGAGAGGAAGAAGGTTAGGTTTTAGAGTGTTTTTACTTATCTAAGAGACTCACCAATAGATGATATTGGTGGCTGAATTTTCAGCCAAAACTCACACAAAGGGGCACGTGAAAATAGAGGAAAGTAGATTAGGGTTTTTCCTCTCAAAAACTATTATATAACTATGATCACAATAGCACATTTTATAGAAGAGTTTGAGTCAGATTTTTAACCAAAAAATCTAATCATGAAGCATCCCACACGTGAAGATAAGATAGAGTTATTGCATTTCAAAAATTGCCAACAACCTCCTATCTTATCCTCTTAAGACCAAGTCAATTACTTGGGATTTATTTTTGCCAAAAGATAATCATATATCAGCTGTGTATATGCTTATAATTAGCCCTCAAACTTCTTCCTAAAATCTAGGATATGATCATGATAAGATTCTAGTTGAATTCAAATTCAAATCTAGCTCTTATCTTCTCCTTTTGATATGAAACTAACTACTATAGTTAATTCATATTTAAATTCAAATAAATAAATTACCAAATTTAAATATTAGATAATTAATTTAACTATTTAAATTAATTAATAATGTCTTGGACTATCCAAGCCCATTAACTCCATTCATGCGCCCCTCTCTCTTTAAGATAAGTATCCAAACTCTTTCTTGGGCCAACAATCATTACTAGGCCCAAAACCTTTAATGCTATAATGTCATGACAATAAAGTGTTAGTGTGTGACCCATTAGGCCCAACATAGCTACTGACATAAATGAGTTTGGGCCCAACAAGGCCACTACCTATTTAATGACAACACAGAGCACTAGCAATGCTTTGTTGCCCCAAAACTAGTTAGGTAAATGACAAGATCATCCTATTAAATCTATTTGGTTTTCGTATGTATTTCCTTTCATCTCGGTTACCTTCCCATAAAACCTAGGGTAAGGAAACGTATCAGCCCTTGCGGTCTAGGGTAAGCTTTAATACAAAATAGGGAGTCTCCAATTTTACTGACTCTAAAGGCAAATCATCTCATGATTTCTTTTACTATGCATAGATTCTCGAGTCCCGTAAATGTCATCCCGATTTCTCCGGTTTATAGATAACCTAATCTCTCACAGCGATTTGACGAATTCCTTCAGCTAGTCACCCTAGACTAGTGTTCTTTCAGGACATGCCCAAAGGTATACCTATGTGTCTCCATGTTTCAGGCAGACGAGGTATACAATCAAAGCATGTCTTCTAGAACACAGTCTAAGTGAAAACTTCTGGTCTAAGGAAAGACACACCCAAATAATAAGAGACTACTCTAATGATACTATCTGTGAGATTTCCTCATAGAGTCTCTTTGTGGGTTCGTTCAGTGCGAGCTATACCCTTATAGGTCCACCCACGACTTTAGCTAAGACATTTCCATGTCTGTAGCTCATGAGGTCTTTACCTTGTATCTGCATACAGGTAGATAAGTCGTGCTAGTCTTATCCGAGATCATTGATCCCCATTCTCAGTGTCTCTAGACTCGGAACTTAAAATTTAGGAGTAGAAATCGGGTATCCTTGAATCCTCATGATCGTGATCCCATCACTGATACTCAAGAGATACCTATTCTATTCCCAGGGTTTTATCCAGTTACTCATATATTAATAATGATATCGAGACAGAATATGAAACATGATAAAGAGCGCTTATAATTTATTCATAACAATATGAAAAGTACATGTACATCCTAATCTAATGAAAAGATTGTCTCTAGGACATCCATATACTAACATGGTCACGCCCAGAACTAGGCGTGACTGCTCCCCTAGTCACGCCTGGTTCTGGGTGTGACCAGTTATGCCCAGTTCTGGGCGTGACCCACAGCCCCAGATTGGTAATATGTTTCAAAACAACCCCAAACTCGTAATTTTTTATTAAAAATGTATTATTTAGGTTCTTTTGCCATTCTTTAGCTGTTATTATTGAGGTGTCTTTCAATGTACAAGGATTGTGGTGTGCCCTTATTAGCAATGTTGGTTTTGTGTTGAGGAACATCTACTCTAAAAGAAGTTTACAGAATTTCAAGGAAGTTGATTGCTTGAACTTGTATGGATGGATACCATACTTTCATTTCTTTATCTGTTTCCAGTGGCTATTTTTGTAGAAGGGTCTCAATGGATCCCAGGGTATTACAAGGCAATTGAAGCTATTGGCGAAACATCCACATTCTATAGTTGGGTGTTGGTGTCTGGGGTGTTCTACCAATTGAAAAGAGTAGTTAGAGAAAAAGAAGGAAAAAAGAAGCATTACATAGAGAAAAAACTGGGAGATTATTGGAGTCAATTGAGTGTTACTCTTAGCCTTGTTAGAATTAGATATTAAATAAGGTCTTCCATTTTGGTTTCTTTTGAACTATTGCTATGGTTTTTCTATTAATGTTTTAAAGCGCCTTTTCTTCATTTGGGTTTTTTAAGTATAATTCCTTGTTGCTTGATTCATGTTAAATATATCGGGAGGGTATAAGAAATTGACTACAATATGATGGTAAATTTCAATGTTTCTTTACTACTTCAGGCATCCTATAGGATTCACCTGTTGACTGACAGTGTAGTGACTGAATGTTGTGTCTGTCTTATCCAATTTTATTTCCATTTTCATGTTCATCTCATGCTTGCTATCGTAATTACAGATGATATTCTTCAACTATCATTTTGCTTTGGATTTGTTATTACCTAGAAATTTGAGTTAATAATCCTATGTTTCAAAGAAATTTCTACCATGTCAATTAAATAGATATATATATAATTAGAAAATTATAAGATTGATTTATTAGTTAAAAAGAAAGGAGAAGGAGAAGAAGAGAAGTAGTGGATTCAAATCATTCCCACAAATAAAAACTAATAAATTAACAACTGACATTACTCTTTCAAAAAATAAAAAATAAAAAGCAATGATTCTCATAAAACGTAAATGCTGGACGAATGATTCTCATAAAGAAAGGCATTGTGACACGCAACTGCAAACACTTAGATACTACTGATCTAAAACACAATTGTTCCAAATATGAGAAGAAGAAAAAAAAGCAAGTCTGAAATGGGCTTTTTTTTAAGCTTGTCTCCTCATTCTCTTCATTGGCCTGATTTTCTAAGCTAATGCCGATGGTTGTTTGACTAAGGACATTAGCATTGTTCAATCAAAATTAGGAAGCTGGATAAATGACATGCCACATAGTGGGAAGCTAGTAACAATTGTAGTTGTTTTCAATAGCACGTGCCTTGTCAAGTTTTTCTATGCAAGGAATTCTCAATTTCCATTTTGACCCATTGTCTCCACAATAGAACGCTATTCTTAAGTTTGAGGATTTTTAATTTTGTATTTTTTTTATTGTTCATTTGTCCGCATACTAATACAAGTTATATTTCATAATAGCTGTTAATTTTAATCAATATACTTTAATATTAAAGTTTAAAAAATATTTTATAGAATCAATTCTTCTAAGCATTTAATTATTTATATATATGTAATAAACATTTTTAATTGATTACAAATCAATTCGTTTATTCAACTTTGTGGCTCATGCCATTTTCATCCTCTTATTTTTCAGCTGTATATACAATGACAACCAATGGCTTCAAATATCATATGTATACTGCCTTGCTGTGTTGGTCCAGTCAGTTGGTGACATTGACATTCGGCAACAGGTTCATACACTATTCCTTTTGTTGCATGTCAGGGTCACCTTTATATATGGATTAATATGCTGAAGTTGTTGGGTGTAGTTTGTTTTAATGAACCAAAGTACATAGCTCTTTAAGTACCTTTGAATCTGGTAAAACACTAGTATACACATAACACATAAAGTATTGACAGTTGCTAATCTGGGGAGTTGTTTATGTTCCTTCCATCATCAACACTCTCAATTCAGGGGGCACACCAAGGTCTGAATTACCTTTACACGAATTAATTATTGAAATTCTCAGCTTTAGCATCAAAGAATTATATATTGCAGCTAACATTAACATAGACTTGTTCAGAACAATATTTCATCATATGCTGCCAGTCTTAGGATCCAACATGTCTCATACACTAAGCTGCAGAACACTACACCCATTGGACTCAACTTTGATGAAGTCAATGTCCCACTATCCAAAAAAGTCCAATTCCACCGCATTCACAAGGCACTGTGCCAAAAAATCTGGTGTTTTGATCAAGATCATCGCTTCTGCTACACCTACAGCAGCTGCTATCAACTTTGGATTCAAGAATTTGTTGGAAACATTCACTGTTGATGTGCATAGAGCAGAGAAGAGGCCACTGAATGTGCCCCTAATAGCCCCTTTTACCATTGCTACCTCTAGATTGGACAAGGTGGAGAACGTGGCCATAAGGGTTGACTTGAGCAATGGAGCTGTGGGGTGGGGTGAGGCACCAATTTTGCCTTTTGTTACTGCAGAGGACCAAACCATGGCCATGGCCAAGGCTTCTGAGGCATGTGCCTTCTTGAGGAGATGTTTTGCACTCACTTTGGGTTCCATGTTGGGGGACATTGTTGGTATTCTTCCAGGGCATCAATTTGCTTGAGTGAGTGAGATTTTTATTTTTTTAGTTCATGTTTTACCAGTGCATGTGTTGTTGTTAATCATTCTAATCCTCTAATGCTTCTTTTCTACTTTTTGAACCTGACATGGTCATCTTAGGTCATGTTTTACTAGTACTTGTGTTGTTGTTAATCATTCTAATCCTCTAATGCTTCTCTTACTTCTTGTGCTTTTGAAACTGACATGGTATTTTTGACCCTTTTACTATGTAAACTGCTTATAGCAGCTTTAGTTTTCTGCTGGTAACTAACACATAAAAAGAGAGTTACAAATTTTGAGAAAGTTCCAATATTTCAATCTAGGATATTATTTAATTTTTAATATTTACTGGCTTGACTATTTTCCCTTTGTGTAACTTTTACTTTGGTTCGTTAATTTGCTTAATTTTAAGAAAATATTTTGTTGCATCCTCGTTTACTTAAAAGTTGCTACCTTTTTCTATTATGGAATCAATATTAAGATAATTCAAGAGAAAGAAGGGAAAAAGAGTCTTCTCTTAATCCTCTCTTTGTAATGATCATACTCTCCACTCAGATTGATTCCTTTTCTTTTGCTTTTGCCAAAAAAGAAACATAAACATAATCTTACTCTGAAGAGAGGAAACTGGGAAAAAGAATAAGGGTCCAGATTTTAAATCTTTCTATTACCGAGAGTTTTTTTTTTATCAACAAATATTAGTTATCAGTTGTCAGTTTTTGTTATCGACAAATGATTTAGGGTCAGTTGCTAGAATGAGTAATAATGACAACCTTCCATAAATGAAGTGTTGAATGTGAGTAAGCCATTCTAGAGTATTATATGTGGAGTTGAAAACGAGGGGCTTGTGTAGGTAAACTTATAGTTCATCTAATGGTTTAAACATTGAGGGTTACTTGAATACTGACATTAAATGCATGCATTGAGTTCTTGTACATCAGATCTACCAATACAGTCCTTTGAAAGGACTCATTTTTGTGATTTAAAAAAAAAGTTATTGGCAAAATGATTGGAGTTATGTTTGCGACACAATGAATTAAAAATAAAAATATTAAATAAAATTCCAATATTGCATTTAATTACCCATTACTATCTTTATTTCATGAATTTGGACTGGGTCTACGTGATGATCTTGTGTCCAAAAAACAGGTTAGTTGCCATCTTTTTTATTAAGTTTTGCACTGGTGGCCATTTCACAACTTTCCACATACATAATTCTAGAACTTGGTTGTTGACTCACTTTATATCCTCTATTAGTTTAAATTTATTTTGAATTCAAATTGAATGAAAAGGAGGAAAATGTACAAATGTGAGGTCATTAGAGAGCTTGAATGGGAGAGAATAAAAAAAAAGAGGAAAGAACTGGGTGTGGATAGTTTAATTACTAAAGCCTATGATCTGTTAATGTTTAGCCCTCTAAATGTGACAGAAGCTTTTAAGGGTTTAAATAAACAATTAAATCCTTCGTCATAACCGTATTTATATCCCATTTAAAAAAATAATAATAATACAAACAAAGACGGTTTTTGGGAAAAAAAAACCGTCTTTGTATGTACACATACAAAGACGGTTCTTCCTGAAAACCGTCTTTGTATCCCATTTAAAAAAAATAAAATAATAATAATAATAATAATACAAACAAAGACGGTTTTTGGTAAAAAACCATCTTTGAATGTGTACATACAAAGATGGTTCTTTCCCAAAAACCGTCTTTGTATCCCATTTAAAAAAAAATACAAACAAAGACGGTTTTTGAGAATCGTCGTCGAAAGCTCTACTGTTCAACGACACGTGCAACAAAGATGGTTCTACAACCGTCGTCATATGTACTTTAGAACCGTCGTGGAATGCGTCGTCTGTAGTTGTGCTTGCTTCTTTCTCCCCAATGGTCTACCTCCAGGATTTAAAGCACTTACATTTTTCATAAAACACGAATCATCATTTCAAGTAGATCAATTAAAATGAGTCTCCACCCTAGATAGATATCTTGAATAAAATATCAAGCATTTATGAGCTAAATATCCTTATGGATGTGTTCGATTACGACTAAATGACTTTAGAGTCAAAAGAAACCTAAAAAGAAACTTTTAGGTTACAAATTAAGATAATATCATTTTACTTTATAACTTTTGAATGTTTTAAAATGATTAAAAATTATTCATACCTTTCAATAGGATACATCCATCGATAATGTATAGGACCTCCAACTCTTGCTTCATGTGCCGAATGGATTACCAAATGTACCATTAAGGTGAAAAAAGATGGAGGAAAAATCCATTCTAATTGGTATAATGCTTGACCAACTTGATGCTCTAAGTGCTCCAAATTATGTTCATTAAGCACCATGTCACAATTCCTTGAAGAAAGGACAAAGAAATAATGTAGCTAAACTCACTTTGTCTGACAAACAACCTTTCATAGCTAAAGGAAGAAACTCTTGAATTCAAAGATGCCAATCATAACTTTTGAGACCAAATATTTTGTGTTCCTTCACTTGCACACATCTTGAAATATTAGATAAATATTCATCTGGAGCTTTTATTGTTTTGAGAACATCCAAAAATGTTTCTTTCTCCTTTGAAGTCATTTGGTAACAAGTTCTAGGAAAATATTGTTTGCCTTTACTTGGATGCATCTTTAGATGTAATTGGCTTCTAATATTCATATCAACAAGATCATAACGTGCCTTATCATTATCCTTTGACTTACCTTCTAATTGTAACAATATCCCAATAATGTTATCACACACGTTTTTTCTATGTGCATAACATCAAGATTATGATGGAGCACACTATGTTGCCAATAAGGCAATGTGAACAAAATACTTCTCTTTTTCCATGGTGACGAATCCCTAACTCCATGATATTCCATCTATGTCAAAGCAAAAGCTCCACTAGGTAGATCAAGTGGAGCTCTAAACTACTAGGTTCCATCAAAATCTCTTTTATTGTATCTCCACTTATGATCTGACTCTAACCAACGACGATGACACATATAGCAAAACTTTCAACCATAACACAACCACTTTGAGCTAATCTCAAAACCACAACATGGACAAGCATATTGACTTCTAGTGCTCCAACCAGACAATTTTGCATAAGCAGAAAAATCATTAATAGTCCACATAATTGAAGCACGCATTTGGAATGACTCTTTTTTACATGCATCAAATGTTTTTGCCCTAATTTCCCACAATTCCTTTAATTCTTCCACAAGAGGCTGCATATAAACATCAAGGTTAATATCTTGAACTTTTGGACAAGGAATAAGTAATGAAAGTATAAAATTAAGTTGCTTCATACACATCCATGGAGGAAGATTGTATGGAATCAAGATAACAAGCCAAGTGCTCTGGGAAATTGTCATAGTTTGAAAAGGATTAAAGCCATCAGAAGCCAAACCTAGTCGAACATTACGAGCGTCACAAGCAAAATCAGGATACTAATTGATCAAAATCCTTCCAAGCAAATGAATCAGCTGAATGCCTCAAGAGTCCATCTTTAGTTCAACCATCCTTATGCCATGTCATAGAACAAGCTGTTTTTGATGATACAAAAAGTCTTTGCAGTCTAGGTATAAGAGGGAACCAACGAAGAATATTTCTTGGTATATTTTTCTACATTCAATATCATCAGAATTGCATTTCCATCTTGACAAATTACATTTGGGGAAAATTTTAGTATCAGCCAAATCCTTCCTATACAATATGCATTTGTTGAAACAAACATGAATTTTTTCATATGATAGACCTAACCCTAAAATAATATTCTTCATATCATAAAATGATTTGGGTAAATTATTTTCTTCTGGTAATACATCACTTAACAAATCTAACAATATAAAAAAAAACAATTGTCAGGCCACTCATTTAGACACTTTAAGTGATACAAATGTACAAGAAATGACAATTTTATAAACTTCTTACAACTCAGATAAAGACTTTGCTCTGCCTCTCTTAACAGCTGATAGAACTTATTTGAATTATTGTCGTCTTCAGATTGTTGAACACTAAGCCCATTCATGAATGCTCCAAAATCTCCATCCTCCATAATTATATTTGTATCATCACTTTCATTAGTTGCATGCATCGTGAATGCATCATGAACCAATGTATCCATATCATGATCAAACTCCCCTTCTACTTGAGATGTACCCAAAGAACTAGATGGACCAACTTGCTCATCATGAAAGATCCAAGTAACATATCCTTTCAGAAACCCATTACTAATGACATGCTCATAAACATCCATCTGAGAGTGCCACTTGCAATTGACATATTTGGTACAAGGGCATAAAACTTTTCCATCCTTGGACAATTTTGCAAATGCAAAATCAAGAAAATTTAAAGCCCCTCTAATATACTTATCTTTATTAAGAGAATTGTAACCTATCCAACTCTTATCCATTTGATAAAATAAATTGAAAAAGTAGAATGAAATAGACATAATAAACTAGTGCTTAGTATAACTAAAATATCCATTTATAAATCAATCACAATCCTGTCAACAACTATAAAATAATAATGTTAACAGTGAAAAGAGAAAATTATTTTAATTGACCAATTAGCATACCTTCCTGATGGAAGAAAATCTCCAAAAGCAAAAACCAGACCGAAAACTGCAACAGCTACCCCTACTCCAATCTGCATTATGATGGTTACATTATATGCATACATTTTTTATATTAAATAGGACATGCATTTATATGGAAGAATTGTACTTAGTACCAAGGCCAATTGTCTTATTGTCAGAAGGAATTCATTTCTCAATTAGCTACAATTAACAAGACAAGTGATTTATGTAACACCCCAAAAATTTAAGAGTTATAGACAATTATTATGAGTAAAATGTTAATGAAAGGCAGTAGAAAATTTAGGGCAAAATGACAAGAACGCCCCTGAACAATTTCAGAAATGACGTTTATGTCCCTAGAGAGAAAATGACAATTTTGCCCTAAACAATTTTGGAAAAGACTAATGTATCCCTAGATATCTTAGTAAATATCTTACTAAAATATCTAGGGATACATTAGTCT
>CM023943.1:14569300-14598453 GCA_013407115.1 Glycine latifolia
AAGAGAAATTACCAAAATATCCTTGGATAATTTCAAATGACATTTAGGTCCCAAGGGTAAAAGACCAAAATGCTCCTGAACAATTGCCCAAATGACCAAAATATCCTTTTGACCCTGATAAGGTCAGATAACCTTGGTAAGGTTCTGGAAACCTGACAAAAGTGAAGTATGTCCCTAGAAAAGGAATTATTGACATTACTAATTAAAAAGAAATCATGAAAAAGAATTTTTAGAAATTTTGAAATATAATTCAAAAAGAATTGAATTTAGGCTAATCTAAGCCATATAAAAACACAGAAACAGGAAAGATGTAATCTAGAGAATTTTCTTTTAATTATAGAAGGAATGAATCCTTAAATAAAAGGTTTATACATTTTACTAAATAAAAACAAAATCAACCAATAGGAATTTAGAAAAGTCACCACAAAGAAAGTTAAGAAACATATCAAAATTGATTATTAAAACATACTACACCTAGGTTAATTTTAACCAATTTTAGAAATTATTACTTCCAAGAAAACAATTGGAATTAAGCATTCTTAAATTATAGAAATATTTATGACTAATATAAGAAAAGAAGTTAAGAAGAAAAAAAAAAAACAACAAGAAAAGGGGTATTAAGAACATATAGCACGGTTTGTGCCATAAAAGCTTAAAATGAAACATATTGGCTTCATAAATCAATTTGGCCGTGCACTTTGGTGAAGAATGAAGAAAATTGTAGAAAGTTTGAGAACAAAGCCATGTGGACGGTGGAAAAGCAAGGTACACTCCTATTGGACCAACCAAAAAGGCAAGGCATGATGAAGCTTGGAGATATTTTGCTTGAACAAAGAAAAACAACATGTATAAAAAGCTTGGTGGGACCAAAGGGTGGCTGGTTTTTGCACGACAGCCACTCCATCTTCAGCCCTCTCTTTTACTTGCTTTCTCACCTAAAAAACAAAGCAAAACAAAATAGCCACCCATTGGAAGTTTACGTGGAAAAGGCCAAGCTTTTGGAATAAGATAACCAATTTTCAAAACAAAGAAAGCTAAGGTATGGGAAGTAATTTAATCTACATGAATTAGATAATTGAAAGATCAATTTAACATCTATTTCTTTAAGAATTAATCCATGTTTTTCCTTATTTTGTAAAGTTATAAAAATTGGTATAAGTAACTAATTAATTTAACTATTGTGGCCATGGATTTCTTTGCTGTACCCTTTTATTTGATGCTGTAATAATTGTGATTTATTATTTTAGGTTGCTGTATATTAATGTTTAACTAAAAACTGTTGTATGTTAATTTATTTTGTTGTTGTACATTGCTGTAGTGGTAATTTAAGGTTGCTGTAGGTTAATTTATTATGTTGCTGAAAATTGATTTAATGATGCTGTATACTATTGCTGTGTTGAATTAAGTTGTATGTTGCTGTTGGACAATTATGTTGTTGTATATTATGTGGCTGTATATTACTGTATTTAAGGTTGCTGTATATTAATTTTACAATTAATGAGTGCTGTATAATAATCTTGTTGCTGTAAGACTAATGTTGAAATTTAATGGTTGCTGTATGATAATTTAGTATGTTGTTGTAAATTAATTCTGTAACCAAATGTTGTTGTATGTTATGTTGTTGTATATTAATGATCGCTGTATGTTATTCTCTTATGTGCTGTAAGATTAATTTTGTAACTTGAAGTTGCTGTATGTTGTTACTTAATTTATTATGTTGCTGTTATGGTTGTTGTATGTTGTTGCTGTATGTTATTTATTATGTTGCTGTAGACTGTTGAATTTGTAACTTTAGGTGGCTGTATGCTGTAAGTAATGTTGCTGTTGCTGTATTTAATGATTGCTGTATGATACTATGTTGCTGTTGCTGTATGTTTTAATTTATTTGGTTGCTGTATATTTAATTAGGTTGTTGTATATTAATTTATTTATGTTGCTGTATGATATTTAATATGTGGCTGTGTGGAGCTGGAATTGTAAACAAATAGTGCTGTATGGGTTGCTGTATGATATTTTAATATGTTGCTGTATATTTGTAACTAAATGGTGTTGTAGGTTGTTGCTGTATATTTTATGATATAGCTGTATGACATGTTAAAATTCAATTGATGTTGAGTTTTGTTGAGATTCTGTAACAAAGATGATTTAAGAGTGAGTTACTGGTTATTTTGTGTTCCACTGGAGTGGGTGGGACCATCTGATATGTATTCCACTGGAGTGGGTGGAATTAGTTGATATGAAAATTGAAATAAGAAGTAAATGATAAAAGAGATAAATAGAAAATGAAACCAGTCATTACATACATCATTTGCATTTATCCCCTCAGAGCGGAGGGAGGTCTCACTGGAGTGGGTGGGACTGTTCCACTGGAGTGGGTGGAACTGTTTTATGGTACCTTTTATCCCCTCGGAGTGGAGGGAGGTCTCACTGGAGTGGGTGGGACTGTCTCACTGGAGTGGGTGGGACTGGTTTCACTGGAGTGGGTGAAACTATATTAATTTCGGTACCTCTTATTAGGCCTCTGAGATCTCAGACATGCATCATTTAATAAAGAGATCATGCATCATTTTTATGCATCTGTTTCTATTTTACAAATGATAATTTATTTTACTAGAAATCAATTATTTATCTGTTCCTGTCAATTATCTAATTCTGTTTATTAAATACTTACCCATATTGTGTCTGTGGTTTTGACACCTGTGATGACCCCAATTTACTTGGGTGAGCAGAGGAACAGTGAGATGATGAGAAGTGGAGAACCTGGATGACATGCTTGCTATGTTTTGGCTTGATGAGTGGATGAATCTGGTTTTTTTGTGAAGAATGGAATTCGTACTGTATTGTATCTGTCTTTTATTTTGGGATGTATGTACATGGACTGTTATATTTAGCTTTGCTTCTTAATCTAGATAAATCGTGGTGAGGATAATCATTTATGTTACTTATGAATCATAAAATCAACAAGCGAAGCAAAAGGAATTTTCGTGAAAAATTTACACTGATCTAATATTAAGACAAAGTAGACACGAGATTTTATCTAAAATTAATCAAGCACGAGAGGGTAAAGAGAGGCGTTACAATTTAAGGAGCTACGAGGAATAAAACCTTAATCTAAAATGTACTTATTTCATGAATGCTACTTTGATAAGGAAAGATGAATACCCTTACTATTGTAATCTGTTATCTGTGAATATATATTTTATTCCCTATATGAAATATGTTAGGTTAAATATATATTTTATTCCAAATTGTCTTATTGTCAAAAGGAATTCATTTCTCAAGGAGCTACAATTAACAACACAAGCAATTTAAGGAACTACGAGGAATAAATCCTTCATCTAAAATGTACTTATTTCATGAATACTACTCTGATAAGGAAATATGAGCAACCTTCCAATTGTAATCTGCTATCTGTGAATATATATTTTATTCCCTATATGAAATATGTTAGGTTAAATATTTTATTCCTATATTTTACAATTTTATATTTTTAGGCCATTTCATGCCCATAGGTTGGAGTTAGAGTTCGATGGATCAAAATTTTTTGTTTGAGTTAAGACTTTGGGCTTATACTTCTCTTTCTTCTTGCATAGGATTTTGATTTCCTATAAAAAAAATAGTTTGGCTAAAGTATATAGTACAATATATGCTTTTGTTGTAACTAGTTTTGCCAATAATTTGCATAAGATAATTTTACCTTATGGCATATGGCATTTAACAAAAGTTTCTTAAATATATATATATATATATATATATATATATATATATATATATATATAACTAAAAATAGATAAAGTTAATTTTGGACTTTGACCGAATAATGGATTCAAATTGAGGACTTTATGCTCAACTGTAGCAAGGTTCTTTTTTCTTCATTATAATTTTAGTAGTACATATGGACCATAGTAGTTTCTATATTGTCATATATTTTATTCCTTTATGTCTAAACATTTCCAAATTGCTTTTCAGGTAGAACTTAGAAGCAACATTAACTAACAAAAATATTCTGAATTTAAACAAAGAGACTTAAATGGGTCTTAAGGTAGTTAATAAAAATCATATTATTTAATAAATTATAATTGGATAATGATATAAAGACACTTACAATGTCATTCTATATATTATTTTTAACTGAGTAAGTTTAAAAGCATTTTAGTGAACTATGAAAAAAAGAAGTTATTTTACTGTTTAAATTGATTTACTTTTTTGTTTTAATGAAAATGGAAAAACAAAATCTTGTAATTTATAAAAAATCAGAGTATAATGATGGTGGGTTATCAAGTGAAATTGAACCTCTCTTTTTCGAAGAATGAAAAGAAAAAAATGGTAAAATAGATCAAACATGGTGGTAGGAAAAGAATTGGACACATCCTATATTTATCTTAAAAAAAAAGTTGTCTATGCATGGTAATTAGACTTTGTCTGTCTAAAAAACCTATAGGTAAAGAAGCCAACTTATTCATTATAGCATAATAGTTTTTTTATAAATAGATTTTTAGGTTAGATAATTTTTTTTAAAATGACCTATAAAGAGATCATGCCTAAATCTAAGCATGGTTTCAAAATTAAATTAGACATGAAGAAGATAAACTTCGATTGTGGCACAATAGAAGATAAACTTCAAAATTAAATTAGACATGAAGAAAACAAACCAAAAGAGTGAGTAAGAAGAAGATTGTGTTTTGGATGGAGATAGAGTGAGTGAGCAATAAAAGTGCCAAAATAGGCGAATAAAGATTATGTTTATCAGTTTTATAAAACAAAAAAAGGTAAAGTAAAAAATAGAAGCAATTGTACTTGTGTAAAAGTGAAAGCAGGTTTAAATATTTTTTTACACATCAATAATTCCTCCCTTGATTATAGGAAAAAACATACTTTAAACTTATTATTAAGAAAACTAAACTTTATTATAAATTGTGTTATTTTTCATTCAAAGTTATACATTTTTAAAAAACTATCATTCACTAGAACTTGATAACAAACATAAAAAAAGAATGAATTTATTAAATGAAGAGTATTTTTTTCACTCTTTGAATTGCTTCCAGAATGACGTAAAACAAATTAATTGCACAAATCAGGAAACACATTAAGGGTGCACACATGATATTTATAAAAATGGATAGCTTTTTTTACCTATTCCAACTACTTTCTTCATCCTCATTATTTGCAAGTGGTAAAACTTCAACCTTCGCCTCTCGCATCACATTAATGTGCCACTATAGGTTGTAGTTGTAGGTGCTCTTGTTCATTCATAGTGTCCACTACTTATACTAAACATAGGCAAATATTCAAATGTAGTGTATGCATGAATAATTTAGTCAAATTCTAATTACATAAAGATTAATTTAAAAATTATAGAAAATATGCATAATTAATTCAATGAAAGTTGTAAATTGATAATGACTTCATGAGATAGCAAACTAATTTATCAAGGTAGAGTGCTCTAGTTCGATTCCACAGTAGTATTTGTTAGACATGTTAGAAAGAGAAGAAAGAAAACATAAAAAAATTATTTTATGATTAGTACATTTTGAAAATAAAAGAGAATATGTGATTAAAAAAACACACATTTTGATTTCCTTGGAAAGTGGTTGAATCAAGGTGAACAATAATAAGATAAAAATTTCATTTTTGTTTTGATTAGAAAACAAATGTTGTTTCTACGATAAATTTAAGTTCTTAATTTAATATCTTTACCTACTCTTCCATTTGTTATTGTAAAGGAAAAATAAAGAAATCATGGGTATTGGCGATATCATCTACACGGGCTATTAGATTATTGACACCAAGATACAATATTAATTTAGTTCATAAATAGTATAGTTATTGTACGTATAACTTGAAATTTTGCTTCAAAACCCTGCATTTCATACTATAAACGAAAAAGCAGCGCTCAAGTAAAACTTCAAAAAATTCACACACAAAAAAAAGAGTAAAACTTCAAAACATTTTTTTTGTTCTGTCTCTCCATATCATTCTCCTACCCCTATTTACAAATTGTGATAGCTCTCATCTTTATTAGTTTTGGCAAATCACAAGTTTGACAATTTTGCATGAGAACATCTGAACTTTTATAAAGCAAAGTTCATATTATTAACTAATAATTTGTTTGGCAGAATATGTGAATTGCCCAAGGAATTATCTCAACATTGAATCACACAATCTATTTGGTAGAATATGTGAATTGCTCAAGGAAATCAAAATCACCCCAGTGTTACATGGGGTTTCCAATTATAAGTTTGCAAAGGAAAATAGACTAGTGGGAAATTATGTGTTGTGATAACTAACATCCTCTTTTCTAATAAAATGATGACTGCTACTCATAATGATAAAAATCGATCTTCACTCAAAAAAGCAAGTTCAGTCTAGAAGCCACACAATCATCCTTTTTCTTTAAAATGAAAGAATTGGTACAATATTGGAATGAAAGCCTTAGCTTCTACAAAATCTAAATTCATGCTATTTAATTTATCAATGTATTCTAACTTATAGAAAATACCTTTCTTACAATGTAAAAATATTACTTAGAGACTTTTACTTAGCCAAGACAATGTGGCTTGGCCAATAGCTTCTTGACGAGCTAGAACTTATGTAACTACTGCCATAAGGAAAGGAAATTTACTCTAGCAAAACATAAACTACAACATCACAAACAATCCTGCTCAAATTTCATTGTTTATCCCTTAGATCTATGCACACAACAACAAGATTCAAAACCAAAAAAACCCAAACAATTGCAAATATCAATCTAGGAATCAATTACAAAAGCAAAAGAATTGGAGAACCACAAAAGATTTATCATTGGATAACATCATTGGTGAAGTAACAAAGGGAGTATCAACTAGATCCTCCTTAAGAAATCTTTGTTGTTCAATGGCATTTGTTTCTCAAATTGAACCTTCTAACATTGAACAAGCTCTTTTAGATGAACATTGGTTAAATGCAATGCATAAAGAATTAAATCAGTTTAAAAGAAATAATGTTTGGGAGCTAGTACCTAGACCATCCACTCACACACCAATTGGCACTAAATGGGTGTTTAGAAATAAAATGGATGAAAACAGTATCATAATAAGAAATAAAGCTAGATTGGTTGCTAAAGGATACAACCAAGAGGAAGGCATTGATTATGATGAAACCTATGCTCCGGTTGCTAGACTAGAAGCAATTAGATTACTTCTTGCATATGCATGTATACTTGATTTTAAATTGTTTCAAATGGATGTGAAAAGTGCATTTCTCAATGGATTTATTGATGAAGAGATATATGTTGACCAACCTCCCGGTTTTGTAGATCATCAATATCCTAATCATGTGTATAGGTTGAGAAAAGCTTTATATGGATTGAAACAAGCTCCAAGGTCTTGGTATGAAAGGTTAAGTAAGTTTTTGCTTGATCAATCATTCACAAGAGGTGAAGTTGATAAAACATTGTTCATCAAAAGAAAAGACAAAGACTTTCTTATTGTTCAAATTTATGTTGATGATATTATTTTTGGTTCAACTAACCATTCTTTGTGCAAGGAATTTTCAGCAAATATGCAGAGAGAATTTGAAATGTCTATGATGGGAGAACTCAATTTCTTTCTAGGATTGCAGATCAAGCAAATGAGAAGTGGAACATTTGTTAGTCAATCAAAATATTGTATAGAAATGCTAAAGAAATTTGATTTAGAAAACTGCAAGGCAGCAGCTACTCCTATGGCTACTTCAACATACTTAGATCCAGATGAAAGTGGGAAAAGTGTAGAAGAATCAAAATATAGAGGAATGATAGGATCACTACTCTATCTCACAGCAAGTAGGCCAGACATAATGCTTAGCACTTGTCTATGTGCTAGATATCAAGCCAATCCAAAAGAATCTCACTTGACAGCAGTGAAAAGAATCTTCAAGTATCTAAAGGCCACACCAAAAGTAGGACTTTGGTATCCAAAAGGTACAAGTATTAGCTTAATTGGATTTTCTGATTCTGATTTCGCAGGATGCAAATTGGATCGCAAAAGCACAAGTGGAACTTGTCATTTGTTAGGAAGCTCCTTAATCTCTTGGCATTGCAAGAAACAATCATGTGTAGCATTGTCAACAGCTGAGGCAGAATACATTTCAGCAGGAAGCTGTTGTGCACAAAGCTTGTGGCTAAAACAGCAGCTCCATGATTTTGGTATAAAGCTTCAACAAATTCCTCTTATGTGTGATAATACTAGTGCAATTAACATATCAAAGAATCCAATCATGCATTCTAGAACAAAGCATATTGAAATAAGACATCATTTTATAAGAGATCATGTTCAGAAAGGTAATATTAAAATTGAATTTGTTGAAAGCAACAAACAATTAGCTGATATATTCACTAAGCCTTTGGATAGAGATAGGTTCTTCACCTTAAGAAATATGCTTGGTATATTGGATGAATCAAATGTTTGTTGAAATAAAATATCAGGCCTAGTAGTATGTGTTTGAATGATGTATAGTTGCTTGCCATGAATTAAATATACTAGTAAGTGTTTCCATGATTGATCATTGCTGCATTAAACTGATATAAATCCATAAAAGCCTTATGTAATCGATTACCATCAAAAGCTAATCGATTATTTACTCATCTGAAGCTTCTAAATAACTGATGAAAACTGTAGTAATCGATTACTATTACGATTTAATCGATTATTCCTAGCTCGAGTTAAAAAGAAAACTGTCTTCCAGAAATTTAATCGATTAAACCGAGTACTTAATCGATTATATCATCTCTATTTGCTTGCTAAAATTCTATCAATGACTGTAATAATCGATTACTTCATCGAAATAATCGATTATTTGCTTCATCTATGTCTGAAATCCATCAATCACACTGAAATAATCGATTACCCAATATTTTAATCGATTACTGAATGTCTGCAATTTGAAAATTTGAACAAAATAATCGATTACTTAGCGAATTAATCGATTATTGTGATTGTTACTGCAAAAATCTGACAGTTTTGAAACTGCCCAACTGCAATCAAGCATGATTTATGGCCATCAAATCCCATTACTGTACAGTTATGGACTACAACAGCCATATTCCAATAATCAAAGCAATTAAATTGATAAAATTGCCTATAAATAGTGGATTTAGCTTTTGAGAAAAATACACCAACATCCCTTCTCTTCACTCTTATCATTTTGCTTCTGAGTTTTCTCTTCCAAAACCAGAAACCTTGCTCTTATCCCTGCAAAATTTCGTGCAAAACTATCTCTGAAAAATGTCTACTTCCAAGAGAACCAAAACATCCAAGAGAAAAGCTCAAGCTCAAGGCCAATCCTCAAACCCTCCAACCAATAGAATTGATCATTGGTTTACCAATGAGGCTGATAGGATGAACTACATACAGTTCAATGCCACCAAGCTTATCTGTCCCCCTAAGTTTCTAAGCCTAGAATGGTTTATGAATCAAGACTTCCAATTTCCTCAACTTCTTATTCAACAAGGGCTGACAAAATTTGTTGAAATGCAAGGAACATTTTATCCTGATTTAGTGAAGGTCTTTTATACTTGTTCCAAGATTACCATGCATGGAACCATCCTCACACAAGTCAATGGGGTTGCCATGGAGATTACACCAGAAGTTTGGCAACAAGTTGCTGGAATCACATTCAATGGAGAAAGAAGGATTGATGAAGAGGCTGATGGCTACAATAAAATGGATACATATAGAGGTATGCTCATTGATCCTCATATGAATTTGAGACTAAGGCTGAGTACTGGACCTATGACTCATGAGGATAGGCTTATTCACTACATAATAACCTATATTCTCATTCCACGTTCAACTAATCATGCACAAGCCACCGATGATGATCTTCAAATTGTCTATGCTCTTAAGAATGGAATCCAACTTAATTGGATTTATATCATTCAAGAAACCATGCAAAAATCCAAAAGATTGGTAAACTATCCTTTTCCATATGCTGTTTTGGTTTCTCGCTTTATTGATTACTTTCAAGTTGATGTATCAAATGAAGTGGTGGATAACACCAATGCAAGCAATAGTCAAATTAAGGAAAAGCACCTCACTAAGCTAGGGATGACCAAGACACCCTATGGATGGCAAATGGCTGGTCAACCTGTTCCCTTGGCTGAGGAAGAAGGTGAAGAAGGAGAAGGTCCTCAAATTGGTGAAGCTGAAGATGTCCAAGAAGAGCCTGCACAATCTGCACCTCAATACTCTCCATTTGAATTTCTTATGATTCAAAAGATGGATGCCTTGTTTTCCTTGCATCATGAACATAGAGATGAAGTTAACTCTTCCTTGGATGAGATGAAGACAAGGATGAAGAATATGGAAGACAAACTCTTTAGGGATGAAACTAGGGATTAGCTTGAAATTCTAGGACTTGTCTATTATGTTTGAGTGCTTTGTTTGAATTGTTTGTCTTGTTTTCTTTGTTTATGTTTTTCATGTTTCTTTTAAGCTTTCAAGTGTTGTGCTTTGCTCCTACCTTTATCAATTAATGCAGTATTGTCTATTTCTTTTCTATTTTGATTACTCCATTGACATATCATTTTGAATTTGGCATACCAAATAGGGGGAGTAAAATAATGAAATAACATATGAAATCTGAAATGAATGAAATGACATATGAAATCTGAAATGAATGAAATGACATATGAAATCTGAAATAAATAAAAATTGACAAATGTTTTTGACAAATGCTTATGCTAATATGTAGGGGGAGTATATGATTAAATGCTTACTTGAAATTTCTTATGAATCAAAGATATGATAACACTTGATATTTTGCAAAAGCTGAGAAGTTTTTCAGGTCAAAACAATTCCTCATGGATATCAAGGAGTGTGTTTCATTAATGAAGTATTTGGCATGCTCAAACATCAAAAAGGGGGAGATTGTTAGATTCAAGTGTTTGAAGAATCAGAAGAAGTATTACAAGAAGTGTTTTGATATTTGATTCATGCTTTGTAATTTTTAGTTTGTTTGTTAAGTGTGGTTCATTAAAAGGAATAATCTAATAATCCATTTGCAGCTATCAAAATTAACAGACATGCATTCATACTTAGGATTAGAATCACTTAAGTATACACATTCATATAGAAATGCATTAATAAGCCTGAAACATGCATAAAATGATTTATCACTGGAATAATCGATTACATAGGTAAATAATCGATTACATAAGCACTCTGCATAATTCTGTGTAGTATAGAAGGTGATTTAATCGATTACCAATTAATTGTAATCGATTAAATAGGCTAGAGGCAAAAGTGAAGCTCACTGGAATAATCGATTAAAAGGTAAAATAATCGATTACTTTGATCATGCTTATTTTCCAGAACTGCTACGAACACTTTAATCGATTAAATGGTCGAATTAATCGATTACATGAGTTAAATTAATCGATTACATTAGCGAAATAATCGATTACAGTCTGTTAAATCTGTTTTTTTATAAATAGGCATGCAGTAACTCTGACCAAAAGTGATAGATTTCGAAAGTACTCATTACTTACAAAAGTTCTATTGTTCTCTGAGTGATAAAAAGCATAAAAGAGAGTCTTTTAAAGTCTTGTTGTTCTTAGAAGTGTAAAACATGAAGGTTGCATAGAAGAAGAAAGATAATAGTGTTCATTCATGCATTAGTCTGTTTCAAGATCATTCAAGAAGGCATTGCATTCATCACCAGGTTATCAATTTCGTTTGAAATCCTTTCAGCTGCAAATGGAAGTTTAGGTGATATCCTTCTTGAACCTTATACTTAATTCTTTGTGAGATTTAATTCTGTATTTTACAGTGTGTGTTGTAATTGTCCATGTAACAAGTTAGAATTCTTTAAAGCAAAACTAGATAGGGTTTCTAGTGGGTAGAACTGAGTGGTGTGCTCAGGTTCTAAAGTCTTTAGATAAATCTTAGTGTTAGATTTAGAATTTTGCCTAGGGTGGGTGAAAGAGACTTGGATGATTGCTTGTAAAGAACAGAATCTTGTTAGTGGAACTCTAATCTGGTTTGGATTAGAAGACAACTGGATGTAGCCTCAAGTGGTTAGAGGTGAACCAGTATAAATTTGTGTGTAATTGTGTTTTGATTTACATTACATTCAATTGCTTGTGGTATTAGATTGTGAATCAATTCTGATTTTGTTTCAGCACAAGAGTTAAGTGATTGGAAAAGAGAATATTGCTTATTAAAAAGTGTTTGGTTTAAAGATACGATCCATTGTTTATCTTCCGCTGAGTTTGAATTTCAAGAAAAATCAAAAAGTTTTATAAACCAATTCACCCCTCCCATCTTGGTTTATTAGATTAGATATTCATTGTATTTTCAATAGCAAGGTCGAGTGCCAATATAAAAGATTTAAGGGCCACAACTCAAGATCAATTACTTTTAATCTTAAATCTGATTTTGTTTCCAAATATTTGTGCAAGAAAAAGTGAAAATAATATTTAAAAACATGCCACAGCTCAAGACCAATTACCAAAGGTTTCTTTGGCAAACATATACTATTAGCTATTCATACAAAATCAAGTAAATAGATTTCACAACTACAACAAGTTGATTTATTTAAGCATAGACACATATAATAGAGTATGAAGTATTAATTACCAATGAGACAAAATGTATAGGGAACATTGAGGCCAATAAGGGGAGCAGTTTTGAACCAGAATTGTCGAGTGGTATTCCTTATTCCAACCTCATAGTAATATTTGGTATAAAACTGTATATAATTGCAACGAGAAGAGATAGTGTTACCCAATTGCTATTAAGTGGAAAAAAAAAGTGAGAGTGAGAACGGTACAACACCACTAAAGTAGTGGAACTCAAAACGCAAAAATCTAAAAGTGATAAATAGTATTTAATTTGAATTTTAATATTAACTAAATTGTTTGGGTCATGCACTTTATTAAATTGTTTGATGATGATGAACTTATTATACGATTGGATAACATTTGGTGGTGTATACTTATTTTAGTTTTATCTACGCCAAATAATTGTAGGTATAAGACTTTGAAGTTATTATACCTACACCAACCAAATGTAGGTACAAGTTTTATGAAGTTTCATCTACATCATGAAGTCATAGGTATATGTTTTTTAGAATTTTTCCTATGCTAGGTTTTTGTAGATAATAATCCTTTCGAGTTTTACCTACACTAATCCATCATAGGCACAAATTTTATGGAGTTTTATGTACACAAAGTAGTTGTAAGTAGAAGTCTTTGTCTAGTTTTAATGAATTTACCTACACCAAATAATAGTAGGTACAAGTTACTGAATTTTACTTTAATCAATTGAAGGTAGAAGTATTTTGAGTTTTACGTACACTAATTCATGTCTGTAGGCAAAAGGTGTCCGTAGGCATAAGTCATTTTCTTGCAGTGATCCTAAAGCAAAACTCTTATTTGTTGATTTAACGTTTCTTGAACCTAATACCAAAATTCTCGATCAACAAATTGGCATGCTTGGTGGGACAAATGTTGCCAAAAAAAAATCAACTAGTTTTAACGAAAGTGTATGATTTTATGAAATGGACGTGTAAAAATGTCTACTTCTAATGTTAATTTGTCTCAAAAAATTACACAACCTTTAGTCACATAGGCAATGATCACTCAACCGCTCACCACACAATCCGTAGTTACACAAGCAGTGTTTTCTAAAATTGTTGTAACCTAATCACATTACAGTCAAATAATTAATCAATGAGATAAAAGTAATTGTCGGTTTGTTGTCATCACCAAAGACTTTGTCGGGAACTCTATGAATGCTTGGATGGGCCCCTTCTTCCCAAATCAATATGGAAATGCCTTTCCGGCATTTGGCCTTAATTCAACAATCAGTTCCTTCTGTTCATGAAGATCGACCTGGGACTTCAAGAAGATTTAATGTTGAACAATTAAACTTAATGGGAGTCAATAGAGATGGACATTTGTAATTGAATGATGATACAATTTCAATAAAATCCAACTAGAATTTCGAATTAGACATTGTCTACATTTCAACAACAAATGGACCATAATAACTATGAAATGATTAATATGTTAACAAATCAACTCACGACTATTTTTAATCCCATGAGGTAATAACGAATTTGACTAGACCACAAAATGAAAATAATGTTCATAACAATTTGGTTTGAAATTGAAACCAAATTGGAAATCCTTAGGTGGTTAACCGAAACCAAAATGCTGATAACTTATTACAATTATGAAAAAATAACAGACAAAATGATTAGAACCCAAATATTGGGAAAAATTGAATTCTTTTATTTAATCAGAATGGTCAACATAATAATTATGGTTTAGGTCAAAACCTTCAACAAAACATTCAAAATCCTCAGAACTTATAGGATCCCCAAAATATCAATAACATGACCGAACAAGTGTTACATCGACATGGTTTTGAAGTTGGTTTTTTACAATTGACCTTATTTTGTATCACCTTTTTCCTGATTGTGTTTTAATTGTGTTTTACAAACTAAGTTGCCTAGGGGATACAAAATTCCAAAGTTATTTTATTTTTTCTTGAGAATTAGAAGAATCCACTACGGAACATGTTGCTCGCTATCAAATTGAATGGGGAGATATAACAACTAATGAATATCTCATAATGAAATGTTTTTCAAGTTCTTTTACAAAAATTTCTTTTACTTGGTTTACAACTCTAACTTTCACCTAATTCAATTTTAAATTGGGATCAACTTGAAAGAACTTTTCATGAACAATTCTTTAGAGGTGAGACTTGTGTGAGCCTAATAGATTCAATTAATATTTGAAGATTTCATACTGAATCGATCGATGATTATCTAAATCGACTTAGGAAAATGAAAGCAAGATGCTACACATAAAATTTAGAACATGAATTAGTAAAAATGGCTGCAACAAGACTTGATTTTTCGATTCGAAAGATGTTAGTAAATGACCAATTAAGAGACATGTCACAATTAGTAGATAAAGTGAGACAAATCAAACAATTAAAATTCAAGAAAGAGCCTAATAAAAAAATTGATAAGTTTGTCAGGAGAGATAGAATAGCTTATATCGATACAACATACTTTACAAATGAATAAGATACTAATCAAGATTTTTTATACCAATTATGAAGGAGAGGTCAATATAGCATAATTAAAACTATGACATCCTTATAATTTTTTAATGTTAAAACCTAAAGAGAATCAAAATAAATTTTTTGAATGCAAAATACAATTTGATATCTCAAAAGCAAATAAAATTTCTGATATTTTTAGAATAAAAGTTGTCCTTTTTTATATACTTTATTTTAACACTATTTTTAGTAGATCTTGAGTTTTTTCCAATATCATATTGACCCTTGTCCATGAGCTTTGTGGATTTTTTGGTCCTATGGACTTTTTAATGTGGGCCACGTGGGCCAGGGTTGGGCCTGGCCATTTTACGGCTCTAATTTTGGTTCCAAGAAGCATAGTTATCACCATTGAGGGGCTGAGATACAAGAGCAGAATCATAAGGGTGAATGTAATAAGGGCTTTGGGAATCCTCTGCCATGGAGAGAAGATGCAGAAAAAAGAGAAGAGAGTCTACTGATACCGTATTACACCGTATTACAGTATGTGCACAGAGAAGAAGATATTGCTCGAATGAAAATTTATTATTAACTCTCAGATAACAGTGTTACAAGTTGTACATATATATAACATGGTAATCGGTAACGGATCGAGAAGTACCAGCCTAAGAACCAATGGCAACTAACTAGTCAACAAAAATAAAACTAATTGATTTACTAATAGCCAACTAGTTGTGATAACAAGTGACCTCTAATGGAAGGTCTGTTGAAAGATAATAGAAAAGGAAAACAAAAATATCAAGTTTATTTATATGAATGAGAGACTATAATTGCTAACTTTTTTTGAATGACAGGTTGACACTTGAAATTTGGATGGTTTATTTTGAGAGAATATGCAACTACTAGAGTTTATTGTTCCAAGTTTTAAATTCTTGATTAGTTTATAATTTATGACTGAGATTCACCCTACTTTCTTAAGACTTCGATCGTGCTTCTCGATAGCTTAGGGACCATCAAGAACTACATCCGGGCGAGGGAGAAAAATCCCAATTCTCTTCATGTATTTGGTTACATTTTTAATTAATGTATTGATGGTGATCATTTGGAGGACACGATAGTGGAACATTAGAAAATTTGTAATTTAGAGTTTGTAGTTCTGCCAAAAAATTTGTACTGCATAATGACAAACAAATTATTGCTCTTATAAAGTTACAATCATCTGAGAATAATGGCCATATTGATATGTTCAGCTAGGTAAATTTCCATGCCTTTTTAAGTCTACCTAGGACGATGCATGCCTGCATAGGATGATACTTGATGTTTACTTAGAACAATGCTCCTCGGATGATTTATTCAATCATAGTCGGTTGATAATATGTTTTTAACTTCAATTTTTATTTAACTTTTAAAATTCTCACTCCCTCAATACCATAGTATTGGGTTATTACATTAAGAAGGAAGACACTAAAACCTTAAATATGCAGATAAGTGATGAAAATGGAACAACTAAGAAATCCTTCCAACAAGAGTGAGCTAGCCAGTCATCATTCTTCAAAGAGATGTAGCACTTGGAATACTTTCTAGAAACGTGGTTCTTGCAGCAAGGTCAATTGAAAAGCTTCCTAACACAGCAATGGTAGATGTATTGCTTCCAAACTTCTCAATCCCCCTAGAAATCATACACGTGTGACTTGCTTCGACCACCACTATCACATTTCCACCTATGAGTGGAGAAACAGTTTCCGCTATCTGCTTTGTGAGCCTTTCTTGAACCTGGAGCTTAAAGCCATAAAAAAGCACTATTGACTGTAAAAGGGATTTTGCAATGGGGTGAAACCCTTTGGGAATGAAGTATCCTATGTGAACAACACCATGAAATGGAAGTAAATGATGCTCACATTGTGACCAAAAGGGCAAGTTCAACTCACAGTGTACTTCTTTATCATCAAAGCTTACCTCCCCGTTAGTGTGCAAAGAATCATCTACCCCACTTCTAAGAGAACCCTTCAGCTTCACATCAATGTCATTGCAATATTGGAAGTTCATCAGCCATTTCACATATCTACTTGGAGTCCCTTCTAACTCCTTCCTTACTGGATCCTCACCTAAAGATTTGAGAATTGAAGATACGGCAGTAACCATAATAGGGTTGATTTCTCCAATCTTGGATGACAAAGAAGGACACCAATATTGGTCTAATGATCTCTTAACATGTACGTTGTCCTTATCTATTCCTCTAAACTTGAGAAGACCAAAAAAATCACCCCAGGTGTCTGCGTCTTTGTTTTCAAAAACACCAGACCCTGAAGAAACTAGTGTCTCCACCAACCCTTTGTGATTTGAGTCAAAAAAGTTTGATTCTGTGTCTGGAATGTTGATGTGTGTGCATTGGAGCACGACAGCAACACCCGCGGGTTCTATTCCTTGGTGCAAAGCAGAACACACCTCATCTGCAAGACGCTGAGGCTCTTGGAGTCGTTTTGCAAACACATTGGCCACACGAGAGAGCTTGCTTAAACCCAAAACTCTTTGACCAGAAGGGACATAACCCACATGACACTTAAAATAAAATGGTAGCATGCAAGACTCACAATAGGAATAAAATTCAAGGTCTCTCACAATCACAAGTCCACCTACTCCTCCTGCATGACCAACTTTTGTGTTGTGTACACCAGCTTCAGGGAATAGTGCACCTTCCACAATTTCCTTCGCACTTTGACTATAACCTGGGATAAGATACTTGGAAAAATTGGTGCCAACATTATTGAAGAAAACATGATAATTTGTAACAGATTGGTGGGTTTTTTGTTTTTGGTTTCATGAAACTATCACACTAACAACTAACATTTGTCCATAAAAAAAAAATTGGTGGTTATATGTAAAAGTGCATGACTTTCCATTTCTTAATATGATTAGTCATTGAATTCTATGCTTTGCGTGAAAGTCTTGTAGTGACATGAACTTTTTTTTTATGCAGATAGTAATATGAATTTTGAATAAAAATTGAGGTATCCTTATATCCCTTGAATGAAAGATACCATGCCGCACGGGGAGAACAAAAGAGCAAACCAAAACGACTAAAAAAGAAGCTGACAAAACATGTACAACTACAGATGGATGAACATCGGCAACTTCCTCAATTGCATGTTAAAGTGCCCTTTTGACGGTACATTATTTCCTCAAGCCAGATGAACAAATCGATAATTTCCTCAATATTTTAATTTTAAATAAATTAGTTGCTCAAATTCGTTTGTTTTTTTTTGCTCAAATTCGTTTGTAGTGTCTCTAAATATGTCTTATGGTTTTACACGGAAAAAAAAAGTTGAATATGTTTGTAATCAATCCTCCAAGTCTGTCTTCTACTGAAAGTTAAATATGGTTTTAATTTTGGGATGTAGATATAAGATAGTAATAGGAATAGGTGGTTAAGAATATCAAGTATTTAGATAAAAATGATAGAATGGTAGTTTGATATGGTTGAGAAATTTTTTTAGCTAGCAATAAGAATAAGAATAGTGTAAAACACACATTTCAGAAAAAGAGAGAAACAGTATAAAAAAAAAAGAAGAGAGAATATTAAAAATATTGAAACAGTAGAGAGAATAAAAATCTCACTTTTTAAATTATATATTTTAATTTATAATATTTGAGTATATGAAAGTCTTCTATGCAATTAACTTTAATCTTTTTATCCATTTAAATTAAATACAATATCAAAAAATTGATAATATATTCACATATCATATTTAACCAATCAAATTATACTCTCTCATTATAAATTATAAACAGTAACTAACTTTAATTTTCACAATATATTTGTATAGTCTGTATCGATCTATTTGATCCAAACCCAAAAATAGGAGTCTGGCCCACGGCCGACACTTGCAAATACACATGATAATGTCGACAGAAAGGACACCAGATCTACGTGCTGATTGCATTTCAAATCTAGTCTTAAATATATTACATGAATTAAATATTACTAATGTCTTAGCTAAATTTAGAGTTTGTCTAAAAAAAGAAGCTAAATTTAGAGTTTGTCTAAAAAGAAGCTAAATTTAGAGTACGTACACCATCTCCCACTCATCATAACTATATATTTAACAATTCCGTTAAAAGACAAACAAACTATATTTAACAAAATGATTGGATCGTAAAAAAGAAATATGATTGACGATAATTAGGAGCATGTAAGCATGTTTTGTTTCACCTTATAAGGACCACGTTAAAATATTATGTTATTATAATTTTAGATATATTTTTTATATGTTTAGTTGTATATTAAATAATTAATTTTAAATCTAAAACTGATTCTGAATTAAAATAATTTGGTTAAAATATAATTTTTATTTCACTATTTTCTTAACTCTGTGTTTTTAATCCCTTTATTTTTTAATTAAGACATTTCATTTTTTACTTTTAAAAAATTCACAATTTTAAATCCTGTATTTTTAATTGAAATGTTTCTGTATGTTTATTACACACATGACAAATATTTTTATAAAATTATTTAATCACTAACAAGCTTAATTTATTAAAAAAAGGTACACAATTAATAAGTATAAATTGACCAAAGGAACTAAAATCACAAGATTTTTTAAAAATGGGGGATGTAATCTCTCAATTAAAAAATATGAGGACTACAATTATGAATTTTTTAAAAATAGAAGACAAAATGTCTCATTAAAAAATAAAAGGACTAAAATAACATATTTGAAAAAAATAGGGAGACAAAAATTTCATCTTAAGCAAATAAGTTTAAGTAACTTTTGTATTTGATAAAAAAAATTATATTCAATTTTACCACTAACTTATTTTTATAATAAAATATTCAAATATATCACATCATTTTTAAAATCAATTTTAACTCAAATAAACATTAACTGATAACTGTTTGTTTATTATGCATATGATAGATGTTTTTATAAAATTATTTAATTGCTAACAAACTTAATTTATTTAAAAAATTAAAAAAATATATAATCAAAAAGTCTGAAATTGATATTAAAATTGTAGATTTTTTAAATTGGAAGACAAAATGTCTTAATTAAAAATAGGAAAAATAAAATTACAAATTTTTAAAAGTAAAAGACAAAAGTCTCAACTAAAAATAGGACGACTAAAATTACAATTTTAAAAAAAAAAATAAGAGGATGCAATATACATTTTAACCAAATAATTTTAAATAACTTTTATATTCGATAAAAAAATTATATAAAATTTTATCAATAACTTATTTTTATAATAAAAATATTTAAATATATATCACTTCATTTTAAAATCAATTTTAACTCAAATAAATTTTTCAAAAGCAGTTTCGTACAAAATCAAGATGTTTAATGCTCATTCATACGCACACTAAGTAGTTTCTGTTTTAGCTCAAATTATATATATACAGTATTAAAATTATTTATAGTAGTGGATTAAATTCTTAAGTGCATAGACTAAAAAATTATCTATAGTAGTGGATTAAATTCTTAACTACATAGACTATGACATTGTGTCAACTGTCAAGTATTAACTCTTGCAAAGTTTTAAATTGACTAAACTATCACTTTAAATTCATGAGATAAATTTTTTTATTAAGTCATTTTAATACTTAACATTACGAAAATCCAATTGTTTAACTTTGAAAAATGTAATTATATTGATCCTTTTTAATTCCTTTTTTACAGAAATATTACGGACTAATGACCTTTTTCAAAGTAAAAAGAAAAGAAAACTAACTAAAAGTTTTATAAAATAAGTAAAAAGTGAGAATTTACTTGTTTTCAATTAATTGATAGATGAGAGCTTTATACATTGGATATTGGATATCTCTCTCAAACCCCTTGTTTTGTATGTAAGAAATTGAGAAGATGGGAGAAGATGAAAATAAGTACGCTTGTTTGTTAAAAGAAGATTTAGGAGAGAATTAATTTTAAAATTATGGGCCTATTTTTTATTTTTTATTTTTTATTTTTTATTATTTTTACTCATCTCTTTATATGTCTTTCCATTTCTTCTTTATTTTTTTCCCAACTAAACACCTTTTTATTTCTACTTTTTTTCACCTATTTTCACTCATCCTTTGTATTTATTTATTTATTTCTGTTCCTTCTATTTTCTTTCTACCAAACAAGGAATAATGACAGGGGCAAATATGCACATACAAAGGTATAAGAGAATTAATTTTATAAATAATTTATTCTTAGATTTATTATTTGTTAGTTATCAATTTTTTTTTCTTTTAGATCTTAATCTAAATTTAATAAATTTTTTCTCTTTTAGATCTTAATCTAAATTTAAACTAGTCAAAGTTCTTGAATTCTTTCTCTATTATCACTTTTTATTAATAACGTTAATTGATGAATAATAGTAATGATAATATAATTAGTAACTTGTCACATCATAGAAAAATTTGACGACAGTGACATGTATTATTTTTGGTATAATATGTTTTTACTTTTTAATCTCCCGTCTATTCAAAATAATTAAGAGTGTCATATTAATTGATAAAAAAATGAAAAACAGTTTATAAAAAGATCACACACGATTATATTCTTTAATTTCTTAAATAAAATTTTTTAGCCCCATAAAAATAATAGCTATTATTCTTATAAGACAATTTTAATAAATAAATTTAAAAGTTATAAAAGATAAACGAGAAAATAAATCAATAATAATTTATACTTTAGTATATAATTTTACTTTTCCTCTAACACTAAACATGCAAAGACACAACATACATAGTATCCAATTTTATAAGAACTGAATGATTGTTTGATTAAAACATTGAGAAATATTTTGTATATTTGTTTAAAAGTACCTTAAATTAATACAACTAAGAAGGGGTACCGCCGCCACCAGTCAAACGAGATCGTCGGTAGAGCGCCAAGTGAAAAAAGTGCATTAACTTTTGACAAAATATAAATCTATAACCATGAAAAACATAATGTAACTATTATTTGGTAGGAATATTTTGAAAACGTTATTCAATTACTACATATTATTCTTGAAAGTTTGTTTTAAGGTATCAAATTTTATTTTGGAGAATCACATTTTCAGAAATAGTATGTCTGAGAAAATATTAATTATTCTCATGAACATACATTTGTTTGAAAATTGTAATTTCACAAAAAAAAAATTTACACTTATTTAATTAAAATAAAAAAAATGTGGATTAACTATTATAGTTATTATAGAAAATAACTTTTATTCATATGAAAACTCAATATACCCACCTTTCTCCATGGTAATAAGATATAAGACAAAGATGTATATTTTATATTTTTGAGAATCAATTATTTCTGAAATTATTTTTATAAAACTTATGCTAAACATAAAAATGTGATATTTCTAAGTTCATATTTTCAAAAATTTTATTCCATAGCTGAACTAATGTCTCCTATAATATAGATATTTTTCATATAACAAAAGCATCAATTATACCATGAGGACTGATAGTAGTTACTTCTACATTTTAAAGATTAATTATGACTAAACAAAGTGTGTGAAGGGAGGGATATCTAGTCACCTATGGTTCCTTCACAGAGGGCCTTTGCAACACGATGTGGTGTCTTTATAATGCCTTCCCTGTTGATGTCTTCCCCTAGACCCATCAACAAGACTTTGACAGCATATTGAATGGAAGTTGTATTGAGCTCTTTGACAAAGCACTCTTCATCACAACACATGTTGACTCCATTTTTAAGCTCACAATTTAAATCATACTGACCCATATGCCCCATTGTGAAAAACCACACAAATTTGTCTCAAGCACGAAATATACAGCACGTACACCTTGTTTTCCCGTCTTTGTTTCTGTGATATGCTTCTTATTTATATAGAACAAATTAACATGCATATGGCAGTGGTGCCAAGAAGGGAAGGGGGTGGGTGGGGCCTAGTATACTAGGAGAAAACCTTTTATTTAGATTTTTGTTTTTAAGTGTTTGTAGAAAAAATAACGAAAAATAAAAAACGAAAATGGAAAATAATTATACAAAAATCTAGAAACAGAAAAGAAAACATAATAATGTAATTATTTTACTAATTAAACTAAAAAAAATAGAAATATTAAATTAAACAGTTTCTTTTTTATTAAAAAAAGTCCCACAAATCAGATATTGACGTTCGCAAAATCCAATATTTATTGAGGGCATGATCTTGTCCAAATCTTACCCAAATCCCGAGTTTCTTTCCCCGGCCATACGAAAGAGGAAGGAAAAAAAAAAAAAGAATGCACCATAGTCATTAATGTAACTACTTACAGAATACTTACTTTGGTTGTTTGACTTTTAGTTAATTTAAATTTAGATTAAAATATTCAAGGTCCAGCGACCAGCACAGAAATAAATAGGCTTATTTGTCATGGTTGAAAAATATCTTTGGCGCATAAACAAATTAAAATACTTTCATTATTGTTTTATATATTGATATAGTATTAAATTACTTCAATTATAACTTACTCTAACTTATTAGAATTTACTCTCTTTTTAAGACAATAAGTAACTTTTTACTGAAATAAATTTTACTTGAATCAGATAGAATTTTTAGACAATATGTAATTATATATGCAAAGTTCAAATTCGAAATCTGTAATTAAGATTTAACAACTGTACGTCACTTTATCTAAGCGATTGGTGACATACAAATTTATTTTAAATGATCCTTTTATATAATATAGTTTAATAAAAATGAGTTACTAACAAATAGCATTTATATTTCACTGTAATTCTATTATGAAACTAAAAGTTATAAATTACTGTATATAAAAGTATAATAAAAATGTATACCTATATCTTAAAACTTTAAAACAAACAAAATTTTTAAACATAAGTTCATTTAAAAGGTTAGCAGATACTTGTGAAACTTGGTTCAATGTGATCGGTTTGATCAGTTAAATCGGAATACGATGATTTAATCAGACTGGTTCAACTATTTTAATCGATCACACAATTGACTCAGGATGATTCAGTCAAATTTGACCAATTAGATCATTGGATTCCGATTAGACTGATTCAACCTGACCGGTTTTAAAAAAAAAAAGATTAATTTTGGAATTTTTTTTAAAAAATGGATTTTGAATTTTAGATTATTATCGATTGTTATTTGAATTTTAGGATATAGATAAACTTTTTTTAGTAACATACTATTAGTTATATATTTATATATAATAGATATATATATATATAATTTTGAATTTTTAACATCTACTTATATATAATAGATACATATATAATTTTAAATTTTTAACATATACCAAATTAAATCAGACCAGTTATTAATTTTTTAATTAAATTACTAACCCACTAACTCATCTTAATTATCGGCGTTAATGCTACATGTGATGCAAACGCAGTCGCGTTGGAGGAGCTGCTTTCTTCGTTGGATATTTCCAATTCAATATTAAAAAACAAAAAATGAATGATTTTAAACCTGCATGCAAATGCAGCGTTGCTTCTTTTGGACATGTTGCAATTTAAATATTAAACACGAGGTTATGATGGACCATAAAAAATTAAATATAATAATGTAGAAGCATTAGTTAAGTGACATGTAGTATCCTTACATGATTACTTAAAAAATGTTAAATTTGTAATTTAATTTTTCTTATAATTTTAAATTTGTGATTTTGATTCTTTTATTTTTAAATTGAGACATTTGAATTTTTTATTTTTCAAAATCAACAATTTTAATTCTTTTGTCAATTGAGCATTATCCAAAATCAACATTTCATTTTATGTAAAATATTAAAAACAAAAAATGAATGATTTTAAACCTGCATGCAAATGCAGCGTTGCTTCTTTTGGATATGGTACAATTTAAATATTAAACACGAGGTTATGATGGACCATAAAAAATTAAATATAATAATGTAGAAGCATTAGTTAAGTGACATGTAGTATCCTTACATGATTACTTAATGTTAAATTTGTAATTTAATTTTTCTTATAATTTTAAATTTGTGATTTTGATTTTTTTATTTTTAAATTGAGACATTTGAATTTTTTATTTTTCAAAATCAACAATTTTAATTCTTTTGTCAATTGAGCATTATCCAAAATCAATATTTCATTTTATGTAACATATTAGTGTTAATGTGAATGTAATGATAATGTAAACTATTGATAGAATGCTCATATGATATGTTATGAACCTAGCATATGGGCCTAATAAGGTGCCTAATTACAGTGAGGCCCATTAAAGGCTCATTAGCTTAGAATCTCAACAATAACTGGGGAGATCCTAATAACGTGCATAAGAGTCATCAAATATTCTAATTCCAACAATCAGGGATTCTAGTTTATCTAATCAAGAGGTAACAACAATTAACCTATAGGTAACACCCTTATAAATAAGAGGTACGCTCACAGGTATAGGTATTCTCTCTCGACTATTATTATGTTGTTACTGTGCACACACACCACCCTCATTGGCTAAACCTTGTATTAGTATCAAAGTGCACAATGATCTACTCAATCCAGGGGTATATCTTCCATAGATACCTTTGAGAGTCCTTGTACCGCAAAGGGATACATACCCTGATGATGGTTTGCTTGAACCCAGATAAGGTAGAGTATGTGTTGACTGAAATACATGAAGGAATAAACGGCCAACACATAGGGGCCAAAGCATTAGCAAGGAAAGCCCTTCGGGCAGGTTACTATTGGCCAACTATGGAAGCTGACTCAAAGAGTCATGTAAAAAAATGTGAAAGTTTCCAGAAGCATGTCGAGATAATATGGTCCCCGCCTACCGAATTTTTTAAGTGGGGAATGGATTTGTTGGGACCATTCAAGGCAACGGAAGGACAACTAAAGTGGCTAATAGTTGTAGTTGATTATTTCACTAAGTGGATAGAAGCGAAACTTGTCAACACCATAACTTCAGCCCGGGTGCAAAGGTTTTTCGAAAGAAACATCATCTCCAGGTTTGGCATCCCGAGAGAGATTGTGATGGATAATGGAACTTAGTTTATTGATAAGAGGTTCCAAGAGATGATGGTTGAATTCTGGATCAAGCACCATTTCGCTTCTGTAGAACACCCGCAGTCAAATGGGCAAGCCGAGGCTGCAAATATAGTGATCGTAGACGGGTTGAGGAAGCGTATGCAAAATGTCGGTTCTAGTTGGGTTGAGCAACTGTATTACGTTCTATGGGGGTATAGGACCACCGTTCAGACGTCCACCAAAGAAACCCCGTTTAGATTGACATATGGTTGTGAGGCAATGATTCCAATTGAGATCGGTCAGCCATCTTGGAGGACAAAGAATGTTCTTTAGGAAGAAGAAGAAAAGAACAATGAAGCTCTGTCTATAGAGTTGGACTTGGTTGATGAAGTCCAGGTTACGACACATTGCCGGGATTTAGCAACAAAACAACTTGCATCTGTCAAGTATAACAAGAAAGTAAAGCCCCGGACCTTCGACAAGGGTGATCTAGTACTCTGACAAGTAAATATTGGAAACAAAAATGCCAGAGATGGAAAACTAGCAGCCAATTGGGAAAGACCTTACCGGGCTATAGAAGAACTAGATAAGGGAGCTTACATGTTGGAAACCCTGGATGGGAAGGCAATTAAACGAACCTGGAACGCGGATAAACTGAAAGTATATTACAGTTAGATCCAATTCCAAAGTTTCATCCCAAGTTAATATTTTTCCTTTGTTAGGATCAATAAGTCGTGATCTAGGCGAGTAATGATTTTTTCCTTTGATTAGGATTCGTAAGCTGTAATTTGGCAACAATGTTATTTCTCCTTTATTGAGACCATGAGCCATTTTATAGCAAGTTTGCACTTAATTATGAAGCATTTTTGTCTTTATTGTGACATTGCATATACAAAAAGTGGCAGTAAAGGAAACCGGCCATCACGGCTGTGTTGTGAAAAGATGGGCGAATATAGTAAAAAACTTTCACGTACATGATGCATAAAAACTATTATCTTGGCAAAGAGAAGTATGCTATTCAAACCTTTATCAGGTTGAAATGTAGGAGTAGTTGGTTTAAAAAAATTGAACGTCTACATGTAGCAAACTAATCTTTGTCGGGATTAAGTTCAGGGATGATAACCCGGAACATGTTGCAAAGATGAAAAGAAAGGAATCTTTGCACAATATAGTGTCTGGTCGTTGAAACCAGATGGATATTTAGGGTAGACTGCAAAAAATATTTTTGATTTTGGCCAAATCATTTAATAGAATCCGGTATAATATGGATTCATGCGTTTGATTGAAACTCTAAGAAAGGTTGAATTTATAAGCAAAATGTTAAACAAAATGTTAAGCAAAGTAAAACCGAGAACAAACCCGACAATATTCGGTACAAATTCAAAAGGGGCTCAAAGGCCCCAAAAGCAAGGAAAATAATTACAAGTTACATCTGACATCTCGGCCCTTCAAATACTCAAGCTGCCCAGGATTGAGCTTGGTCATAAGCTTGATTGACAGGAATCACCTCTTCCTCTTTGCGAACTTGATCCTCCTCTACTTGAGTCATTGAATCTTCGTGAGGAGAAGGGGGAGAGATTAACCTGCCATCGCTAACGAAAGCTTTAAAGTGCATACTAGTAGTATTAAGCTCAATCCCGGGGTTTAAACAGCGAATCTGCTCTAGGGTATTGTTGAAGGACCCCTCCACGACTGCTGACAGCTGAGCTCTCACATTAGCAGCATCAGTCTTGGCATACTCCAGCTCCACCTTAGTCTGCTTATGACTTTTCTCTAGCTTCTCGTACAACGCATTTAAATCCATAAAATTTTTAACGTTGATGGCATTTAATTTGCGTAGAGAATCAACGTCAGACTTCACTTTTGTAGCAGTGTTCTGAGCCACAAGGAGTTCCTCACGAGTCTTTTTGGTTTCCTCCAGGGATGCTTGAAGCTCATTAAACGCTTTGATATATCTGGTCTTCATAGTCGCCAGACTCTGAATCAGGGATGAGCATTTCATGGCACTAAGTTCTATTAGGCCAAGTTCTTGTATTTCAGCATCCGAGAAGGGAACCAGATCCGTGAAATGCTTGGGCACATGAACCACATGGAAAATTTCTTCAGAAATACCCTTCTCCCAAAGGGACTCGGGTAATAACCCAGTTGCAACGGAAGAATAGGTATTAGGTGCTTGTTGTTCTCCCTGAGTAGCAGATGCCTAGGATGCGCTCACCGTTTGAGAAGGTACCTTTTCAACAACCGGAGCCTTCTCTTTGTGGGACTCAGAAAGCTTGCGCTTCTTCGACCCAAGACCAGCGATCGTGGAACCTTTCCCTGAGTCTAGAGCAGCAAAAAAAGGAGGGGGTTGAGGTCGCTATGGCTGCTTTGATGTTATTGGGTTGCCAAAGGTCGAGGTGGGAGCCGTTGGCTTTCCCATACCGGAAGCTGGAGTTGAAGTAGAGACTGGGCGCTTTCCCATAATGGAAACTGCAAAATAGAAGCAAAGGAAAAGTTAAAACAAGCAAAGTCATGTATGACAAATAAACAAGGACATGATCATACTCGACAGTGCGGGAAACCCGGATTGATATTTGTGAATAAAGGAAGCAATGTTGGGATGACCATGAGCTTCCTTATAAGTAGCTATTTGGGTAATCGAGTAAGCATCAGAATCTGACAAATCCATTTCATCAAAATGGTAGGTGGAAGGAGAAAACTCATGGTGGGTATGGGACCAGTAGAGTGGAAATTTCCACTCTACATCCGTGGACTCAGCAGAACAAAGGAAAAAAGGTTGTTTGCCGGGTTTGGCAACAACTTTAAAATACTTATTTTTAAAGTTCTTAAAAGAGTCCTATATACATGAAAGAGTTTACGCTCAGTGTGACCCCAGATGGATGTCCATCCTTTCCTATTCGGGGGTTCCCTACCTGTCCTACCAGTTTGGACAGTAAAATAATAGAAGAAAAGAGGAACAATACTAGGGATTTCTAAGTGCTTACAAAAATGTTCGAAAGCTGTTATGAAACCCCAACTGTTTGGATGAAGTTGTGAGGGAGCCATATGAAGGTGATTTAAAATACTCATTTGAAACTCAGATAAAGGAAATTGGATCCTTATCCAGGTAATTACATCTTTGTAGAAAAATAAAAAAGAAGAGTCATTCCCCTCCCTAAAAGAATAGATAGGCTCGTCCTTGTCGGGGGGG
>CM023943.1:14598553-14633261 GCA_013407115.1 Glycine latifolia
GTTAGAAATCAATTGCCTTGCAGCAATAGGGGTCTTGTCCATCAAAGTGCCTCCACTAGCTGCATCTATCATACTCCTGTCCATCAACATCAAACATTCATAAAAATATTGAATTAATAATTGCTCACTAATTTGATGGTGAGGGCATGTAGCACACAGCTTGTTGAATCTCTCCCAGTACTCATACAATGTCTCCCCAGCTAGTTGTCTTATACCACAAATCTCCTTCCGGATGGATGTTGTTCTGGAGGCTGGAAAGAATTTCTCCAGAAATCTTCTCTTCATATATGTCCAAGTGTTGATAGGATCTGGTTGAAGGTACAACCAGTCCTTGGCCACACCATCCAGTGAAAAAGGAAATGCCTTCATCTTGACATAATCTTCATGAATGTCATGTGGTCGCATGGTGGAACACATTACATGAAACTCCTTAAGATGCTTGTGTGGATCTTCACCTGCAAGACCATGAAACTTGGGAAGCAAATGGATCAGTTCAGATTTTAGCTCATAACTGACCTCAGTCTCAGGATATTGAATACACCAAGGTTGGTAAACAACATCAGGTGTAGCCAATTCCTTAAGAGTTAGGTTGCTATCAGCCATTGTATCAAGATGTGCAGAAGTAGAAGGATTAAAAGTAAATTCAGAATCAAAGTCAGAAGATACTATGCTACTATCTAAAACTACACTATCAAAGTCATCTAAACTAATATTATGTCTGTTTAATCTGTGAAATGTCCTATCTATCTCAGGATCATATGCATGTAATTCACTTGATGTGGACCTAGTCATACAGAATTCAGCTCATAAGGAACAATAAACACAGACAAAACAACAATGTCAGCCAGCTACTCTACCAAGGCACTACTTACTATATGTGCTGAAATGAAATAGAAATTGGAAAACTGCCCTAAACAATTTTTAAAAATTATAGAAAAATAACAGTGAAAGTCTAAAAATCATGATTGATTTTTTTGATTTTTTTGGTGATTTTTAAAAATCATGAAAATAGAAAATTGCCTCAAAAGTGGTCTAAATGAAGGAATTTGGCGATTTGGACCCCTCCTGACCGTGTTCATCCTTTACAAGGTTAACATGATGTATTAATTTTCTCCACATTCTGGGAAAATTTCAGCCCATTTCGAGATCGTTTGCTGTGAAATGACCAGAATGCCCCTGCGACAATTGTAAAAACAGTGTTAAAACTCCTACTTAGAGGTCGAATTTGCCAATTTTAACCTAGACCCAACCCTTAAAGGGGTTGCTTTTGTTTAAAATGGGGGATGAACCTTGGGAAACAAATCACAAGCAAAACTGCACAGGTCGAAAAAAACTCTGGACAGCAAAATGACCCTATAAGACAACTACACTTGGTTTAAAATATAATAAATCATATACCTAAGGATGCGAAACTGAAGTTTCAGTAGGAGCTTGGTTTCTGTTGCTTCTTGAGTTTCATTTTACCTTCTCCTCAACAACAATGCAAAACATTCAGCCTCATTGATTTTCCACTCTGATTGAACCACCCAACATAACCCCAACCACGAGGCCATTTGTCCTTCCCATACCTCACCGAACCATTCCTGAGCCTCAAGGCTAGGACCTAGACTTCATCAGTGTCGCACAGCACCATGTCATCAACTCCCATAGCGAAAAGCTCTACCATTTATCCACCTCTCTGATAAGCGTTTGTCACGTGGCTTCAAAACAATTAAACTAAGCTAATTTTGTAGCACAGGATTAACCTAGGTCGACTTAGAGACACAATCAATATGGTTCCAACTTCAACTCACTAGTAAATAATGGAGGGATTTTTATCAAACAGTTTGTATGTGTAACATCCTAAAAATTTTATTAAACACTTGTGGAAATGTGATGATGATTTGGATACAAGTATATTTGAAGAGAAATGACTAAATCACTCTTTCCATGAAGTAGAAATTACTAGAATACCCTTAGGATGAAAATTACAAAAATACCCTTGTATATTTTTGAAAATAACCAAAATACCCCTAGGTTGAATGGCATAATTACCAAAAAGCCCTAGGCCAAAAATGCTCAAATAACTTTAGAAATTTTGTAGAAACTTGATGAAATTATAAAATACACTTAGCTGACTAAGTATCAAAATATTTTGAGACACAAAACTTTAGAATAAAATTTCTAGGAATTTTTCAAGATAACAACTTTGAGACTTTATTTAAGAAAATTCAAGCATAAGAAAAACATGGAAAGATGATACATATAATCTAAGGAATTTTCTCTTAATTATAGAATATATAAACCAATTTAATAAAATGGTTTAATAATTTTTGATAATCAGCAGAAGTATAGGCCAATCAAAAACAAGATAAGAAGAAAAATCTTCTCTTGTCTCCTTTGGTAGATCACGTGGAAAGCTCTAGAGATTATTTCATCAATCCCAACGGTCAAAAGTTACATATGTGGGATATTAGTGTACCTTTAAAATTTTAAGGAGATCCAACGGTTAACGAATCCAGAATAAGGCTTTTACTAAAACAGGTTTTGTGATAAAAAAAGTGGAAGGACATTTGTATGGCATAAAAGGAAGAAAAATTTATGTTCCCACCCCTAGGTATGAAGAGCACGTGAAGAAGGGTGTAGAAGAGGCAAGAAACTTCATGATAAGCCACTTAGAAAGCAAGCCACATGATAGAAACAAGTGATATGACACTTGTATGGCATGGATGCAAGATAACATAAAAATCAAGCCAAGATTTCTCCACCTCCATCTAGCCTTCACATGAACTTTGATGAAGCAAGGAGAAGCTTCATGAAATTGGACACATGTAGGGACACTTGTAAAGGCATGCCAACTAAGTGGACACTTGGAAAGGCATTCATTATGACCAAGACAAGTGTTAGGACACTTGTATGGCACAAAATCAACTTGGAAGATTTTTAAGAAAAAGTTATATTTTCTAAACACTATATAAAGGGAGGGGGGGAACCTTTGGTGCAAACCATTCTCAAGGCACTTCCTCTACCTCAATTTCGCGCTCCCTCTCCCCTCATATCACCTTCATTTCATTTCATCTTTCTCTTTTAAAACTTGAATCAAGAAAGAAAAGCAAACCCATCTCTTTGAAAAAATTTTCGTGAGAAACCTAGCAACCTTAGGAAGAGTTCTTGTCAAGTTTAGTAGAAGGATATCAAGGCTTCATCTCTAAGAGGATTTCCCAAGAAAGGAAGGAAGGAAGGAAGCCATTTATCCATTCAAATTCAAGACTCAAACTCACTTGAGGTAGGCAAAGCTTAAATCTCTAGTTAAGCCATGGTTTGGATTAATTTACATGCTTTGGTAGGCTGAATTATGGTTATTATTTAGGCTTGAATTTCGTGATGTTTGAAGGTTATTCTTTAATGAGAATATGTTAATTTAAGCCATAAGATAGGTGATGATTTATATCCATCAATATTAGTGATGTATGGAAGCCCATTTGATGAACTTTTGAAGGTGATTTTAATGATATTTTGGACTGTCTGTTGATATTTTTATGAAACTATTTTGATTTAAATTTAGAAGTAGAGGTTGAATGGTATGTAGTTTAATGGTTTAACTATTGAATGATTCACTTTTGAGGATTAATTAGTGAGGAAGTAAGTGAAAGAAGAATCAAGATTTCATACTAGGTTTGAATCTTTTCTTGTGAAGGTTTCAAGGGAATTAGATATTATTTATATTGAGGATCATTATTTATAATACATATTATGGTGGTGTAACCATACTTATAATACATATTATGGTGGTGTAACCATATTTATAATCCATATGATGATATAATGAAAATATTTTTCCATAAGGTATATGTGTTTCACTTATGGATTTGATTTTATTATGGATGAATATTGATGTGATAAGATAGGTGGATTACTGTTTCCAAGTCCAGTATGAGGCTTTGGAGAAACAGAATCTGATGCTACATACAGTATGATATGTAGTACCCAGGTGCAAGATACATGACAATATTTCATGCATGTTTGCGTAAGACTATAGCAGCGTCCACATCCAGTACGAGGTGTGGCCACATACAGTACGATATGTGGAGGCCATTTGCCCTGGGATAGTTCATTTCATGCATTCATATAGCTTGCATATTTCTTATGTATGGGTTTGAATATATTGATGTTTTACTAACCTACTAGTAAGTTTGGGATTTAACTTTGTCTACTGAGAAATTTTATTTCTCACAAGAATTGTTTCATGTTTTTCCTAGATAACAATCATGGTCAGGTTCACTGAAGAGCTGGAGTAATGAAGGAAGTTATGTATTAGACTGAAGCATAGAAAATACTATATTTGTATGGACTTTTGTAACAAGAACTATGACTATGTACAATATTAAGTTTATAATTGTACGTTTTATGTTTTAGTAATTTCACTAATAGTTTTCTTGGAAATTTTCCATTAAGCAAATAATAACAAAGTTAATAAAAATAAGTAGAAATTTAGGTCGTTACAGTATGCGCTAAATGAAAATTGCAAAAACACAAACTACGATTAAAGATTAATGCAGAAACTAACAGAATTGATAACAAGTAATGTAAAATATATTAAAGAGCATCAATCCAATTCACCAAACCAAGCTATTCGAATCATCACCGTTCTCAGAAATTTATCCTACTGTGAAAGTTCATTCAATTTCATTAGAAGCAGTTCAATCGAATTAACCCCTAAATTAATTGAAACCACAAACCCTAATTGAAATATCATCCAATTAATCTGTGATTTATATTCGAAATTAGGCAATGAATCCATAACCTAATCCGCTTTCAATTCTAAAAGCATTCATAATCATGAAAACAGAATAGCAATTGAAGAAGAAAGTGAACATTCACACAGAATTCGAAATACTAAACCAGAACTCAAATTCCCCTCTTGCTTGGGTTGGATCCTTGGATTGAGTGATGATTTAGCCTTCCATGATGATCACCAAGGAAGGCCCCATGAAGTAAGTGCAGAAAAATGGAAGAATAGCAAAATGGAAATGAAGAAGATGAAGAACAATGAAGAACAAATGAGAGAAAATGAAGAACAAGCTTTTGATTCTAAAAACTTAAAAAGAGAAAAATAAAGTTGTTTGTGCAAAATGTAATGTGTGCTGTCCAAGTTTCACTAAGGTCACTAATATGTAGTGACTAAGTCTGAAGAAAAGAATGGGCCATGAACAAAACCCATCAATTCTAATTATTTGTTATTTACAACCATAAAATCAAATTCGCAGCCTAAAATTACAAGTGCAGAGGTTCTGAAAGCTTAAAATGACCCTCAAAATGACAGAATTGGCCTCGGGCTATTTCTAGCAAACTTGTAGATCTTTTTGTTATCTTTTCAGGGACTCCTAGAACGCTCCATTCGGAGTTCCGTAGAGCTCTATAGGCCCTGTACAAGCCAGATACATCAAGTGATCTTAAAATCCAAAAATACGCAACAATTAGCAATTAAGCCCACTAACTTGCCTAAGACAAAAACTGAATTAAAATGGGAAAATAAAAGTCAAAGAGAAGTCAAATAAACTAAGAATGATAGAAAAATATTTAACTAAAGGCACTCCATCACTCCCTCACACCCTTTTGTCTCAAAGACCTCCTCCACAAGGCATTTCGAGAGAGAGAGTGAGTGAGTTAGTGGCTCGAGATAGAGATAAGGGGTTTCTTATTTAAAAACCTCAACATCGGTTATTTGAAAATCGATGCTGTATAAGTACTTACAACATCAATTTTTAAAAAGCTGATGTTAAAATCATCCTCTTAACATCGGTTTTTTAAAAACCGATGTTGTGAGTACTTAGACAACATTGGTTTTCAAATAAACAATGCTAAAATCACCACGTTAACATCAATTTTTCTAAAACAAATGTTAATGATGACACTTTATTTACAAAAAATGTCACCATACATTTTGTAACATCGGTTTTCATAATAATCGATGTTAACAGGGTGATGTTAAAACCTATTGTGTTAGTAGTGAAAAATACTAGAGGCTACTGAGAAGATACTAAAAAAACTTGTGAGTTTTTTAGCTAGTAAAAATAGCTAGAAACTAGTTAAAATGTCTTTCCTAACATAATCACTGGTCTTCCACTACCTATGAAGTTTTCTTAGATTTCAAAATATAGATTGGATTTCCTACATGCAAAGCTTGTCTCCAAGCAATTTGTACAATATATGTCTAAACTTTTGTAAATGTTTGAATGTCTTCTTGTTAGGTCCAATGTTGTAAGTGTTGATGAGGATTGACAAAAGGTAGAAAAGTTTCCCTCGATGAAAAAGAAAGTTGAACTTAAGCAAAAACTAGATGAATAGCTAATGCAGATGCAAATTTGCAACTATTGAACTGAGAGAGGAACAATTGTGGAAGTAAAAGAAACATAGAATTCAAGGGCATGAAGATAAAGCACGTTATGATTTATTTTAATCAATTTTTTGTTATATGCGATTGTCAAGGAATGATAGCTTATTAAAGCTTAACTCATAATATGTTATATGATATGATATGAGAAATGTAATGTGTAGTTGGCATGAAATTTCTTAATAAATAAATAAAGTTTATTGATGTCTTACAACAAGATTATGGGGTTAATGTTTATGTGATTTCTCTATGAACTTCTCTCCGTTTGTTTATAGTTTTAATTTATAAATCTAATTAAATGTCAAATATAAGAATAAACAAAAAAAAAAAAAACAAAAAAAAAACAACACTTGTAATAAAAACATGCTATCTAAGGACCTCATTAGAAAGTATTTGTACTACATAAGAATTGTCTATTTGGATATTTGTACCTTACATGTGTTGTTTAAGAGCCTAATTAGACAACAATTTTACTAAACAAGTGTTATCTAATTAGGCCCTTAGAAAGCACTTTAAAAGTGCTTTTAAAGCTAATTACCCCTTTAATAAAAGGGGGATAGACAACACATATAAGTGTTATTAAAGACCTATTTTAATTGTTGTTAAAAGCTATTTTTGTAGTAGTGTCTAGCGAGATCTCACAACTTTTAGCATGACTCCCACATAACTCTCTCAGAATATCTCAGCATTCCACTACGAGTCTACGTCTACTTGCACATCTCTCAAGCACATTACTCTCTCAGGAAAAAAATATCCTTGTCACAAGGTACTTGTGCCTGAGTCACTGTGAACTAACACACAATATTGCAAGTCACTCGAGACACACAATGCTCCCTAGAATGGGGTTTTAGTCAACACCTAGAATCATGCCCAAGTCACAAGCAATCTTTTGAGATACATCGTTCCCACTAGAATAGGATCCTAGTTGACACTAGAACTCATGCCTCAGTCCTTGTAACTACCACATAAAGGGCTTAACACACAAGGTCATGCAGTCCCCAGTTGTAAGTCAACTGAGTCACACACACAATCATCACATGCAACAAATACATGAGGTCAGACCTCCTGGTCTCTAATTAAAGCAACACATCCCATATTTATAATTGTTTGTGATTCACACTCCCCAGGTCTTTCAATCATAAGAAAATAGATTTCATTTCTTATAATAGCAATTAAAATCAGCATACAACACTTAGACAAAACAAATCAATTGAACATAACAACACTTAGTCAAAATTAACAATTTAACATAACAAAGTAACCATGTGTTAAAAACCATAACTTTATGAAACTGAGAAGGTTCAAGCCTTGTAAAAATTTAGTAAACAATTTAATCAACATAAATTTTTTATATAACCTTAAGAAAATCTTCATATATTTACAACAAGGTATACCAATTCATTAGCAAAAATCTAAAAAAATATATAAAAAATCTACAAGGCAACAAGACAAAGAGCATTCAATTTTGACATAGTTCAAAGATCCGTAAATTCATACCTCTTCTCAAAACCAAATTGACATAGTTCAAAGATTCGTTTTGTTTCATTCCAAATAAAATTTTCTTTCCAACACTTTTTTTAGACCTCACCAAATGTCTTTCCTGCAACAACTTTGTTTTTCTTTGACCTTTAGAAAATGAAGATGAAATCCATAATTTTAATAATATACATGGTTGAAAATAATTTTTTCTCTAGTTTAATAAAATGTAATAATTGTTTTAAGTCGACAACTAGATAAATAAAAAAATTAAAGAAAACCACACATTGTTAGACACAACTTGCAAAAGATGATAATCTCTTTGCATGTCATAGATAAAAAAGATCTCATCTATCAAGGGCTTCAAAATGAAAGTTGCTGAAAATTTTGTCTAGAGTAAACCATGACAAAGTTTATGAAAAACCAATGGGTAGATTTTATCATAAGCTCGAATCATTGAGACTGGTCCAGAGAATGAAGTCCTCCAGCCTGTCTCTCCTTCATCTTAGCCCTAAATTTCAAAAATCAAAGATTGTGTAAAAATTCCTAAGAAAAATTTGATAGAGTCTCATTTGTATTAGGAGCTCTTCCAAGGAAAAAAAAAGAAAAAAGAAGAAGAGAAGACATGTATGCAACTGAAACATTCAAAACTTTACCAAAAACAATTTGAGAAAAACCTTAAAAACCCAATTTTTTTCAACATGCAATGCAATGGAGGTTCACTACACCATGGTTGTCTTCTTCCAAAAGGCAACCATGGGATGAGTTCATAAAAAAGAACTCCCCCTTACACTAGGTTCAGTTCACACGAATTTGGAGAAGAGAAGAAGATGAGAGTGCAAGCTTTCTAGCCTTCCAATAGCACCACCATAAGAACCAAAAAAATTGATTTTTGGTCTTCTCCTTCTCCTTATGGCTCATGGTTTTGGATGTATTTAGGGGAGGAAAACTAGCTTTTCTTTGTGCTTTCTCAAGGTGCTGAAATGAGGTGAGAGAAGAGAGCTTTCTAGCCTACTTTCCAAGTTGAAATGAGAGAATGAGTGAAGTGTTAGTGGGTGTGTGTGAAGTGTGGTCATCGGATAGGGGTGTAGTGGGAAGGTTGAGTGTGATTTTGGTTAAAGAGGAATTAGTGGTAAGATTCTTTTTCTCAGCTCCTTCTCCTATTGGTGGGTAGGGTTTTGGCCATGATAAACTTTTGGGGTTTCCCTTCTTGCCACCTTCACTAATAATGAATTTTATGCAAAATAATCAATTTCCTTCCATAGAAAATTCCCAAAGTTCTCAAACTTTTTTCTTTTATGCCACAAAAAGTTTTCACCATGTTTTGTATGCCTTCCAATAGTTCTAGTAGTCCACAATCACCTTTCAATGATGAAGTTGAAATGCAATTTCCATAACCTTCTACCCAAATTGGGCTACAAAATATCACACTAGAGGAAGGAGGAAAGAATTCTACAAAAAAGAAATTATGACTTTACGTTTCAATTGAAGATGATACACATCTCATTAGTTAGTGGCTTAAAGTCCAATGGATCCAATTGTCGGTGATGGTCAATCAAGAGACTGTTTTTGGTTGATAGTTACATAAAATTACAACAACTTTTGTGGTGTTCTACAAGATAGAACAGTGAATCAAGTGAAATCTCAATGGCAAAAAATTAATGTTGGTGTTCAAAAGTTCAAGGGTCACTACAAGCAAGTTGTTGATTTGAAGAAAAATAGTTACACAAAGAATGATGTCATGATTCATGCAAATGGCATTTGGAAGGAAGATAAAGGAAGAAATTTTACTTCAGAGCACGCATGACGACTGGTAAAAGATAAGCCTAAATGGTTAGTATAATGCACAAAATTTTGTTAAAAAATAACAAAGCTTTATGCTTATGGGGCTTAATCATCATCATCTAATTTGAAAACACCGATTGAGGTTTCAGAAACTAACACACCATCACAAATTGCCTGCCCAATGGGACAAAAGGTAGTCGAGAGGAAGATCAATAGGAAAAAAGCTGCAACGTCTTCAATGATTGTGAACTTGCCAGGCATAAAAGTTGAAATTAGAGAAAAAATTGTTGTCAACAAAAGAGTAGCAGAGTTTAGTACTAAATTATGATGAAGAACACATCTACCATATCTGAAGAACAACGCAAGAAACACAAAATCAATTGTAGTTATATTTTGCACAAGTTTATTAATTAGTTATTATGTTTTAAGTTAGTTTTATTTAGTCATTATGTTGTAACGATGTTTTAATTAGTCTTCAAACTGTGACATTCAAAGCAATTATTAATTTATAATTATGTAAATAGCCACTATAAAAGTAGTCATTACAATACTAGCTGTTGTGAAACTAGTTGTTATAAAAGTAGTCATTGTGAAACTAGCTATTATAAAAGTAGCCATTGGAAGTGATGCTATTTAATTGCTAAATTTTCTTTCAGTCATGCACATTTTCTACAAACTCTGCGAAATTCTTATTTCTTTTTTCTAGCTCTACTCACTCATGAAATGGATTCAAACTCTGACTTTGAGAGACTTTGGAAATAACTTGTTGATAAAACACTTGAAGACAACACTAAAGAAGAAATCACGAGGTACTTACGTGAGGTGAAACAATAAGAAGAGAATAGAAGTTGGTTGAGACAAACAAGGTGCCATATAAATCACAATCATGAAGGCGAACATAGTCGCCTGTTGAATAACTACTTCTCTGAAAATTTTGTATACACAAAGAGGTAGTTGCAACGAAGGTTTTGAATGTGAAAGTAATTGTTCCTTCGAATTGTAGGTTCCCTTAATAATCATGACTTGTATTTCTGAATGAGATATGATGCAGCTGGTAGAAGGGGTTTTTCGCCGTTGCAGAAGTGCACTACAACAATTCATATATTGGCATACGAATCACATGTGCACCAATAGTGCCGGTAAGTAGGTTAGTATTGTTGAGTGCACTGCAATTCGATGCTTAGAAGCTTTTGCAAATAGTGTGAATGAGATATTTGAGGATAAGCACTTGAGAATGCCAAACAACAATGACATAAATCACATACTACAAATTAGAGAGGAGCGTGGGTTCCCAAGTATGTTGTGTTCTATTGATTGCATGTATTGGGAATGGAAAAATTGTCCAGTTACATGGCAAGGCCAATATCATAGACGTGATCATTGCAAACTCACAGTAATACTTGAAGTTTTCACATCACAATACCGGGTTTGGCATGCAAACGATGGAGTTACAGGTTCAAACAATGACATTAATTTGTTAAACCAATCACATGCGTTTAATGATGTTTTGCAAGGTCGAGCTCCTCCTCTAGTGCAATTTACAATTAATGGAACCCCATATAATATGAGATACTATCTTGCATATGACATTTATCCTAATTGGGCCACTTTTGTGAAGAATATCCCCATGCCACAAGGAGAGAAAAGAAAGTTATTTGCAAAATGTGAAGAATCTACAAGAAAAGATGAGAATAGAGCATTTGGTGCACTAAAATCTCAATTTGCAATTATGTGTGGTCTATCGCGTAATGGACGCATCGATATGATGAATAATATTATATTGACATGCATTATATTGCATAACATGATTGTTGAAAACAAACAAGATATATACATACAATGACAATGCTGATGTCACTTATGATCATATATAGACAAAGAGATTTCAAACATTGACATATCTCATGGTACTCCTTCCGACTTTGCTACATACCTACAAATAAGATGTTATATGCATACAAGAAGAATTCATCAACATATTCAAGTAGATTTTGTGAAACATATTTGGATACGTTTCGGTGACAACAATGGTGAAATTTGATTTTTCTTGTTGAAGGTTAATGTTTTGAATTATGTTACTTATGAATGTTATGTATTTTTCGTCGGTTTAAGTTTAAGTCATAAATAAAAATATTTAATTATCAATTTTTCTATTTTTTTAATATTAGTTATTTCATAATTAAAATGATTATAATTAATTACTTAAATTTAATTTAAAAATAATTCATAAAATATATTTAAGTAGGATTTATAGATAATACATAAAAAGTATCTCAAGATCTTAAATTGTGATATACTGTTAGAGCAAAAAGAAAACATTTAATTTGGTATACTCGTGACACTCTAGTATTCACTACAAGGTACTTCAAGATTTCAATATATATAAATCTATTATTAAAGATACTTAAACAATTATGGATAAAGGTGGTTAGAAGTTGTTGTGATCACAATATTATAGTGTTGGAAATCACTTGAATTGCATTTTATTTTTAATGTGATCTCCAATAACTATATTTTTTTACTGAATTCTCTTAATTGGCAACAGTGAAAACACAATATTATCATGTTACAACTACAATTTAAAACCTTACTTTTAACTGTTGCAACCAGATTCTTTTTTTTATTTTATTTTAAAAAAAGAATTACAAACAGATTCTACATCCTCCTTTTTTTCTTCCAAGACCAAATATCCAATCCCTTCCTTTAATAAAAAAATTATAAGAAGTTGTTTTCAAAATCTATTCCACAAAGATTTTGCAGATAGCACGTTAACCAATATCTACCTACGGAACAGTAGAGAATATTTCATATTCTTGCAATTGCCGTGTTTCTTTAGAAATTGGGCACTTATAGAGTGTACCAGTTTCTCTAAATTATTCATCAGTCTAAATCACACTAAGATAGGATGTGCTTTTCAAAGTTAATATTGGCAATTTTTTAAATCTATTTCATACACAATATATTATCATATTGATAGATTGATCCTCTCTCATTGATCTCAAGATAATTGATAGTCCTACCTAAATAAATTATCACTCGTGGATTAATGGTCAAACAATTTGAAGCTATATAAATACATAAGCAAGAAACAACGGAATCATAGTTTGGAAGTATAAAGCAAGAAACAACCGAATTAGTGGATGATAGTAGTATAATACATGGTGTCTTGTCAGTTGATAACTACTACTGGCGCGTTGTGCGTAATTAACCAAAGCTTCTTTTTTTTTTTTTTTATATAAGAAATTGTATGCTGGACTCTATATTTTACGGATGCATCTCACTCATTTTTAATTAATATTACAAAAAGTACACTCTCTCCTTTTAAAAAAATGAAGTGTAATATATACATAATTATCTCACAGAAAATGGATATACTTTTGAAGAGGAATTGTCTAGCTGTTTTTGAAAATAAAATGAATTAATGGAGAGGACAAAATCGAATATGATTGACTAGTAGACTCCAAATTTTTTATTACAAAAATAAAAATATTGTATTTTTTAGGAAATACAAATGGGGCATTAATAGGGTGTTCGTAATTCGGTTTGATTCAACACACAATACGTAACCAGCAGAACTCACAGGCTGACCTCCGCTGCGTTAGCGACACTGCGTCAATCAGACAATGAACCTCTCTGCAGGTTCATGGAACGATTTGGACAACTGATTGTCCATATCAAAAACCTTAACCCTAAGGTAGCTTTGCATTCCATGGTGCTGGCCCTTCAACCTGGCAAGTTCGTAGACAGTCTATGCAAGAAACATCCCTCTAGCATGGATGAAATACGTGAACGCGCTAAAGGCTACATTCAGATGACAGAAATGTCAAAGTTCAGGAATGAAATCCGACAGATTGAATAGAAGCGAGAGCAGCATGAAATAACCACCAAGGTCAACCTCCAGAGGTCAGACAAGAAGCACATGTTGTATAAACCATAGCTTCTCCCAAAAAGACCCAGGTTTGAGAGATACACTCCTCTGATGGTCAACTGAGCCACAATCATGGAAGAAGCCTTCAACACAGAGGTACAGGTGACACTGCCAGCTCCCTCATCATCCATGGAAAAGGGAGCAAACCCTAACAAATACTGTTGTTATAATCGCGACAATGGCCATAACACTGAAGAATGTTGGGCCTTGAAGGATAAGATAGAAAAACTTATCCAAGTGGGGCACTTATCACGATTTGTGAAATGACCTGATAATACTCCAACAGAAAATAGACAGGAGGGACGACAAGAGGATCGATTTAGAAACACAGACATTGATAGACGAAGAGATGGCACAGAAGACAGAAGGAGGCAGAGACAACTGCAACCCAGACGTGAGCGTCAACCCCCTCGCCAACAAGAAGAGTAGCCTGTCCAACACATTCGCGGTGTAATTAATACCATCGCGGGCGGCTTCTCATATAAAGGATCATCCAGTTAGTCTTGAAAGAGACACTTACACTCCATTCGAGACAGCGATATAAATTGTGTCGATGCTTTCCCCCCACGGAGTCTACCTCCCATTACATTCACTGACGTCGATTTCAAGGGAATTGATCCTGTCAACCAAGATGACCCCATGGTCATTTCCCTTATAATCGCCAATTTTAAAGTGACAAAAGTACTCATCGATCAGGGTAGCTCTGCTGATGTCTTATATCTGAAGACCTTTCAGAAGCTAGAGATCTCACCAAGCATCATTCAGCCTCACCCCGGACCTCTCTTGGGATTTGCAGGAGAAAAGGTAGAAACCATGAGTTATGTCGACCTTATGACCAGCTTCGGTTAGGGGTCACTTTCAAGGAGCTTTGTTATTAGGTACCTAATCGTTGATGTCGAAACATCGTACCTCGCCTTGATTGGCTAAAAAACACTAAACGAGCTTGGAGCCATCGTCTCCACGCCTCATTGAAGATGAAATTTCCTACCATGATAGGTGAAATTGTCACTGTAAAGGCAGACTAAAAGTAGGCTAGACAGTGTTACGTACAAAGTCTCAAAGTGGCACCGTATCTGTAACGCCCTGTATGCATCCGGTTCATTAACATTGAGTTATGGTCATTAAGCACAGCAATTATCACAGATAATCAATTCGGAAGCGATAAACAAAATGACGTCATCAATCATCATTAACAACACCCACTGTACATCATATATGGTGAATTCTCATAATATACAAAGTATGTATCAAAACTATACATATCCCTCTCAGGGTACAAAATCACAGGCACAAAACAAAAGTAGAGCCAACATGCTCTCCAACACTATGCCTAAGGTTCTCATAGAACCTATCCCTGCTTGGGCCTCTTGCCCTGGGATCTATCAGCCACTCCCTGAGTATCACCTGCAAAACATAATCCTCAATAGGGGTGAGATAACAATCTCAGTAAACTCAGGGTTCTTAGAGGTTTTTCCTCCCCCTGGTTCACTTCCATGCATATAATATCAAAATTGGCATCACAAACTAGCCATCACAGCTCTCAAGCCATATCACCACATATACATATGTCTCAAGGGTTCATCATCACCCTTTTTATAACATACATCATCATCATTTAGCCATCACACTATTAAACACATCACATGTACATGGCATATATATATATATATATATATATATATATATATATATATCATTTATCAATGCCTAAGGAAGCTACATCCATCTATGTGGGCACTTTTCTCATCAGGACTTTCTATCCTTTCCTGAGGAAGCTACATCCATCTATATGGGCACATCTCTCATCAGGACTTTCTATCATTTGCCTGAGGAAGCTACATTCATCTATATGGGCACATTTCTCATCAGGACTTTCTATCATTAGCCTGAGGAAGCTACATCCATCTATATGGGCACATTTCTCATCAGGACTTACTCAGACATGTATATTCTATTTTATTCTGCTGGCTAGAGAAATCTCATCAATCAACACACATTGCCTCAATCCATGTATATCAAGTACATGTTTTCAATCAAAATAGTAACACACAATTTCAATATACATGCATCAATTCATACAATAACCATCACTCCCTCTGGAGTATGGTGGAACACAATCAAGGGGAAACACTCCCAAGAACAAAGAGCTTACCTGCTCTCAGCGCTACACCGGCTCTCCCGGCTTCGTGGTCACAACCACCAGCAATATCTGTATCACGCCCTACACAAGGCATAAAAACAATCAATCAATAACGGTCCTCAACCGTTAGAATGAAAGGAAACGCTATTCCTTTCCATTAAAACCCTCTCTGTTCTCTATCTTAGGGTTATCAGAGCTAGCCACCTTATAGGCGATTCACAGACCCTCAGCAGGATCTACCTCAGCCTAACCAAGGCACTAGAGTCCCTCTAAGACTCTGCATACAATGGTTCAAAGCATACAATTGCTCAACCCCTTGATAAGCGTTTGTCGCGGCTTCAAAACAATTAAACTAAGCTAATTCTGTAGCACAGGATTAACCTAGGTCGACTCAGAGACACAATCAATATGGTTCTAACTTCAATTCACTAGTAAATAATGGGGGGATTTTTATCAAACAGTTTGTATGCTCTAAATGAAAATTGCAAAAACACAAACTACGATTAAAGATTAATGCAGAAACTAACAGAATTGATAACAAGTAATGTAAAATAGATTAAAGAGCATCAATCCAATTCACCAAACCAAGCTATTCAAATCATCATCGTTCTCAGAAATTTATCCTACTGTGAAAGTTTATTCAATTTCATTAGAAGTAGTTCAATCGAATTAACCCCTAAATTAATTGAAACCACAAACCATAATTGAAATATCATCCAATTAATCTATGATTTATATTCGAAATTAGGCAATGAATCCATAACCTAATCCGCTTTCAATTCTAAACGCATTCATAATCATGAAAACAGAATAGCAATTGAAGAAGAAAGTGAACATTCACATAGAATTCAAAATACTAAACCAGAACTCAAATTCCCCTCTTGCTTGGGTTGGATCCTTGGATTGAGTGATTATTTAGCCTTCCATGTTCATCATCAATGAAAGCCCCATGAAATAAGTGCACGAAAATGGAAGAATGGAAAACAAAAATGAAGAACAGTGAAGAACAAGGAGGAACAGTTGAGAGAAAATAAGAACAAGGGTTTTGATTCTAAAAACTTAAAAAGAGAAAAATAAAGCTGCTTGTGCAAAATGAAATTTGTAGTATAATTCCTTCTAATGTCACTAACATATAGTGACTAAGTCTGAAGCAAAGAATGGGCCATGAGCAACCCATCAATTCTAATTATTTATGCTATTTACACCAATAAAAAGTCCAACTCGCAGCCCAAAATACAAGTGCAATGGTTCTGTCTTCAAAGCCTAAAATGACCCTCCAAATGGCAGAATTGGCCTCGGCTTATTTCTGGAAAACTTGTAGATCTTTTCATTATCTTTCTAAGGACTACAAGAATGCTCAATTCGAAGTTTCGTAGAGCTCTGTAGGTCCTGTACAAGCCAGATACATCAAGTGAGCTTAAAATCCAAAAATACGCAACAATTAGCAATTAAGCCCACTAACTTGCCTAAGATAAAAACTGAATTAGAATGGGAAAATAAAAGTCCAAGAGAAGTCAAATAAGCTAAGAATGATAGAAAAAATATTTAACTAAAGGCACTCCATCACCCCTCTATATCTCAAGAATAACCAATTCATTCAAAACAATCACTTCAACATATAATCACCTTCTATATAGTCCCCTGAACACTTTTAGTAAAAGCACATATGCTCATACATGTCATGGTACCCTCCATTTAACCAACATTCTTCCTACTCATACATATCTCAGAGTCAAAACCAAACTTCATCAATAGTTATGATTCAAAGCTCAGTATTCATCAGAACAACCTCCTGAGCATACTTTTCTAAAGAACCCAAGCCTAATTCCAGCCCTAACTCAATTGGGTCACTATTCATCCCAAGAACCATTTCACAATTCAATCGGTAAAACTTGAGTTTCTTACCTCTAAACAGTCGAGGAAGGCTGGAGGATCACTTTTCCAAGCTTTAGCGTCCTTGAATCGCCTTCTTTCCCTTCCAAACTCAGTTTTACAAAGTTCCCTAGAGAACAGGATTTCTCCGATTGATGGTTCTCTCGAGAAACTGAAGCTGGAATCTAGCTCATGGAGGAGTTCTAATCAACTTTCTAGTTGGGTAGGAAGTGTTTAAATGAAGAATGAAGAAGATATGAAGCTTCTCTAAATTGTCAATGGCAGAAGCGGTGAGAGGAAGAAGAAGAACTGATTTTTCGGTCTAGAATTCATCCAAATGACCCTTTTATATGGTCCTGAACGCGTCCCCACGCTACTGGCGCCACTCCCCACGCTTTTCGGTCCAGAAAGGGCCTCCTGGAGCATTCTGGCGCTAATCGCGCCGGATATTCGAATCTGGGGGTCTCCAGGGCCATTCTGGCGCTAACAGCGCCATATCTGGCACTAATCGCGCCACAGGGTCAAGTCCTGGCGCTAATCACGCCAAATAAAATAATAATAATACTTTTTTTTTTTTAACAAATCATGGTTGTTATAGTATTCTCCCGACAAGAGGTTGGACAGATACCATCCCACTTCGGGGGGCACTAGCTAGGTCATGAATATAGACAAAGGGTCTACCTCTTACATGCTGATAGTCTATATAGGTCACCAAGATGATACCTTCGACGTGGATCCGTGCGATGACATCATTGAAAAAGGACTAAACCCAATCGAATAATTAGTTAAGCTACAACTTGGGCCTAACCTGGACAATGCACGCAGCTTAGTAAAGATCTTACCGGTCATGAATACAGACATATAGCTGATGTACTCCACAAGAACGTGTCTTTGTTCACTTGGCAACTGTCCGACATGCCAGGTATTGACCCTAATGTCATGCCACAATCTAGCAATATGTCACAAGCCAAACCAATAGCACAGAAGAAGCAGAATATGGGAAAGGAAAGACGAAAGGTAGTGAAAGAAGTAGACAAGTTGCTTAAAGCTAACTTTATCAGAGAAGTCAGGTACTCTACCGAGCTCGCCAATGTTGTCATGGTCAAAAAGGCTAGTGGGAAGTGGCGTATGTGCACAAATTTCACAGACCTCAACAAGGCATGCCCGAAGGACGCATACGCATTACCCAGCATTGACAAACTGGTCGATGGTGCGTTCGGATTTCAAATCTTAAGTTTTCTGGACATATATTCTAACTTCAATCAGATCAGAATGCATACCCCAAATGAAGAAAAGACGGCCTTCACACTGAAGATGCCAACTATTGTTACAGAGTAATGCCTTTTGGTCTCAAGAATGCAGGGGCTACATACCAACGGTTGATGGACCGTGTCTTCAGATAATAGATTAGACGCAACGTCGAAGTCTATGTTGATGACATGGTCGTCAAGTCTCAGAGTGTAGCACAACATGTGGCAGATTTGGAGGAAGTATTTGATGAAGTACGGAAGTATGACATGCGTCTCAATCCTAAAAAATGCACGTTCAGGGTCGAAGGCGAAAAGTTCCTTGGATTCATGATTACACACCGAGGAATTGAAGCTAACCCGGACAAATGTTCAGCCATATTACAGATGATGCATAGCCCAGCTAACGTCAACAAAATTCAGAAATTGAATGGAAGACTAGCGGCCTTGTCAAGATTCCTTCCGAAACTCGTTGAGAAGGTGAAGCATTTCTATAAGCTGCTCAATAAAATAGAACCATTCCTCTGGGATGACACTTGCGAGCAGACCTTCGAGGCATTCAAAAAGACAATTGCAGCACCATCTGTCTTGAGTCGACCTCTACAGGGGATACCATTACGCTTATACCTCTCAGTAGCAGACGAAGCTATTAGCTCGACACTTGTCCAAGAGGAGGGGAAGCACCAACTTCCTATTTACTTCACTAGCCGCATGCTACATGACGCTGAGAAGCGCTATCAGATGATAGAAAAGATAGCCTTAACACTAGTCACCTCCACCAGGCGCCTTCGGCCTTACTTCCAAAGTCGCCAAGTGATAGTTAAAACTAAGTATCCCATTAAACAGCTGAACTGGCAGGTAGGATGGTGGCATGGTCAGTTGAGTTGTCAAAATATGACATTCGATATGAACCACGTGGTCCCATGAAGACACAATTAATTGCAGACTTCCTAGCAGAATTTGTAGGAAAAGACAAGTCCACACCAGACTGGTGGAATCTCTACGTGGACGGAGCATCCAATGTACAAGGAAGTGGAGCATGCATTATACTTGAAGGACTCGACAACATCTCGCTGGAACAAGCTCTTAAGCTTAACTTCAAGGCCTCAAACAATCAGGACGAGTATGAGGCACTCATAGTAGGACTCAAACTCGCAAAAGAAGTTGGGGCTCAATGTCTGAGGTGCTACTCTGACTCACAGCTAGTCTAGGGACAAATAGCTGACAAGTATCAAACTAAAGAAGCCATAATCCTCCAGTATTACCATCTGGCTAAAACACTAATTAATAGTTTTGAGTGTTTCGAGATGTATTACATACCACGAGAGAGTAACACCAAGGCTGACTTACTATCCAAACTGGCTAGTACCAAAAAGACCGGACACCTTAAAATAATCATCCAAGAAACACTCTAGACACCCATCATAGACACCCAAGAGGTAATGGCTGGCGAATTGGAGGAACTCAATAGGATGACTCCATACAGAGACTTTCTCATAAAGGGAACACTCCCAACAGATGAAAACAAGGCCCGACGTCTAAAGAGGAAAGCTAACTACTACGTCATTATCGATGGTGAATTATTTAAAAGAGGACTGACAACACCTCTACTTAAGTGCCTGGACAGCCAATAGGCAAACTACGTTCTGAGAGAACTACATGAAGGGATCTGTGACCTTCATACAGGGGGACGCTCCCTCGCAACTAGGGTAGTACGAGCAGGATACTACTAGCCGACACTCAGAACTGACACTTTCGACTTCACCCGGAAGTGTACAAAATGGCAAGAGTTCGCAGACATTCCCTGGACTTTCCATGATAATCTTCAAACATTAACTTCCCCATGACCTTTTGCCATGTGGGGAATGGACATCTTGGGACCCTTACTGAGAGCTCCTGGGATGGTCAAATTTCTACTAGTGGCCATTGACTATTTCACTAAGTGGATCAAGGCAAAGCCATTACGAGAGATAACAGCCAGCAAAGTCGAGACCTTCACTTGGAAACATCTCATATGCAGATATGGTCTACCTTACGCTATCGTTACTGACAATGGTACGCAGTTCAAGGCCCAAACCTACAAGGAATTCCTCACACGAATAGGTATCAAACACCTGGTCACCTCTGTTTCGAACCACACTTGACAAGTCCAAAGGTCTCTAGAAGGAGGAACTCCCAGCATACTCTGGGCTTACCATTGCTCACCTCAAAACACTACAAAGGAAACCCCTTTCCGCCTCACATATGGCACTGACGCCATGATCCCCGTCGAGCTAGGGGAACCTTCGACAAGAAGGATGCTCTTTTCAGGAGCAGTGCAACGAGGAAATCATGAGAGTTGAGCTGGAAACCAATGAAAAGATTCGAGACATGGCTAGAATCAAGGAACAAGCGGCCAAGATCCGTATGACAATAAGATATAACGCCAAGGTTCAACCTCGAACTTTCCAGCCAGGTGACCTAGTTTGGCGTGTCCGGGGTGAAGCCAGAAAAAATTTCTCCTGCAGGCAAGCTTGGACAAAATTGGGAAGGCCCGTTCAGAGTTATCACCAACTTGGACAATGGCGCCTACAAATTACAGGAATTAAGTGGTAAAGACATTCCAAGAACTTGGAATGCTACCCACTTGAAATTCTACTACGGCTGAGGAGTTCAAGGCCAGATGATGTACTCTTTTTCCTATTCAATTCTTTTGTCCCACTGAGTTTTGGCTTGAAAGGTTTTAACGAGGTTCATCCGAGAAGTAACAGAGGGAATATGTACATTAAACGCCATATTAATAAAACATATACCTCTTTTTCTTTACTTATGTCAATATTACAGGAATTTGACTAATTTCAAGAACTATCGCCTGATCACTCTCCCAGGTCCAACCTCGACAAAAACCCAGGACCATGTCCTGGTACCCCTTGCCAATGTCTACCCTTGGTAAGCCTTATTAACATGCAAGGCAGAAGTTTCTTGGTACTCTCCAAAGGTTCGTAAAACCCTAGGGCTTCCCTAGGTATACCTCTAGCAAAATCCAAGGCAACCTCTTGATCGATTACAGGTTCGCAAATCCAAACTACGCTGAACCGTCAAGGTTCATAAGTCTATAGTTTTGGTCAACCTTACAAACCCAAGGTCTACCCTTGGTACCATTTGAAACCCAATACTTGCATGGCTTGGTAATTTACAGGTTTGTAAACCTAAACTACGCTGAACCATCAAGGTTCATAAGTCTAAAGTTTTTGGTCAACCTTACAAAACCCAAGGTCTACCCTTGGTACCATTTGAAACCCAAGACCTGCATGGCTTGGTAATTTATAGGTTTGTAAACCCAAACTACGTTGAACCGTCAAGGATCATATGCCTAAAGTTTTGGTCAACCTTACAAATCCCAATAGCATCTCTTGGTACCTTACAAAACCCAAGACAAGCTCTTGATACAAAGCCCAGGACAAGTTCCTGGCATGAAGACCCAAGACCAGCTCTTGGTAATTTACAGATTTGTAAACCCAAATTACGCTGAACCGTCAAGGTTCATAAGCCTAAAGTTTTGGTCAACCTTACAAAGCCCCAGAGCATCTCTTGGCACCTTAGAAAACCCAAGACAAGCTCTAGGTACAAAGCCTAGGACAAGTTCCTGGCATGAAAACCCAAGACAAGCTCTTGGTGCAAAGCCCAGACAAGCTCCTGGCATGAAGACCCAAGACCAGCTCTTGGTAATTTACAGGTCTGTAAATCCAAACTACGATAAATCGGCAAGGTTGATGAACCTAAAGCTTTGGTTGACTTCCAAAAAAAACCCAAGGTCTACCCTTGGTACCTTACAAAGCCCAGGGGCATCTCCTGACACCTTACAAACCCAAGGTTTACCCTTTGTACTATACAAAACCCAAGACAAGATCTTGGTAACTCAGGTTCGTAATTCCAAATGACGGTGAACCGTCAAGGTTGATGAACCTAAAGCTTTGGTCAACCTTTAAACCCAGGGCGGACGCGTCACTGGTATATCTGCAATCATCTATGAATATCAAGGTCCACTCTTGATCAGCATGGTTATCAACAACCCGTGGTAACTCGTAACTTTCAATAAAAGCTTGAGGTCCACCCGTGGTCAACCTCGTAATCACCAAGTTATCCATTACGGAAACATAAGGTATTTAAAGCTTGATTTTGATGATTTTAGAGCTCATAAATTCCATTTATACAGGAATACGAGTTACACAAAAACCCAAGGAATCATCTTTGGTATACTAAAGCCCAAGGTCCCCTTGGCATACTAAGCCCAAGAAACATTCTTGGTACTCTAACTCTTATGGAACCGCGACATGCAGTATTTATAGGATCATTTATTTTGCAGGAACAGTTGTCTAAGGTCCGTTCTCAACATTCCAAACCCAAGAAGAACTCTTGGTATTTTTTTATACAGAACATTGACAAAGTAGGATATGTACTTAGCCATTTGCAGAAACAAGAGTTCAACCCAAATGTCCACGATCAACCCTCAACATTTTCGAACCTAAGATATATTTTTAGTACACATTAGTAATGAGAACCTCGACAGGCAAGATTAAAGACTTAGCTCTTTTTGTGAAAATAGGAACTCGACATTACTTCATGACAACATCAGTTCATGACATACAAAACCCAAGAGACATTCTTGGTACTTCACTCACTTGACAATTCAGCAAGCAAAGTCCATACGTTGAACCATTAGCAAATGACAAGACATTATCACAACAGAACGTCTTAAAATGGTTTGATGACAATACTATTCAAGTGACTTATCAACGAAAAGACAACATGCAGCGTAAAGGAGATTGAAGAAGATGGAGCAATAAGGGAAATTTTCATTAAATTTAAACAATAACTTTACACAGCCATCAACAACCAAAGATACAAAAGAAGCAAAAACAAAAATAGCCTACACATCAGCTGCATCACTAGTAGTTTCCTTAGTAGAACCAAGCTCCTCCTTGTCAACCAGGGAACCATCCTTCACATCCTTGAAATGATCAAACTGACCCAAGTCAAGGTCCTTTGCAAAAAGGCCAATTTGGCACATTGCCTTGAGAAAGCCCTTCTCGTGCTGCTTCACTTCTTCTCGCTTGTACACTTTCAACTCCTAGTCAAGCTCCTTGCTGACCGCCATCTCAACAAAAAGCTCAACTTCAGTCTCTTTCAACCTTGTCTTCAGCTCCGCCACCTTCTCAGCTAACTCCATCTCAGCAGCAAGCCTGACCTTAGCATCCTTCAGCTTTGCCTCTAACTCGGCCACTTTCTTCGCCAACTCTTTTTTTTCAGCAACAGCCTTATTAACCTTAATAGTAAATGCCTTGCCTCGGACAACCAGCTCATCACCATCGAGCCTAGTCCACAACAACTTGGACAAAATTTCGCTAGCTTTGACGAAAAGCTGATGGTTGCATCTAACCACTTCAGCAAGAGCCACCATAGCACAATTTAGTCTGTTGCGCTTTGCCTGCCAAGCATTGCGAGCAGCGCCCTTCAACATTTTATACTCTTGTTCCATAGAAGCGGCTTTGCTCATAGCCACTTGGTGCACACGTCCATGTTCTTCTATGATTGAAAGGCTCTTATGGATGAAAAGTTTGGTAGCATTAAGCGAATGTTGACAGCTGATCAACCTAATCAGGTTCCTATCAAAAGGAGTCGATAGTCTTCGCTCAAGCCTGTGCCCAACACTCCACAAAGAGTCAACCTCCCTTGGAGCATTCATAAACTCGAGGGAGGTGACAGGGCAAGCAGTAGGTGGTGGCATTACAGACGAAGGAGGCGGAGAAGGAGAAGGAGTAGCAACAACAAGAGAAACAGGTCGGGTGGCTGGTGGAGTCGGAGTAGTGGTACCGGGAGGCACAGTTGCAGCGACAGGTGCAGTATGAGCCGCAAAAATAGGAGAAACAACAGGGGAAGCAATGGCAGCAATCACTGCAGGCGTTGGAGCCCGGATAGGAGGAGGAGAAGTCAGCAGAAGCCCTATAGTAGGTGGGAGTCTGACAGCCTCCTTCAGCGCACGCAAGCCACGAGGAGCATGAATTGCCTGAGACTTCTTGCGGCCAGACGTCCCAGCACCCTCGCCTCTCTTCCTTTTTGTCAACTCAGAAGGGGAAGGGCTGGGGAAAGCAGTAGCTACTTTAGCAAGGCCCCGGGCAGTGGGTTGACCCTCTTCTTCAGCTGGGGGGAACAGGGGCGGCACAACATCGCCACCCACATTCCTCACCAGTGGCCTTCACTGGAAGTTGCCCAGGATACCTTCAAAAACAAAACACAAGTGTCAGTGTATTCACACCAGAAATTAAAGAAGTTATAAGGAAGAAAAATTACCGTCCAGTGCAGCAGAAGGGGTGTCTGCTGAAGGCAATGACAAAATGGCACGGACGTCCAAGGAGGGCGGCAACAGCTCCAAGGTTGCCTTGTTAGACCTCTCCACTAAGGTCAGCGTATCCTCATCAAAAGACCTGAACTTAGTGGGGTCAGATTGCCAATAGAAGGGGAAGTGAGCCTCCTCATCCCTATTGTGCATCAATGGCAACCCATCAGCCACAACACCACTTTCACGGACCTTGAAAAATTGGTCCTTGAAGCAGCGGAAGACGTTGGTGTCAACCTCAAATAGCTTCTTGAAGACACTATGCAAGGAGACCCAAGCGACCTTCCAGGACAATTTGGTCTGAAAAAAGAACAAGAAAAAAGGAACAAAAGCACGTATGTGCAAATGGGAACACAAAATCCCAAAGGTCCGTACCACTGCCAAACTATTAGGGTGAAGTTGGGAGGGGGCAACATTCAAGTACTCTAGAGAAGCACATTAAAATGAAGAGAAAGGGAAAAGAATACCCGACACCTCAAAGAGGCATCAGTACCTCAAAGGGAAGTCATCTTCCCCACAGGGCTCGATGAAGACCTTGCAGGCGTCCGAAGGAGCCGTAATCTGCAACGTCGAGCGAAGGAAATTTACAGAAACAGTGGAAGTCATGGAGGAACGATAATTAAACACATCCTCCCTTACCCATTCATAGCCACGAATGACTGGGGAAGATGATGGAGACCCAACACCTGGGCTGCGACGCATACATGAGGAAGCTCTAACACCTCCGGAACTACTTTGTCTCATCCTACTCGAAGAAGAAGGAGCAGGAATGATGGTGAGCGACAAAGGCTCATTTGCCCTCACTGCAAAGGGAGACCTTGACTGCTGATGAGGACAAGAAGTGCCTTCACCAGCCTGATGGGAACTCGTCCTCCTCCCGGAAGAAGAGGAAGATTCGTCAGAAACTCCACCATGGGTGTTCTCCTCCGAAGAGTCACCCACAGAGATGACTTCACGCATAACATGTTGCTCTATCGAGCCACCAGAATCACTACCACCCATGCCTAAGGAAGAATCAGAAATGGGTGAGACAGGCATTTTCAGAAGTGAGTAGGGGATACCTTAAGAGAAGAAGAAATTTCAAGCAAGAAGAAAAGTGAAGGAGCAAAGAAACTCAAAAAAGTAAGGATGAAAGGATGGCAAAAATAGCAAAGGTCCAATCTATTTAAATGTACAATGAAGCTTGACAATTACTTGCGGCATTTGAAACGTTCCCCACAAACTCGTGCCACGATTTGACTCCATTTACCCACTACTCCATGTTCTTCAGTATGTGTCCACTCCTTAAATGACACGTATGCACGAGTAATGGTGCGTGGGTGGCACACGACTGCAAGCATTTAAGGAGATGTAACACTTGTTTTCAATAATCACATCAACAATTAGATATTTGCAAAAGCTATCAGCCTTGACGCTTCACTTGCTTGACATGTTTGACCTTATCTACAAATTCAATTAGTCCACCTTGGATAGCTCATGAATGACAACCCGGATTACCTTATCCAGGTTCAAGTCTCGATACAATCAGGACAACCGTGTCCAGGCTCCAGACATTACTTTACAAAGTTATCGATCTCGAAGCATGACGTCAGTTGTCCACACTCGGGGGCTGCTAGCATTCATCATAAAAATTTGCCATAACACTGGACATTCTTCATCGATGCTCATTCACCCTCTTTTGCCTACAAATTGGCTTAGAGGCTGGGGGGCTTATGTACAGTCCAAAATGGTAAACTGACACATGGCCATCACTGAAAGACACTATACACATGGACACCCTCCACATCAGCATTGCTACATTAGTACTGCTTATTCATTCTCCAAGTGTCAACCTGAACACACTTGTCCTACCTCCTTATCAGCCTTGCTACAGGAGTGCGAACGTCGACCTTCTATAGGGGCACAGACGTCTACTATGCATATCTCTTTATTAACAGCATATCAACTATGCTTGGTCATTCAAATTGGTGTAACCACCTTATCTCACATAATATCTCTACAAGTTATCTACAAGCTGTTACTTATCTACAAGTAACAGTACATCAAGAAGGTACACATTATCTCTTATTTAAATTAGATAACTGCCTGCTATTTTGTTATTATCTTATCAATAGATCACCAACAAACAAAGGCCTAAAGTCCATACTCCACGCTATAAGTACAGGTTCTCTCTAAACCTTTACTCAGATCTCTCATATCTCATACTCATCTCAGAATCTGATACATACTTGGAAATATTCACCTCGAGATCACCTCGGGAACCTCCCTATAGACACTCTCACACACTCAGTTATTCTCCCAAAATTGATGTACTTACTTGAAGTGTTTTTCCTTTGTTTTGTAGGTCCCTCCTCTAAACAAGGTTGACTCATCACCCGACATGCCGAATTTGGACTCCACTTAGACCTCGTCTAGCTCACACGTGGAAACCAAGATTTTGGTAAGAACAAAAACATATGTGGTTCAGTTTGGTTGTATTTTCATTTAAAATAAAATCCAAATGGGGTTTGATTATTTGAACCTTGCTTTTGGCTAAAAAAAAGAGGCATTTTAATTTTATGAGAATAAAAAACATACTAAAAAATTTACAGAGTTGAAATACATATATCTCTATTTTTATGAGGACAAAAAACATATTTAAACCATCGACGTTAAAAGTATGAATGTTAATATCGGTTATGCAAAACCAATGTTAACATACACTATACAACATCAATTTTTAAGAAAATTGGTGTCGTATAATAAGCAATAAACCAAAAAAATGTAAAATATACAAAAACCAACATCGATTCTTAACAAAATCGACGCTCTTAGGTGCAACACAACATCGATTTTCCTAAAATTTGATGTTGTCACTACACCTGACAACATCAGGTTTTCTAAAAATCGATGCTGTCGTGTGCACTACAACATCAATTGTTTTTTGCTATTTTTTTAATATCCTGTGTGTTTTTTTAATATTATCCAAACCTACAAATTAAAAAATAGACTAATCTGTGTAGTTTCATATAATAAATTTTTATATTATTATTGAATAATTACTATCAATTATAAGAAATAGTTAAAGAAAACAATAATGTTAATACATAAAATCATCTATAATCGAATGTAATTAGACATAACTCTACAATTGTAAAATTCCTTAAACACCTAGTGTTTCATTTTTAACTCTGAGATAACATCTTGGTATAGGAGATCGTCATTAGGTTCTGGCCTATATACAGGTTTTGCCAGTCCCTTAGGTCCCTGTTTATCCTACACAATTAATAAACATAAGTCAATGACAGTCAACACTTTGTTTGTAACAAATCTTTTTTTAATAATAATAAACACAACATAAGGAAATACTTATTCTAGAAAAGGTTGTAATAGATGTGTTGGCCAAGCAAGGAAGGTGTTAAGAGCCTGCCCCACTTATTGAACCTCTTGAGTGGGTATAGGGACGCGAGCATCAACATCTCGAACTTCCTCAACACCGACCTTCACTTGATCATTGTCGAAAGGAACGTTGTGGATAGTTGTCAACCCCTCATAAACTCTTCTAAGGGCAACCAGGTAGGGAGGATTGTCATCAACATATAATGCATGCCTGTCTGATGCACCATGTCTGGGTACTACCCTGATGGATCGATACAACATTCCTTTGTGTTGATACGGGCAGCAAAAGGACAAACATCAGGCTCAAGAGGTAGTACGAGTCACTGGGATTGCATTTGGAAATGGATCTAGGACTGCATCTGGTTGAAGGATAACATTAGTTGTTGAGTCACTTTTTCAGTGATTAACTGCTCCAGCTCGTCCCTAATTTTCTATGTCAGCTGATTCGTAATATTTTTTGTTAATTGATTTAACTCTTCTGTGTTGATTGATATAGACGTGTGGGAGCTTGCTAAAGCTTGTCCAAAGTACTCTTTGATCATCACACCAGCTCCAGTAGCACGAACACGGCCAGAGTGCTCTGGTCGCCCAATGGCATCAATCAAAACATCCTGATATCCATGGGCGACAAAGCTACCCTATGTTGACTGCTCTTCAAATAAATCCTACAGTCAACAAAATATTGCATGAGTTTATGAACTACTGTTGTTATTATAAAATTGATAATTAAAAAAACAAAATAAATTTCAATCCTATTTGTCATTTTGTGCGCCACCTCAGATGTCATATCTCCAAATTTTTCGGTGTGAGCCATCTTCCACTTCATGTGTCGTCTTATGGGAGATGGTGGATCAACGATTGTTTCTATGCTCCCGGATTGGGCTGCTGGCTCAAATCGTTTCTTTTGTTTTTCCTTCATTAACTTTTCTTCTAGTAAATCATAACCCCCATGAGACAACACATGAAGGACTGTGTTTAGTTTCTGCATGGCTTGAGCCTTCTTTCTAACATCCTGTCACAATTAGATAGAAACTTGTCAACAAAATGCACTTGAAAATTGCATAACTGTCAAATTAATAAAAAATGCAAGTCAACTAACCTCCCATGAAGGGTCTCTACGACTCTAACAAAAGTGATTCTACTTTTTTTGCTGATATCGTACTTCTTATAGACAGTGTCATTATCCTCCTCCTTGCCTTGCACTAGAGCCCATTTGCAAGTTAAATCTGACTAAAACTGCCTACATTGCTCTCCTACTGTCTTAAGGATTTTCTTTTTTGTCCTTTGGTGGACTATTGCGATCTCGGCAAGTGTACCGTTTGTTTCAAGTAATAAAGTGAGTAAGTAAAGTATCGTCTCCACAGGGATTGAATGCAATCTTATGTCAACTTAACGTCTTAGAAATTGGAAGACAAATAATAAGTTGAGAGAATTTGTTGAGTTGTGTTCAAGTAGCGTAAATGAAATGACAGAAATTTAACAAGAATGTAAACGAATATTAGTTTGATTTTACTGTAGTGTTGAGAGATAATTGTAGTTAAGCGCAATCCCCTATGATTCCTTCCTTCTCTATTTCAATTGATTAATAATTTGAGTTATTTCTAACTGCTCAGCTAATTTATTCTCATATGAGTAGCTAAATCCTAATCCCTTAGTAATTTAACCCTTTGGTGAAATTAAAAATCCTAATCCCTTAGTGATTCCTCCTTAAACCAAGCATCAAGTAACACATCCCGAAATTGCTGCAACCACACATCCCTATCCTGAGGCAATGTATAAATTATTGTTTTACTCAATTCAGAAACTAGAATCCCAATATCCCTATTGTGAATCCTAACCCTAAACCTCTTAATAGAATGGCCAGTCCCAATTAAGAATGAAGCAATGAAGAACATAATAAAACAAAGCAATTATGATAACTCTTATTAAAACCAATCAAGACATAGAGGAGTTCTCATAGGTTCATGGCTCAACCACAATACAAGAATTTAGCCAAGCATACTCAGAACTGATAATACTTCCATTACTAACATGTTCCTAGAGAGAATTTAAGAGAGGAAAAGAAAAGATTACACAGAGTTGTATTTCTGCAATTCCTTAATGTTTCTAAGCTTCTCCCAAGGTCTTCAATGGCTTCTTCTGCAGAATTCTTCAATAGGTCTAGCAAAAGCTCCTTCTTTGTGACCCAGAGGTCTCTTTTTATCCCCCCTACGTTCTAGGTTTAAATCCAGTAATGACGAACTGTTCCCCAAGCTAAATCAATTTCAAATCTTTTAAATCAGGAAACAGCGAGCTCGTGGCGCTACTCGCGTGGAGTTCCACGCTGATCGCGTGAGATGTTCGAGTTAAATAGGCTGCTTTGGAATTCTAGCGCTAATAGCGTGGATGCCCACGCTGATTGCGTGGGTTATTCGAATTGAATGCTTGAATTTTGATAGAATGTCACGACTTGCGTGGATGGCCATGCTAACAGCGTGGCTTGTTCGAGCTGAGGGTTATTCTTTGGTAGTCCCACACTACTCGCGTGGATGGCCACGCTAACAGCGTGATTGATTCGAGTTGGAAGTCTGTGTTTCAGCATCTGGCGTGATTGGCGTGGTGGTTGGCGCTACTCGCGTGGGCTCTTCGAACTGAATATTTGATCTTGACACTCCCACGCTGATCGAGTGAGATTCCACGCTGATTGCATGGCTTGTTCGAGAGCACTAGCTTGCTTGTTTTGCTTCTTTCCTCTCTTGTTGGTTCCTAAATGATAAAATAACTAAGAAATTAAATTAATATGCAATTAAATAATAATTCACCAAATCCTAATCTAATTTACTAAATCTTAAACAACTTATTAATTAATTAATCCTTAAAACTACTATATGCTGGAAGCATATCAAATAATTCCCAAATTTATATATTGCTATCCTCAGCAATAAACAAAGTTTCTTTTTGGAAAGCAGGTTTCAACAATCAAGCATAAGTTCGCAATTAACACTCTTAGAATCACAATGCTAAGTATAATCAATTTCCAATCAGAGTTTTAATAACACTTTCAATTCCATCAACTGCAAGAGTTTCACTTGAGTCTTCCTTACCAAGAAGTGTGTATTTCACTCAGCACTAAAGTGTATAAGGTTTATCATACTCACTCAATCCAACATAGTGATAGCACTACCATAAGCTTGATCATATTCTCGAGTTCCTGAAATTAAGAAACACAAATGCATGCACAACTGATCAAAAGGTCTTTATCAGGTTGTATCTTGGCCTGGTTTAAGGGTAGGAAAGTTTTGGATAGTAGCTAAAATTGAGATTGGATTCTGTCAGAATTAATCAAGTTCACTTAGCTAGTTTATCACTCTTTATTCTCTGCTTTTTCTTCTGCAAAACATTGTAACATAGCAAGTGGGGTGGTAAGAAATTATATTTAGATCCACCAGCTGGTATTTCAGACTTGTTACTTCCCTTACTGAACAGCTGGAATTTCAGACTTGTTATTTCCCAACTGAATTCTTCACTAGATTTGGTTTTTGCCAGATCTGTTCTGTTGGCATTTCATTTTTCAAACCAGAATTGTCTTCTTTGGTAACTTTGTCTTTCCTCTTACCTTTCCCTCCTTCTTTATTTCCCATATTCCATGGTCTTGGTTCTAATTCTTTCTTCCTCCAATCTCAAGTAGGGTGGTCAAGGAATATGTTTCAATTGTCAGGTGTATGAATAAAAAAAAAAGTTTAGGCTCAAAAGGGTTGACAATGGAAGATTGAGGGTGGGTCAATTTGGCCCTGGCTTAAAAGAATAAACTGCCTTAATCATATCAGAATATACATGCATCCAGAGAAACAAATCAAGTTCTAGAGTACTTACCAAGGTGAGGCCTCTCTGAAAGAATTTTGTACTGTATGGCTCAATCCTCACATGTTATGGACTCAAGTTAGCCTCTGTGAACTTCATATCAAGTGTCATTTCAACTTCATCATGAATATCAATATACAAATAATCATAATTCAATCATGTTTCATGCAAGCTACGCCATATTTCATCTCAATCAAGCTTCGTAACAGAAATTTCTAATTTATCACTGACTTCACAATTTTGTTTCTGAGATATATAAAATAAGCTTCTAACACGTTATTCAAAAATTTAAATCCTTATAATTTTAGCAAAACATATAAATTTTCTGTTAGACATCTTTTGTCTCTTGAATGTGATTCGTCAAATAAATACTGCGTATGCGCCCATTCCCAGATTTAGAAAATTGCTGTCCCCAGCAACAACTAACAAGGATCATGTGCTCACTCACGTAATTATTATTTGAAGAATCGCAACCAAAACAAAACATTGATTCATACAGAAGACATTCACGTAAAATTATTCATGCATCAAATATCACGAATGTATCAAGTATATAAATGTGTACTATAGTAATGTAAATGGTATGCAAAATGAAAAAAAAGAATAGAAAATAAAGAACAGTAAAATTAGAAATAATGCTGGGAGTCACTCTGCGCCCTGGATCGTCTCGTCCTCAGCAGCCTGAGATGGACCAGGGTGGTCCGCCGCTGGCTTTGCAGGGCTGGATGGTCCTGGAGGGGTCTGAGCTGCGGGTGGTGGTGATCTGGACTCCACAGGTGGCTGGAAAGCTGACGGCGTGGGAGTGAAATGGTACTGGTAGGAAGAGAAGTCGATGCTCTGCTCTCTGCATAGGTCCTCCATCAGCCTGACCTGATACTCCAGCAGGCGAGTTTGGTGCTCCATCATAGCTCTCAAAGAAGCCTGATGCTGGAAGTCATCCTCTGGTATAGATATCGGCTGTGTAGACTGCTGAGATGGAGGAGACTGAGGTAGATCCGACTGGGCAGATGCATCTAGGCCTGGGGCTGGAGGAGACTGAGGTAATGATGCTCCATGAGGACTGCGAGCTACTAGTTCATCGGGAGAGAGCTTCGAAGCTTGAATCAGCTGCTTCTCTGTCGCGCTCTCCATCGCGTCTGTGTATGTCTTCGGAGTCATGATGGAGGTGGTCCGAATGTCCATAGGCTCGTCGTCTGGGATCTAAACTCTAGCACGATGACAGAGATGAAGAATGGGGGAGGGGTGAGCGAGCCAGGACTTACTGCTAGCGTCCTGAATAATGTGGAGAATCCTTTTAGAAAGGACATAGGAGATGTTAAGATTCTCCTCTCCACGTAACACATATAAAAGAGTTTCCCTCTCCAGATTCACATCAGTCATATTCGTAGAAGGGATGACTGTGTGGTTAATAAACTGGTGCCAGAAAGCTTCGTCTCCGACTAAATCATGTTTCCTCAGCTTTTCTGGCACATAGTCGAGGCCTGACTTGGTCTTCCAAGCCGTGTATCACCCAGTGATCCCACATCGGATCTGGTCAGCTAGCTGGGGCATCTCGTCCCTGTAGAGCTTGGTGATGATGTCGAGCTGCATGCTGAGGAAGGTGTGGTCGAACTCGCAGCGGGAGAAAAGGGAATAGGCGGCGTCCAGGAACTTCTCTATGGTCTCATCGTCAAATGGGACCTGGAAACCCCTCACCCAGCTGACTCTCCTCTCAGCTACTGTCGCGGGGTCCACATTCGCCAGAAACTCCTTTAAGATGGAACTGGAGCTCAGCTCTGCGAAGCTGACTAATCTCTCCCATCTCCGTCGAGTAATAACCTCTTTGACCGAAGAGTCTTCTGGAAACGATTCCCACACAATCTTCTTCTCCGGAATGACCTTCTTGGGTAGATACCAAGAGTCAAACCATTCCTGGCACTCCAATGTGCGAAATCGAGCCTCATCAAACGGAGTAACCTGGGCCCTCTTGCTACTAGAGGACTCAGGCGCTTTCCTCTTCCTCTTAGCTATTTGTTTACCCTGAAAAGCAGAAAATATCCAAGATACAATTATAAATATATACCAAATTTGCTAATTCCCAGATGTAGGTTCAACAATATCACTAAATAGAATACTTAATTGAATTCGTGCAATATCCAACCACAACTCGGCATTTATCCAGAAAAACAAGATCAGGATTCCCAATTTCAGATCTAAGCACGCATCACAATCCAATGTATAACTAAGCTTATTCTCAACATCACCAAAATATATATATATATATATATATATATATATATATATATATATATAT
>CM023943.1:14643261-14669517 GCA_013407115.1 Glycine latifolia
ATGTTGAGTTTCTGAGTAAAGCACATGAGACAGTAATTGAGAAGTGGTGTTATTTTGATATTTTGCCTGGCGAGGGTTAATCCGTGTTATTTTGATATTTTGCTTGCCGGGGGTTAATCCGTGTTATCTTGATATTTTGCCTGGCAGGGGTTAATCCGTGTTATTTTGATATTTTGCCTGGCGGGGGTTAATCCGTGTTAATTTGATATTTTGCCTAGCGGGGGCTAGACCGTGTTAAAATAAAAAGTGAATCTTGCATCATATAATTTTTTGAGGATGTTGTTATGACTATCTGTACATTGTATGTATTTTGTTGTTTAAATTATGTTTATCATGAACTTACCCTATATTTTTGTGTCTGTGGTTGACACCTGCTATGACCCCGATCTTACTTGGGTGAGCAGATGAACAGTAAAGAAGGATTAGCGAGCTGTTTTTGATGAAGGACTTTGTTGAAGATGTTTTGTTGAAGATGTTTTGTTGTAATAAATATTTTAGTTATGTGTGCTATGTAATAGATTCTATATCAGTTTGTATGGTATTTTACAATAAATATTAGTTATAAATGAACCAGACATAGAAATCTTTTGAATATTAATTAATAGTAACCTTGGTTCAATAATTTTTAGTGAATTGGCAAAGTAATTTTTCTTATAAAAATCAATAATAACAAGATGGTAAATTGAGGCGTTACAACAGGCACCAACCACACGGTACAACAAAATCAATAGTGATTTTATTATATAAAACCAACAAGCATCAAATAGCAACAATTTGGAAAGAAACAACATTACTCACCACAATCATTAGCAAAAATCCATTATTCCAATACACACTCAACAAACCAATCATCCAAAGCATTTCACAACTCAAACAATCATGCACAGAATGATCCATGCACCTGACTCATCTATCAGCATGCAATGTGGTACCATCCTAATGAAAATAGCCTCTCTCGGGAAAATGATACACTAGCTTGTCTAAGTCACCTTGTTGTGCACAGGCTGCTTCCCCATCCCCCATGGTGATCAGCCCTGAGTCAACAAGTAGTTCCAAACAAAGTGATGCCCCCCTAGTAGCCCTGTACCTACTGCCACCATCCTATTTCCATCAATGCAAATGAAGTATGAAACATGGGCATCATCAATGTATGACCCAGCTAGGAACACATCCTTCCTCGCAAGGGTAACCCGTTATACACCCCTATGTACATACATAACACCCCAATATGGGCTCACCGATGCACTGACCGTGGCTAGGAACACATCCTTGACGTGAGCCGTCGAACTCAGTCTAATACTAGGCTAAACAAATTCACTAGTATAGTAGTAAACCTGGATCGTATCACACTTGGAACTGACACTGTATTGTCAGAATTAACAAGAATGTAAAATGGGGTTTGAGTTCAGTTTCAAAAAGATTAGAACAACAGAATGTCAGAAGTCATTTAATGATTTAAAAATGAGTAACCAACTCAGAATTGAGATTCCTTGGATATCTATCATCGGATAAAATAATAAACAGCTTTGTGGTTGATTCTAAACAAACCGAAATCTCTGCATTCGCTTAGATTATCCTTCCTACTAGACGATCACCTAGCATTCAATTAAACATGGCATGTTCACAATTGCAATCACACAGTGATCATTTTAAACCGGTCTAATTAATGGTCATTGGATAAATCAACCTAAATACTAAATCTAGCATTTAATCCCTTCCTTCCCTATTATCAGAAATTTCACAATGCACAAAAAACACAATTTAACAACTAGATACATATAGAAAAATATAAAATCAATAAAAATGAAATATAAAGGGAACCAAAAACAGAAATACAACCTACACCAAAACAGGAATTTCCACTAACCAGAAAAACAGAAAAACAAAAACTAGAGAGCAACTAAAACAACAAAAACACACAAATACAACTAAAATAGAAAATAACATATATAGGAGATAGCTCAAAAATGAAAATGGAGCATAATACAAGGGTAGAAAATGGAAAAGGAATTAGAACCTAGAAACATACACAAAATTATGATAAAAAACATGATCAAGAGCAAAAATGAAAATAAGGAAAGAGGAGAAACAAATATGAGCAAAAGAGAACAAATCCTCTAGATTAATCCATGGAAATCTCCATTATGAGTTGGTTACAAGGATCTTAGCCTACCATAGTTAAATCTGCAGAAGAAAATACAAGAAAAGATGATGAAACCAAGAAAATAAAGAAAACATGGTAAAAGCTTCATTTTTCTCCCTATGCTTTGTAAGTCTTTATTATTTAAGAGGAAAAATAGTGCACTGCTGTGTTCCAGGACCGTCCCACTGCTTAAAAGTGAGAGGAAATATCTCACTTTAAATTTTGGGTGAAATGACATATTACCCCTAGCTATTACATAAATTCCAGATTTCTACTGCTAACTTTAGGGCCAATTTTGTCCATCTATTTGACATAATTTGAGCTCTGTTTCTGCATGGAAGTTGTAGATATTTGAATTATCTCAAAAACAAAGAAAAATCAGCTCAAACAGACATTGGTAGCAAAAGTTATGGCCAAAATACAAAAACTGTACAAATCTGAAATTTTTACTAATAAGAGATAAAAATCTATTTAAAAGCCTAAACTATTAATCAACACTAAAGACATTAAATACACACCAAAAAGGATAATAAACTACTAATCAAGAGTAGCAAATAAGTGATACAAAAATTACTTATCAAATTCCCCCACACTTATCCTTTTGCAGTCCTGAGCAAAATTAAAACTTAAGCAGTAAACAAATCAAAAGGTAACTTTTTGTCCAATAATTGCAGAAAATGCAAGCTGATTTACAATAGTCATGAAGCTCAAAAGATCAACATTACAAAACAACAGATATTTCTTTGTCTCACATTATAAAACAGTACAATCTTAGATATTGACATCAACTATGCAATATGGTTATCACAGAAAGTTCACAATCATTCTCTCAAGTGTATAGGTATCAAGTGTATCGCTCAAATCTACTCAAGAAAATTATCCTACCATAGGCTTGCTCAATTTCTACCTTCTCCACTATTTATAACATGCATGCTTAAATCAAGAGGACTTTTTAAGGTTGTAATGATGTCATGAAGCTCAAGAGCAATTTTTAAGGTGGATAAATCTGGAAATGAAGCTAAGCAACAAAGAAATTTGTAGAGTCCAAAATAAAAATTTACAAGTAACTCCAAACTCTTTTCCCAATCCCAACTCATCATTGCATCACACTTTTTCCAAAAATAAGCATTTTTTTATATTAATAGCTTCTTTTTCTTTTTCTTCTTTCTTTTGTTGCATTTTTCTTTTTTTATAAAGCAAATTAACACTTTGTTATAGCTAGCTTTTTTTTTTAAACACAAAATATAATACCTCTCCCCCACACTTAAAATTTCGCACGTCCTCGAGCAACCTCCACACTTATACAAAACACTAAGGAAACCATAGGAAACAAACTTTAAGGTGCGGTATCAAATGGTTTTTCACTTAGGCAGTTAATGTGGATATGAAAAAATTAAGCCAATCAGGCACAAAGGGGCTAACAAGGGAATATAATGTAAAGGATAGCTATATGGCCAAAGTGGGAAAAAAAAAGAAAGAAGGCCTCAATCATTTTCATGCATGCAAGTTATAAACATTGCTTTGACAAGAAAGGGAGCAAGTTCTAGAGAATGAATATCATGAGCAGTATCACACTAGAAAGAAGGAATGGTATAAGATATAGATTCCATTCAAGCAGGCCTAAAATCTCACCAGATACCATATCACATAATCAATACCATAAAATCAATCACCAAGTCAAATAATGCAAGAATTCAGAATTCTTCTAAACCAAAGTAATCCAAATGAAAGCAACATGACTAAGTCCATACTATGCATCACTCGACAATTATCAGATGGAAGTATGACTTGCTAACAAACAAAGCTAAAAAGTAAAATCAAGAGAGTAGAGACTCCTTATTCTCCTCAGACTGCTGCTAGGGTCCCTCATAGAAAGGTTTGAGTCTATGTCCATTCACTGTAAAGGACCTCCCAGTCTGCTTATCACAAAGCTCAACTGCACCATAGGGAAAAACATGTGAAACAACAAAAGGTCCATCCCATCTAGATCAAAGTTTACCTAGCATGAATTTGAGACGGGAATTAAACAGAAGAACTTTCTGGCCCTCAACAAAATCTTTCCTCAGGATGAACTTATCATGTAATGCCTTTGTCTTAGCTTTATATAAACGGGAACTCTCATAGGCATCCAACCTGAGTTCTTCCAATTCTTGCAATTGCAGTTTTCTTTCCACCCCTGATCTTTCCAAATCCAAGTTAACTGCCCAACCTCGGTGCTCCAACTCAATAGGGAGATGTCAGGCTTTACCAAAGCAAGCCGGAAGGGAGACATACCAATTGGAGTCTTGTAGGAAGTTCTGTATGCCCACAAAGCATCTTCAAGTTTCTTGCTCCAATCTTTCCTGTTAGAGCTAACAATCTTTTGCAGGATTTGTTTAATCTCTCTGTTTGGAATTTTAGCTTGGTCATTGGTTTGAGGGTGGTAGGCTATGGCTACTTTATGAATAACACCATATTTTCTCAGCAAAGCTACAATGGTTCGGTTACAAAAGTGAGAGGCTTGGTCATTGATTACAGCTCTCGGAACACCAAACCTGCGGAAAATGTGAGATCTAACAAAATCTGCAACCACAGCTGAATTATCAGTACAGGTGGCTTTTGCTTCAACCCATTTTGAAACATGATACACAGCAAGCAAAATGTAAGTAAAACCAAAAGAAACAGGAAAAAGACCCACGAAATCAATACCCCAAACATCAAAGATTTCACAAAATAATATAGGTTGCTAAGGTATCTCATGCCTGTGGGAAATATTACCTGCTCTTTGATAATTTGTACAAGACTTACAAAATACATATGAATCATGAAATAAGGAAGGCCAAAATAATCCAAAATCTAAAACCTTCCTAGCTGTTCTTTGGGGTCCAAAGTGGCCACCACATGCAGACGCATGACAGAAATGCAAAATAGAGTGAAACTCACTATCTGGTACACAACGTCTAATTATTTGGTCACTACTAAATCTCCACAAGGATCATCCCAAACATAGTATTTAGATTCACTTTTCAATTTCAAAGTTTGGGCCTTAGTGACATTTACAGGTAAAACACCAACAACCAAATAATTCACCATGTCAGCATACCATGGTAATGTACCTTGCAACTGTAGAAGCTGCTCATCAGGAAAATCATCATGAATTGGAGAAAGATCAGAATGAGGGTGAGTAATGCGACTCAAATGATCTTCTACCAAGTTCTGTGCTCCACTTCTATCTTTAACGACAATATCAAACTCTTGGAGCAATAACATCCACCGAATGAGTTGTGGTTTTGCATTAGCTTTCTTCAAAAGATACTTCAAAGCTGCATGATCAGAGAAAACAACAACTTTTGTGTCTAGCAAATAAGATCTGAACTTATCAAGTGCAAATACTATAGCTAGAAGTTCCTTCTCGGTGGTGGTGTAATTTGCTTGAGCAGAGTCTAGAGTTTTTGAAGCATAGACTATGACATGTGGGGCCTTGTCAATTCTTTGAGCAAGAACCGCTCCAAAAGTAAAATTAGAAGCATCACACATCAATTCAAAGGGTAGGGACCAATCAGGAGGTCTGATCACAGGAGTCATAGTCAGACACGGCTTCAAATGATCAAAAGCAGACTTGCATTTATCTCCAAATTCAATGATAATATCTTTTTGCAGAAGATTGGAAACAGGACAAGCAATCTCACTAAAATTCTGAATAAAGCGCTGATAGAAACCTGCATGACCAAGAAATAAAAGAACTTCCCGTACATACACGGGGTAAGGTAAAGCAACAATAACTTCAATCTTAGCAGAATCTACTTCTATGCCCTTCTTAGACACTATATGGCCCAATACTATCCCTCTTTCAACCATGAAATGACATTTTTCAAAATTTAATGCAAGATTAGTTTGAATGCACTTATTTAAAATCCAAGCTAAATTATCTAAGCATACATCAAAAGAAGAACCGTAAATAGTAAAATCATCCATGAATACCTCCATGCAATCCTCCAAAAACTCTGAAAAGATGCTTATTATACACCATTGAAAGGTGCCAGGCACATTACAAAGTCCAAAAGGCATCCTTCTGTATGCATAAGTTCCAAAGGGGAATGTGAAGGTGGTCTTATCTTGATCCTTAGGTGCTATATGAATCGCATATAACCTGAAAATCCATCTAAAAAGCAATAGTGAGATTTACCTGCCAACCGCTTTAACATCTGATCAGTAAATGGTAAAGGGTAGTGATCCTTGCGGGTGGCATTATTGAGCTTGCAGTAATCAATACAAACTGTCCAACTGCTTTGAACTCTTTGTGGAATCAACTCATTTTTTTTTTATTTGCAACCACAGTGACTACAGAATTTTTTGGTACTACCTGAATTGGACTTACCCACTGGCTGTCAGAGATAGGATAAATGATACCCACTTGCAGAAGCTTAGTAACTTCTTTCTTAACCACATTCAGAATCGGTGGGTTCAGGCGTCTCTGAGGTTGTTTGACTGGTTTAGAACCTTCTTCCAAAGAAATCCTATGCATACATGTAGAAGGGCTGATACCAACTAAATCTGCTAAGGTCCACCCAATTGCCTTCTTATTTTTCTTCAAAAATTGAAGCAACTTATCTTCTTGATCTGGTAGAAGATCCTTTGCTATGATGACTGGCAATTTCTCGTTGTCTTCTAAGAAAATATATTTCAAATTAGTGGGTAAAGTCTTAAGCTCCAATTTAGGTGGCTCAACAATCGATGGAAGAAGTCTATTTTGTTGCACTAAATCTGCAACAAGGAGAGCTGAACTTGAAATAAAAGCAGAATAACTACATCCAGACAACTCATTAGTAACATTAGAATTACTATCAGAATGATCAACATTGCCTAACTCAGAATGTAGCAAAGATTTCAAATTAGCATCAGAAGTAGGCAATTCAGAATTTTTCTAAAAATCATTATGTAAATTAGAATGCATATCAAGATCATTCATCAAGGTAGAATCATGGTCAAGTGAATCTGGTGCATTATCAATTTCAACACAAATAGGACAACGCTCACTATCACTACAACCACATACAAATTCTGCAAAATCTAGAAATTCAGAGCACAGTTCATATATATCATCTACAGCTTCATCAATAACATCAATGTACAACACAAAATGCTCCTCTCTAAGATGTCGCATGGCATAAAAAATATTATAGTTAACAATGTTATTACCAAACTCCATGGAAAGCATACCAAAATGTACATCTATCTTAGTCTTAGCTGTCTTTAAAAATGGCCTCCCTAAAATGATTGGAGGCATAATACTAGGAGATTCAGATTCCATTTGTAAGATGTAAAAGTCTCTGGGAAAAATCAATTCATTGACTCTAACTAATACATCCTCAATTAGACCTACAGGGTGAATATTACTCCTATTAGCTAATTGAATGACAAGACTTGTGGAATGTAATGGGCCTAGACATAGAGATTTATAGACAGATTCAGGCATAACATTAATAGAAGCTCCTAAGTCTAGCATGCAATCATCAATTTTCTTATTTCCTATAATGCAAGGAATAGAAAACATCCCTGGATCTTTTCATTTTTGAGGCATGGGTTGAATGAGTGCAGAAACATTTTGGCTGAAGCTAACTCTCTCATTTCCCTTCAATCATCTCTTGTTTGTACACAATTCCTTAAGAAACTTGGCATATTTGGGAATTTGCTTGATGGCATCTAGAAGATGAATGTTAATTTCAGCCTTGCTGAAAGTGTCAAGAATCTCCTTCTCTTGACTTGTCTCTGCTTGCTTCTTTTACTTGGATTGCATTGCTCTTTGGGGAAAAGGCAAAGGAATAGGAATTTCAGAATCATCATTTACTGGCTTCTTTCCCTTCTCCTTCACAGGATCCAACTTCTTTTTTTCTAAATTCACACTCTCTGGTATTGGTTCAACCTTTGAATCTCAGCTTATTTATTCTCCTTGACAGCTTGCTCTGGCCATTCAAATTGCTTATCAGACCTCAAAGATATTGCACTCACATTACCTTTTGGATTTGGAGTAGATTAAGAAGGTAGAGAGTTATTGGCTCCTTGAGGTTGCAACTGACTCACAGAAGTTGCAAGTTGGCCAATCTGAGTCTGTAAGTTCTGAATTGTTGACTCAGTCCTTTGCTGAAATTGCAAGTTATTGGTAGCAAGTTGTTTGATTAATTCTTCCAAAGAAGGTCCACCTGCTACTGGCTTGCTGGGAAGGTTGCTGAATAGGTGCAAACTATTGTTGCTAGTTTTGCTGTTGATAATTCTGCCTGTAATGTGGAGGTTGGTATCTATTGATAAGGAGAGTTTTGCTAGTTTTGATTCTGGTTCGGATTTTGATTCCACCTCAAGTTTGGATGATCTCTCCAACCTGGATTGTAAGTACCTTGTGGAGGATTATAATTCTGCTGATATTGAGGTTTACCTGGAAAAACACCAACTGCTCCAACTGATGGATCAGATAAGCCACTCTCTTGTAAGGTAGGACAAGCATCAGTCAGATGGTTAAAGTCAGCACAAATGCCACATGCCTTAGCAGAAGGTTGGAGGATTTGTGTCGTAGCAAGTTGCCTTACTAAAGAAGTCAATTCATCCAATCTGTTTTCCAATCTTTGGTTATCTAAATTCTGTTGAGTTGCTACATTTTGCACATTCTGATATTGAGATGAAGTGGGCTGCTCTCTGACTTGGTACACAACGCTATTGTTGGCTCTTGTACCAAACTATTGTGAACTAGCTGCCATATTTGCTAATAATTCTCTAGCATCACGAGGAGTCTTATCAACTAAAGCTTCACCACTTGTTGCATCCACCAAACTTCTATCCATAGGTAACAAACCTTCATAGAAATAAACAAGAAGAAGCTGGTCTGATATCTGATGGCGGGGGCAATTAGCACACAATCTCTTAAACCTCTCCCAATATTCATGCAAATTTTCCCCATTGGCTTGTTTAATACCACATATTTCCTTTCTAATTGTTGTAGCTCTTGAGGAAGGAAAGAATTTTTCTAGAAACTTCCTCTTCATGTCATTCCAACTTGTAATGGATGAAGGTGTGAGATCAAGTAACCAATCTTTGGCTCCTCCCTCAAGTGAGAAAGGAAAATCTCTCAACTTTATCTATTCTTCATCCACTCCTTAAGGCTTCATGGTACTGTAGACAACATGGAACTCCTTGAGATGCTTATGTGGATCCTCACCTACGAGACCATGGAATTTTGGAAGCAGATGTATAACACCAGATTTAAGCACAAAGTCAGCATCTAAATCAGGATACTGTATGCATAAAGGTTGGTAATTAACATCAGGGGCAGACAGTTCCTTTAAAGTTTGATTCTCCATAGTATCAGAATTAAATGAACTAAAACTAAAAATGGACAAGTCTACACTATGTGAAAAACTAGCAAAATCAAATAAAGCAAAGTCAGAATGAGAATCAAAAGCAGAATGCTCGATATGATGAGATGCAGGGTCAGATTCAATGCTAATGCCATGAATTAGCCTAAGTGCTCTTCTAGCAGTGTGAAATGTTCTCTCTATTTCAGGATGAAAGTCTAAAAGCTCATTGTTACTACTTCTAGTCATCCAACCTCAAGCAAAATAGGCATTTTTGCATATAGTATATAAAGCTTGAAAATAAGTCTAATATGTCAGTAAATTAGACTCCACCAAAGCTATATGATAGAAATATTATGTGCAAGTCAGAATCTAAGTTACAGTAGAATATTGATCTCTCTCAGTAGAGATCAGCAACACAAAGCTAGTTCCTTGGCAACAACGCCAAATTTGACGTGAGCCATCGAACTCAGTTAAATACCATGCTAAACATATTCAATAGTATAGTAGTAAACCTAGATCATTTCACACTTGGAATTGGCACTGTATTGTCAGAATTAACAAGAATGTAAAAGGGGGGTTTGAGTTCAGTTTCAAAAAGATTAGAACAACAGAACGTCAGAAGTAATTTAATGATTTAAAAATGAGTAACTAACTCAGAATTGAGGTTCCTTGGATATCTATCATTAGATAAAATAATAAATAGCTTTGTTGTTGATTCTAAACAAACCAAAATCTATACATTTGCTTAGATTATCCTTCCTACTAGACGATCGCCTAACATTCAATTAAACATGGCATGTTCACAATTGCAATCACACAGTGATCATTTTAAACCGGTCTAATTAATGGTCATTGGATAAATCAACCTAAATACTAAATCTAGCATTTAATCCCTTCCTTCCCTATTATCAGAAATTTCACAATGCACAGATAACAACCAGATACATATAGAAAAATAGAAAATCAATAAAAATGAAATATAAAGGGAACCAAAAACATAAATATAACCTATACCAAAACAGGAATTTCCACTAACCAGAAAAGCAGAAAAACAAAAACTAGAGAGCAACTAAAACAACAAAAACACACAAATACAACTAAAATAGAAAATAACATATGGGAGATAGCTCAAAAATGAAAATGGAGCATAATACAAGGGTAGAAAATGAAAAAGGAATTAGAACTTAGAAACATACACAAAATTATGATAAAAAACATGATCAAGAGCAAAAATGAAAATAAGGAAAGAGGAGAAACAAATATGAGCAAAAGAGAACAAATCCTCTAGATTAATCCATGGAAATCTCCATTATGAGTTGGTTACAAGGATCTTAGCCTACCATAGTTAAATCTGCAGAAGAAAATGCAAGAAAAGATGATGATGCCATGAAAATAAAGAAAACTTGGTAAAAGCTTCCTTCTTCTCCCCATGCTTCATAAGTCTCTATTTTTTAAGAGGCAAAAATAGTGCACTGTTGTGTTCCAGCACTGTCCCACTACTTAAAAGTGAGAGGAAATATCTCACTTTAAATTTTGGGTGAAATGACATAATTACCCCTAGCTATTACATAAATTCTAGATTTCTGCTGCTGACTTCAGGGCCAATTTCGTCCATCTAATTGGCAGAATTTGAGCTGAATTTCTTCATGAAAGTTTTATATATTTTAATTATCTAAAAAAAAAAAGAAAAATTAGCTCAAACGGACTTCGGTAGCAAAAGTTATGGCTGAAATACGAAAACTGTACAAATATGAAATTTTAACTAATAAGAAATAAAAATCTATTTAAAAGCCTAAACTATTAATCAACACTAAAGACATTAAATACACACCAAAAAGGATAATAAACTACTAATCAAGAGTAGCAAATAAGTAATATAAAAAATCACTTATCAATCCTTCCTCGCAAGGGTAACCAACACCGCATCCCACATGTACATACACATCATACAACCATGGGCACCATTAATATATGACCTAGCTAAGAACATATCCTTTCTCGCAAGGGTAACCAGTCATACACCTTCCATGTGTATCCATGTATATCCACATCACACAATGACAACCATAGGCACCATCAATGCATGACCCAGCTAGGAACACATCCTTCCTCGTAAGGGTAACCAGTCATGCACCCCCCATGGATGTCAATATATATCCATATCACATAATGGCATTATTAGCATCAACATAATCTTTTATCAATGTCATTATCAATATCCATATTACATCATCTAATTTCATCATCATACATATCAAAGTCATCTCATTTCAACATCATCAACTACATCAACATTATTTCATTTGTACATCATCATTATCTCATTCAATCATCACCAACACATCAATAACATCCAATTTCAACATTATCAATGACATCAATATCACCTCATTCATCCACAATCCATATTACCACAAGTCTGGTATTTTAGGAAAATTCTAAATTAAAGAGGAGGATTACAATATAGAAAACACACTTTTATGCCCATTTAAAGAATTAAATAAGAAAACATATTATAAAATTTTGGGCAGAGTCTCCTCTGTAATTAAGAATTTTCCCAAAAATCCAATCAATTACAACAACAACATCATTCACAGTTTCATCCATCAATAACAAATTCATCGCATCCCATTAGTTAAAAACACAGTTTTTCTTGAAAATGAGCACACAATAGGAACAAACATACATCAATGATAGATATATCGCATCCTATTAGTTTAAAACATAAATTTTCTTGAAAACCAACACACAACAGGGACAGATAGATATCCTCATAGTTGGACTCCCTGGCCCCCAACTATGGTACCAAAACTATAACTAAATAATAAACTCCCCTTACCTAACTAGGGGTTCTCCCTATTACAACCTAGCGGTGTTGTTTCGCGATCCTTTGAATACACGTGCTCATCCAAATGCAGATCTCTATATACTAAATCAAAGATAATTTAGTATAGATTTCAAAGGTAAGGTCAAAATTAACATTTGGGGTCAAATACCCACTTAAATCGAAAAGGGGTTAAACAGTGTTTTGGGAGTTCACATCAAAAGACATCATTTTGAAATTCCGATCACACCAATGTGACCGAGGTTCAACAAGGATCATAGAAATAACATCTATTTCATAAAAAGGAGACTTTTACAACATCTCATTTTCAAAGGGTTTTCAAAGGAAGTGTAAAACTCCCAACAACGGTACCAAAAACACAAGAAACACTAAGAAAAGCTTAAACTAGCTAGAAGAAGACAAAGGAAACCAATGTTACCTCAAAGAAACCAAGAAAGGAGGATTGGAGGTTCCGTTCTCTACCAAAACTTTGAGAAGAGTTTCGAAGATTCCGCTCTGATTAAAGTGTTCCTCTCCGTGAAGTGGTCTTGTGGCAAGCAATGGCGGCCCGTGGTGGTCATCGATGGTCTTGGGTGGTGGAGGATGATGGTGGGAGGTTGAGGGAAGCTAGGAGGAAGAAGAGAACCTCCATTTTCATGATTTACGCTGCTGGTACGTATTTATCACCACCTTGACTTGCCCAGGCGAGCAAAAATGCCTGCAAAATTCGCCTGGGCGAGCTGATTTTAAATTTATGCTTTTGTGAGAAAATTAAATTCTCATGTTCCAAACATTATTTTGACAATCCCAACAGTAAAAAGTTACATATATGGATTATAAATATATCTTTAAAATTTGAAGATGATCTAAAAGTTAACCAATTCAGAATGGTTATTTTACTAAAATAGGTTTCAGGTCAAACTCGAAATCACTCAAATACAACGCATCTCAAACAAACTCCACATAACTTGACCTCTACACCAAGCAATTGCACATGAATAATTCAAATAATATTTCAACTAATCCTAATTAATAAAGTAATCAAATTATACAAGGAATACATCACACATATATTTTAAGTTATCGAAATTTCAGGGTGTTACATAGACGATGAAGGTACTGACTCAAGAGAAGCAGGAGAGTTTGGTGGTGTAGTCATGTGCTTGTTAAAAAAAACATTAATTAAAGTCAACTCAAAAGTATAGCAAGTTATGTAATTGTAAATATGGAAACAAGTAAATATACAAGAAAGATTACATTATACGATGTTAATTAATTATCCTTTATCGTGATCATTACAAATTGCATGAATGTCATCACCTTATTCGTCTCCATTGATGTTAAACACTTGTGTGGAGAAAGGAGTGAGACAAGTATCAAGGGTTGAATCATCATCTTCAAGATTAAGACCAAAGGTTTTTTCGTGTAGAACCGCTGACCACCTTGCATCACAAGGATATTGAACATAAAACACCTGTTTAGCTTATTCTGTCATGATGAAAGGCTTATTCTAATAAGCTAGTTTCTACAAATCTACCAAAGTAAATTTGAAATCATCGGTTTACACACCGATATTACTATCAACCCACTTACACTTGAAAACACACACAGTTAATTTAACATAATTAACCTCCCAGATTTCTTCAATGACTCCAAAGTAAGGCATGGATGCCAAACTGAGATTTTCATCATGTACAGTAGCAAAGTGTTAGGATTCAACCCTTAGACTAACCCCACTGTTTTGCATTGTACTCTTGTCGCCTTGTGATTTGGTGTAGAACATATACTTGTTGATATCGTATCCTTGCCAACTTCTAACATTTATTTTAGGCCCATTGCTAACTTCCTTAACATTTTGGAAGCATTATCGTCACCAAAGATTTTATCTTTAAACCAATTTAGGAAAGTCTTGTTATACTCTTTCAACACCATATTCTTGGTCATTTTTGGGTTACTTTCCTTGACTAAGACTTCGTGACAAACTATGCATGGCAGAACTTCATTATTGTTATTGAGTATATACCAGTGAACTTGTTCCAATTCCTATAGACCCGGAGTCATAACATGCAGTCCTAGTGAACCCTTACCTCCTACTTTCTCGTCATGCCATGACTCGGGAAGCCCAACAAATTTTACATTTTCAATGTACTCTAAACAAAATTCAATAGCTTCTTTTGCAATGTAACTTTCAATAATGGATGCTTCAGGATGATGTAAGTTCTTTGTATACCCTTTTAAGATCTTCATGTATCGCTCAATTAGGTACATCCACCATAAATAAATGGGATCACACAATTTTATTTCCCTCACCAAATGAACAATTAAGTGAACCATGATGTCGAAAAATGAAGGAGGAAAATACACCTCCATTTGACATAAGATAATAACAACCTCATTTTCCAAGTCATCTAAATTTACAGGGTCAGTGACTTTGCTACAAATGGAATTGAAGAAAAAGCACAGATGAGTTATGGCATGTCTCACTCTGTTAGGAAAAATGTCTCAAATCGCCACAACTAACAGTTGTTGCATCAAGACATGGCAATCATGAGACTTTAAGCCAACTAATTTCAGATCTTTTAGCTACACAAGGCTTTTAATATTTGAAAAGTACCCCTGGTGGCACTTTCAAATGGTGTAGACACACTTGTCTTCTCCTTTCTTGAAAAAGTATGACATGCTGGAGGTAAGTATATTTTGTTAACATCAGACCTTAGATGTAACTAGTCATGTATACCTATCTCAGCTAACCTTGACGAGTATTCAAACCATCCTTTGTCTTGCCTTAAATGTTATGAAGCATGTCGGTGACACTGTCACACACATTTTCTTCACATGCATAACATCGATATAATGTCTAACATTTAGATTGGACCCGTATGGAAGATCAAACAATGTCGACCTCTTCTTCCATATGCAACTTTTTCTTGTTAGCTTATTTTCGGTCTTTCCGAATATAGTATTGATGTCCTCAACTTACTCAAGAACCTATTGACTAGTTAATGGTATTGTCGCACTTTCATGCTCTTGACTTCAACTAAAATCTTTTTTCAATTGTTAGTAAGGGTATTAAGGTTTCAGAAAATGTTAATGCCCAATGTATACTATTTTTATTCCATGTTTCAATTGTATGTAGCTTGTGTCTTCTTCACAGATAGGACATGCATGATGGCCCTTAACACTATATCTACTCAAATTTTCGTATTCTAGAAAGTCATTAATGGTAAAAAATAGCATTGTGCGCAACTTGGATGTCTTATTTTGATACCCATCAAACACGACAACCTCCTCGTCCCACAACTTTGTCAAGTCTTCAATCAAGGGATTGAGATAAACATCGATGTCATTTATGAGTTGTCTTGGGACCGATATCATCATAGACAACATTATGTCTTTTCACTTTATACAAAACCAAGGAGGCAAGTTGTAAATTACTAGCAAAATAGGCCACGAATTATGTTGAGTGCTTAAGTTGCAATAGAGATTCATTCCATCACTGACAAGTCAAAGCCTAAGATTTCTTACCTCTTTGCCACAATCCAAATACAAATGACTAATCTTCTTCTGTTGGGAGGAATCAACCAGATGGTGGACCATTACATCCTAGTTTCTCCCATCTACATGTCATGTAAGGTATTTTACGTCACCTCAATTACCAAATAGACTTTTAAACCTTGGAGTGATCGGAATATACCATAGCACCTTCGTTGGGGGCCTTGCTTGGTGCTTTCGTATCTGTTACACTATCATCATCCTTCACTTTGTATCGTGATACCCACATCTGGGGCATTTATGCATTTCTTCATACTCATGTTTGTACAGTATGCAATCATTAGGACATGAAATAATTTTTTGATATTCCATACCCATCAAACACATAATCTTCATTGCCTCATAGTAACTTTTTGGCAACGTGTTTTCCTCTGGAAGTGTGTCCTACACTACCTTAAGCAGTGAAGTGAAGCTTTTATCACTCCACCCATATCTTCCATTCACATTAACCAAACTTAGCACCATTGAAAACAACGTCAATGACTTCTTTCACCCCGGATACGAAGGATTCTTCGAATCTATCATACATAGGGGCATGTGGTTGCTAAAAAGACTTTTGTCCAAGATCACAAATCAATCTCCCATTTCTACATCAACCGGAGTAGTTTGGCCCCCTCTGTATGTTTGTCAATTCACCATGTCATATCCATGTTGTATAATTCTTCTTAATCTCATCACACAAAAGACGCTAGTACTTGTCGTCTTCGATTCAAACAGTTTATACAAGGACAAAATATATTTTCCATCCTTATCCAGTCGACTTCTTTTGGAGAAAAATTCCAAGAACTATTCAACGCCTTCCTCATACGTAGGGCTCATGTGACTTGCATTCATCCAACTTTGATCCATCTAATTGATAAGTCTGTGATACTCACAAAGTTATTCCATGCATGAAAACCTCATTTTTTTCCATTAAAGGTGTGGTCTTATCAAATTTAAGAAGACATTTTTTTATAATAGATTCATATGTAAAGGTTAACTCTCTTTTCTTAAATTTGACAAAACTTTATTAGCATTTCGCATTCATCTCCAAGTACATGACTTGAAAGCAATGAGATGAATTCCACCACAATCAAATATGTACCTGAAAAACAAAGTTGAATGCACTATACCGAAATTTCATCAAATTTAACAAAAAATAAAGTTAACCTATATGTATGAATCTACTATAAACAAATAACTCTTCCCAAACTGTCCAAACAGATAATTCAAAATTCAATACAATAATTAATCCAAACTGTTCGAAAGAATCATTGTATTGAATCTCAAACGGGAAACTAAGATTCATTTATAATGAACATAACTTGTATATAAAGCAATAGTCATTAATCATATAAAACAAGTTATAAAAACATTCATAACAAAAAGGATTTTCAAAAGAGTATGAAATGTTGAGATTAAAGGAAGCTGCAAGGAGATTGAACCAAGGTTGAAGACTTGTTTTTTGTTTTAGCTTTTTACATGCCCAATCATTTGATGACATTTGTAATTTGTCTAAGTGGTTCAAGTTAAAGGCCTTGTGATCTTTTCATTAGCATGTGCTTTCTCATGATCATGCATTCATGTTTTTCAAATCTTAAAAGAAGTCAAAATGGTTTTACAAGATGTTATGTTTTCAAAGGCTAAGTACTTTAAAAAAGTAAATCTTACTGTTTTAATCGATTACACAAGAAGTTTAATCGATTAAAGACATTCAAACTTTTCTGGAAAAGCCTTGAAGAACTGTTTAATCGATTACATGATCATTTTAATTGATTACACAGTGTTTTATGAAAAACCATGCATTACTGGAATAATCGATTATCTTAACTCATTTTGTAATGATGCATTTTGGTTTAATCGATTACCATTTCCAGTAATCGATTACACAGGCTATTCTTTGTATTTCAGCTTTACTGACTTAATTGATTACTGTACGGATTAATCGATTATTATGTTCTTGAAACCATTTCCAGTAAGCTGATGAACAGTTTAATTGATTATCTAGTTGCTTTAATCGATTACATATGGTAATTTAATCGATTACCCTAACGGATTAATCGATTATTGCCAATTAATTATGTTTTTCATAAAGCTTGGTGAGTCTTTTTCTTATAAATAGACATTGAGCGATTTACTCATAACAAGAGTGACTTACCCAAAAGTTTCTGAGCTTTCATAAGTGTCCAAAATACTGTTTTACTCTGTGTTCAAACAACATCTTTTGTGATCAAGATTTCCGAGTTTTTAGAGAATATGTTTTAAAGAAAGAAGGTTTTCAAGAGTGTGTTTCTGAGATATTATTCTTTACAACCTGAAGGGTTTGGTAATCTCATTCCATTTCATATATTCATGCATGGAAGATCTCAGGTTGTGTTTATCTTGAACCTTTCTTTTTAGAAGTTCTGAAAATTTTTATTGTATTGTGATAAATCATTGTGTTTCTTTTTAAGCAAACTAGAGTAGGGTTCTATAGGGTTAAGATTCTGAGTAGGGTTCTCATTATCTTGGTGACTTGTATTCTAATAGGGTTTTAGAATCTATATCTTTGTCTAGTGTTGATAAAGAGGTCACTTGTAAACAACTTGTAAAAGATTCTTTGATTTAGTAATTACTCTAACCTAGTGTGGGTTGGAAGCAACTGGATGTAGCCTCCAAGGTTGAAAGGTGAACCAGTATAATTTTTTTTGTCCCTTGTCTAATTTCTGTATATTTCATTTCAAGTCTTTGTGAAATCAAGTTTTATTATCATTGAAACATTTTCTGTCATTGCTTTCAAAACTGAGGTTGATCTTGAGTGAAGAAAGATTTCTGTATTTGAAAAAGGTGAATTAGTGATACGATCCTAAGCTTTAATTCCACAATTTGTTTCAGAAAGTTTTAAATTTCCAGTTTGAACCAATTCACCCTCTTCTCTTGGTTCATTTGTAGTGTATTCATAGTATTTTCATGCAAGACATTCGTACCTATGAAGATGATCACTAAAATCTTGAACAATGAATGTTCTAATGGTGATGCAAACAAGAAAATCAAAACTGCCTACAAATTACAGTGATAAATACAATAAAATAAATTTCAAATAAAAAAGAAATTGATGAGAAAGACAAATTAATTAGAGAATGGATAGATAGTTAAGTAAAAAAAAAACTAAAATGGCACATACTTTAAACAAAAAACTTAAATTGAGAATTATAAAAGAAATACAAAGTAGTATGTGTATTATAAATAGGGTGTTAACATGAGAGCGTGTTTATTAATAAATGAGTGTGAAGGTGAATAAATAAGAATAATGAAAATAACGTGTCAGTGATTTTAATTACCAATTGCTATGCCCTATGGTAATACATTCAGATCAGAGATTAGTTGAGCAGGGAATTAGTTTCACACTACATATGGCTTTTGGGGAATAAGTACTATTTCTCTAACTGCAAAGCAATAGATTTCATGTCTCACTGACATTGAACCAGCACCTAGTAAGCTCCTAGGATTACAATACTTAGGTCACTATTAGTAACAACCAGTAGAGTCTCTGTGAAGAAAATCATCCCGCAAGACAATTTGTATAGGCTGCAAAGTTTTCATCTAGAAATAATAAATCAAACATAGAAGCATCCTTGATGTTCACAATGGTATCTACGTATTACGTAATAGCAGGGAGAATAAGATTGGGTAATTTCTTTCAAAATCACCGAAAAGAGCAAATATATGAAGCAATATACAGAATAAGATTGGGTAAATCACAATTGTCAAACTAATTAGAGTTCTTTTTTTTAATGTAAACTAATCAAAGTTCTATATATATTCTAAATAATTTGTTAATTAAACCTTTTTTTTTTGTGATGAAATTGGAAATTGTTGGACTATTGAACTAAAAGTCTTTCATCATAATTATGGGGTTGGTGTTTTTTTCTCTTTTTAAAATAAATAGGATATGTCATGTTTAATGTTATAGTTTTATACAATGTATCCATGAAGGGGGAAAAGGAAATTTGATCAAAGCAGTGAGATATAATTTTCTTTCATTCCATTATGATAGGCATTGTATCCATGAGATAAATTTTCTTGCACGTGTGAGGTAATTATAAGGTGGGGCATGCCTTCACCAGACGAAAATTTAATATTCAAGACTAAATGAATGGCAAAGAAAGTGGAGGCACATAGGAATTGATTTTCAATTGGAGTTAATATGGTGGCAATAGCACTGTATAATTAATGGTGACAATAACACTATATAATTAATTTTCAATTGCTTTATTGATTCCCAGGCATTAGTCTTTATTTTCCCTCATTGTATCATACTTAATATACTTGTTAACACTTGACTTAGGACTTCCAGTCTAACATCTTTTTTGTTGTTAGTTGAAGATACTTTGTAAGTTCTTTGAATTTAGACCAATGAAAAATACCAGCAACAAACTTGATATATTATTTGACTTAACTTGTAAATTAAGTTACATAACTTGTAGCAATCTGTCCATTATTGTACTCTTTTTTCAATGACTTCAATCATGCTTTTGTGATTATAGCAGGCTATTTATTCGATAATCATTCAAATATAAATATTATAAATGTAATATATATATATATATATATATATATATATATATATATAACAATCAACATCATTATTATACAAACTGTTTGGTTTGTTTCTGTTTTTTGATTTGCAAGTTGGTTCATTGTAAAAAGAGACAAAATATTAAAAAAAATTGCAAAAATGAACATCAAGTTGTCTAAAACTCATGTTGAATGTACTATACCACATCAGTTTTGGTCAAAATCGATGTTAGAAAGGCACATTCAACATCGATTTTTGGCCAAAATCGATGTGGTATATGACTTTCAACATCAGTTATTTTAAAACCAATGTAGAAAAAGCTTTAGAATACATAATTTTAGTCACATTTCTACATCGGTTTCAACCATAACTGATGTAGATAATGATTTTCAACATTGGTTCTAAGGAGATGTTGAAACTCCTCCAGAACCAATGTTAAAGTTCTTTTAAGTAGTAATGTATGCACCTTCCTGAAATAAGAACTAATTTCATCAACAAAGATTATACAAATATTTTAAAAGCAACCCCTAATAGCAATGGCAACAAATTCATCACTTGGATGAATAAAGTTGAGGCAACTTATGGGGACTTATGGAAGAAACTAAGGATTCTTTACTTCATGCAGCTATGTAGGCAAGACCTTACATCTCTTGACATCCCTCTGCTTATGGCTTCCTTTCTCTTTTGTAATCGAAAGCTTCATGCCCTTGACTTCCCTTGTGGACTTGTTGGACCTACCGTGTTCGAAATAGCTACCATTACAAGTCTTCGACCAAAAGGTAAAAGGCATGCCTTAGGTCTAATAAATGATGAAAATAAGCTAAAAGACATTCTCATTAATTTCAAGTTTATTGGATACAAGTACTACATCTCTTGACATCCCTATGCTTACGGCTTACTTTCTCTTTTGGAATCGAAAGCTTCATGCCCTCGACTTCCCTTGTGGACTTGTTGGACCTACCTTGTTCAAGGCCAACATGTGAAAGGTATGCCTTAGGTCTAATAAATGATGAAAAGAAGCTGAAAGACCTCTCTATTAATTTTAAGTTTGCTGAAAGACCTCCCTATTATACAAGTACCACATACAAGAACATCAAGGTGAAGTTGGTATAAAAGTTTCGAAAGATGAGCACATAGCCTTGTTGATGTATTGGTTATCTTCTTATGTCTATTGTACTTGATCACTCCAAGTAATACCAAATGTTTTCAATATGGCTCAAATCATCCATTTTGGTCACGAAATTTGTCAAAGTAAGTTTCTTTTGGCTTCATTATACAAATCCATGGATGATGTTGATATTTATGAGAAGTCAGAAAGTCTGTGAAAGTTTGCTAGACCTTGAAAAAGCTTGTCTGAATTATCTTACTCATAAAAAGAAACTTTCTATAAGAAACTTTGAAGAGTATATTTGAACATTTATGAGTTTCACAACTTTTCCTGAAGATTTGGCCCCTTTTGCAAGACCCACTATATTCAGATCTAGTTGACTAAAGGTTTGATTTCCATGTGAAACTCTAGGTGCTCAAGCTGAAATGATCGAGACTTGTCAATCATCAGAAGAAGAAATAGGCCAAAAATTAGGATACATTATGGGAAAATAAAACTTTCATCGATGAGAGGCAAATGAAAGGCTTTCATAAAAATTCTTGTAGAATCAAGAATGAAGTTTTCATTATGTACATGTCATATCATGAATTAGCAACTGCATTCAATCTCCAAAAAATCCCAATTATTTCAATTTTTTTCTCTTTTTGGAATGGAATGTTTACAGAATCCCATGAATAAGACCAAACCTTATTATGTGGTATTTACATTAGATTCCTCTTTCTCATTCTTTCCTCTTTGGAGATATCATCTTCACGGTTTCTCAAGCATGCGAGTTGTTGTTTTTACCAAAAGATTAAAAGTTATAAATTATAATGGTGTTTCACATTTGTTACCTAAACATGCATTTTAGTACTTGCCTTATAATTAAGATTGTTACAATATTCAAATAATCATATATTTTTTTCAAGTTGAAACACGAAAGTCACTAGTTCGAATAAAAATAATCCACTTCCTTGACATTTAAATTTTAAGTCCCAACCACGAATAAAAATAATTCATTGATTGGTTAGGCATCATTATGAGAAGTTAACATGTAAGTTTTAGCATCTGTTGCAACTTATTGCCAAGTTTCCACAATCAATAGGTTTCTTCAAAATAAAAAATAAAAAAAGTGAGTATAAAAACACATTAAAAATTGCCAAGCAACTAAAAAGGTAATTAGTGCTCCTATTATTTCCTTAAAAAAAATTTACTTCCAGAAAAATACTATTTAGAAGTGTTAAAATTTTAATATTTTGAAAAGTGGTATTAAAAATATTGTAACTTACATATACATATACATATACATACACACACACACACACACACACACACACACACACACACATATATATATATATATATATATATATATATATATATATATATATGTATGTATGCTCACATCCTATATATTAGTAAAATTATGATATAACAAAATAATGAGTAAATTATAGTCACACCCCCTATGTTTTGCTCAAATTTTACCTGATACCCCTCCCTTTTTGCACTCTACAAAAAACCCTTAATTGTTTAGCTCACATTACACTTAGACCCCCTCCTTCCTAAACACCGTTTAATAATCTAACAGAAATTAGGCACATGCTGGTCACATGACTTTTAATGAAAATTTATGTTTAAAATACCCTCATCTTCTTCCTCTCAACATGAAAATATTTTAAGACTTTTGCTTCTTTTTTGATTTTTCTGTAATTAGACATAAACTCAACTTTTTGTTGGACATGAACCCACTTTGTTGGTACACAGTGTTAACACCCTTCATCTCATCCTTTATTCTACTAACATACATATGAATTGAATTTTGATTCTCAACAAACATTTTCAGCACATTATGATCAGTCTTTAAGGGAAATTTTTTTACCACTAGCAGTAGAACAAACCACAAAATAAAAGGGTGACATGGTGACAAGTCTAAATCATTAACAATGTTGTTCACACAGCCATGTATTCCAGTTCATCCATTGTGTTCTTGTGGTCCTAAACATCAACATTATTTTAATCAACGCTAATAAATAAATGATTTCTAGTTCATCCATTGTGTTTCTTGTGATCCCAAACAACATCACTATTTTAATCAACAAAATAAACAAATGATTTCCAGTTCATCCATTGTGTTTCCTGTTGTCCCAAAATCAACACTATTTTAATCAACAATAATAAACAAATGATTTTAAAATCATAAGTGCTCCCAAACTGGTCCCCATTGAAAGCCCATTCAGAAATATGCAACAATAAACAATCAAAATTAAATAAATAATCTTAAAAAGTAACCTATATATAAGGTCCAGTGGTCACTTACAAGCATAACCCTAGCGTGAACAGAAATCGTGGAACAGGAAGAGAAACCGAGCGCCCATGAACATCACGAACTAGAAGAGGAACAGTGGAGAACTCACGAACGAGAAGAGGAACAATGGAGAATTCACGAACTGGAACATGAATGATGAAGAACTCATGAATGGTGAAGAGGAATGAAATGTGAATGTTGTGAGAGAAAGAGGAACTCGCATGCCCTGGATGCTGAAGAAGAACTCGCCAACAAGAAGAAGATGAACAGTACTTATGAATGGTGAAGAGGAATGAAACGTGAATCCTAAATTCTGAAACTAATTGGGAGGGAATAATTTGGGTTTTACAATTAATATGCAAGGGCAATTTTGTTTGCTCACATATTTTAATTGACGTTAGTTAATTGCATTAATAGAGGTGGGTAAAAGTAATGTGCAAAAATGGAGCGGTATTGGGTGAAATTTGAGCAAAACACAAGGGGTGCGAGTGTAATTTACTCTAAAATAATCAAAGACAGATTTAAGGGGTTTCAACCCCCCAAAAGAAAGCTTTAATAATAATAATAATAATTAAAATACTAATTAATAAATCTAATAATATGTGTTACTATTGATTTTATACTAAATTCTAATAATATTTGTTACCATTAATTGTAATTTAACCCAAACAGATATATATACCAATTAATAGATATGATAATAATGACTTTTTTATCACTTGTTATGAGCTTGATTAATTATGTTTTGTGTATTATTATAAGTTTCATTTATCTATACATCAACATCGACAATACCTTTAACCCAAGTTAATTGGAGTCGGTGGTAGATAAACCCAATGATAGATACAAAGAAGTTGAAAAAATAGGAGAAATAAGACAAAAGAAAAGAAAATAAGATAAAATAAATATTATTCACAGTTTCCTCTAATTTTTAGATTGGAAAAGTGACTTGATTCCCATCTTGTGTCAAAGTTAAAAGAAATTCTTGATGAATGCAATGTGTTTGCTATGTCTTTTAGGATGGCCAAAGAGAGATATGACAATTGTTAGACACAAAATCTTAATTTACAGTTAATATCAGATAGGAAAAAAGATGGAAAGATTTATAATTTGCCAACTATTTCAGAGGTGGTTTCAGTCGTTGTTGGAGATGCAAGTCAACCTATAAATAGAGATATTATACTTGAAAAACAAAGTGGACGATGACAAAGAATCAATGAGCTTCATCCAAGTTATCTTGGATTGCAATATCTCTTCTATTTCCTTATGGTGAAGATGGATACTGCAATGATATCAAGCATAGAGATATGGAAAATTTAGATCAAAGGAAGAGAAACAAAGTAACTATAAGAGAGCTCTTGTGTTTTTGGCTACAATCTAGAAAAGGAGAGAGTCAAACCTTATTGAGGTCTAGAAGACTGTTTCATCAGTTTATTGTTGATGGTTACATAATGATGGAATCATAACAATCAATGTTTATAAGAACTCATCAAAAGAAACTATGTTGTGATAAATACAACACTTTAATTGCATCACAGGAAGCAGATGATAGTCAATGTGCCAATTATGGAAAGTGTATTATCCTACCTTCATCGTTTGTTGGTAGCCATAGGTATATGGATCAATTGTACTTTGATGGAATGGCCATATGTAGGAGTGTTAGATTTCCAATTTTTTTTTTACTTTCACTTGTAATCTGTATTGGCCTAAAATTCAAAGGTCTATTTCAACGCTTAATTTAAGTGCACAAGATCGCCCATATATTGTTACAAGAATTTTTTAACTCAAGCTACAACTGCTCATGTCTAACTTGAAAGATAATAAAGTTTTAGGCAATGTACTTATTAACAACTTTTGTATTCTTATTTTGTTAATGTCAAAACTCACAATATAATGCTTGCAGATATCTACACAATTAAATTCCAAAAGCGAGGATTGCCACATGCTTATATCTTGCCTTTTTTTCATCCTTCTAGCAAGTATTATCTCCTCCAGATATTGATAGCATCATATAAGCTGAGATACCAGATGTTATTGAGGAATCACAACTCTATGAATATGCCAAGAATCATATGATGCATGGTCTGTGTGAGTTTGCTAACAGAAAGTTCCCATGCATGAAAGATGGGAAGTGTTCTAGATTTTTCCCAAAAAAATGGAAACCTGAAACTGTTGGTGATCAAGATGGCTATCCTATTTATAGAAGACGTCATGATGGGAAATAAATTGAAAAAATCAAATACCACTAGACAACAGATATGTTGTGTCATACAATGCAAAGCTGCTATTGAAATATCAAGCTCATCTCAACATAGAATGGTGCAATCAATCAACATCCATTAAATATATATTAAAGTACATTAATAAATGATATAATCGCATAACAGCTGCTCTTGTACTTGTGCAAAATGATGCCAGAACAACATATCAATGTTGAAAATACAATGAATATCTAATCTAATAAACCAAGAGGGGAGGGG
>CM023943.1:14679517-14695399 GCA_013407115.1 Glycine latifolia
TCAAAATTCTTCTTCTTCAGATTCTTCAATTCACTTGAATCTAACAAATGTGTTGATGAGTAAAACACTATCTAGATTGTAGGTATATTTCTCCTTGTGAAGCTTGCTGGAGAATATTTTCTTTCCAGATACACAAGAGATCATCTGCTATTGAACGACTGTACTTTCATTTACCTGGTGAAAATTCTATAATCTTTGAAGATGATGATGACAGTGACGCTTTACTCTCAAAACCAACTATTAAAGAGTCCCTGTTTACATTTTGGCTACAAGCAAATACCATTTTCAATGAAGGCAAACATCTAACTTATGTCCAATCATTAAAAAGCTTACATATGCAACTAAGGATAGACATTGGAGGCCAAGAAAACAAGGCTACACAATTGGAAGGCTGAACTGGATTCCTCCAAGTACTAGAGAACTATATTATCTTAGGATGATGTTGTTAGTGGTTAAAGGGCCAACCAGTTATGAACAAATTCATATAGTTGGTGGTCAACTATATCCTTCATTTAGATAAGCTTTTTTTGCAATGGGTTTTTTGTATAATGATAAGGAGTACATTGACACTTTAAAGGAAGCATGTCAGTGGGGTTCTGGGATATTTTTAAGGAGATTGTTTGTTACAATGCTCATATCCCATAGCATTGACAGACCAGAGCATGTCTTGTGTGAAACAATCGATTATCTCAATGATAAGGTTCTACATGATCAAAGAAAGCTTACAAACATACCAGGTAAAATACACCAAATCCATACTTTTTATATTATTTCCATGTTGTGTTGACATATCAATAATTATGTTTGATTATTTTCAGAAATATAGATTTGCAACTGCCAATTGAAGACTTACAAAATTTTGCACTACTTCACATTAAAGAGATATTGTAGTCCAACAAAAAACCATTAAAAGATTATCCAACCATGCCTTTTCCAAGTGGTGTAGTGCAAACTCATTTTGGTAATATATATATATATATATATATATATATATATATATATATATATATGCTGAATAGAGTTATGACAAGGTTCAATTAGAATGTGATTTTAAAACATATTTTGCCACTCTAACAGGTTATAAGCTAAAATAAAGCACAATTACAATATTTGCAATTAAATTCTAGACTGTATGTAACATGGTATATTTTGTTTTCAAAATCCATATGAGCAAACAACTATTTCATTCCATCATGAAATTTGTTAACTAACAAGCTGGTCAAATTTTCTTCTTATATGGCTATGAATGTAGTGAGCTAGCTGGTCAGTTACAGGCAACACAATTAATCATATGGGATGAGGCTCCTATGGCACATAAATTATATTTTGAAGCATTTGACAAAACAATGAAGGACATAATGTTTATGTGTCACAAAGATACTCTTCCATTTCGTGGAAAAGTTGTTTTTGGAGGTGACTTCCATCAAATCTTACTTGTCATACCAAAAGGCGGCAGATCAGACATTGTTAATGCTACTATAAATGGTTCGTATATGTGGGATTACTGCACTGCATTAAAGTTGACAAAGAATATGTGCTTGCATCATAACTCAGAAATGACAAATACAAAAGAAATTAACAAGTTTTCTTAGTGGCTAATAGATGTTGGTGATGAGAAACTAGACAAAGGTAATGATGGATTTTCTGAAATAAAGATTCCTTCTTCTTTTCTAATTATAGATTTCAATGATTCTATTGAATCCATTGTTAGCAATACCTATCCAGATATCAAGCATAATTATAATAGTGACGAGTTTCTCAGCACCAGGGCTATACTAGTTTCAACCATTGAGGTTGTCGGCAAAATAAATGAGCATGTATTGAGCATTATTCCAGGTGATCAAAGAGAATATTTAAGTTCTAATTCAATTGACATGACAGATGCTGTAGAAACTCAAGCTTTCCAATTTGTTACACTAGAATTTCTACATTCATTAAAAACATCTGGATTAACTAATCATCAAATCATACTGAAAAAAGACACACCTATCATGTTGATTTGTAATTTGGATCAAGCAGAAGGGTTATGCAACAGTACAAGGCTCATTGTGTCTAGAATGGCTAATCATGTTATTGAAGCATGAATGATTTTTGGTAAAAACATAAGTGTTGTTGTCTACATTCCATGAATGACATTATCACCATCACAATCTCCTTGCCCTTTCAAGATGATCAAAAGACAATTCCCAATTTAAGTGTCATATGCTATGACAATCAACAAATCTCAAGGTCAATCTCTTGAATGCGTTGGGTTATATCTTTCTAATCCAGTATTTAGCCATGGCTAGCTTTATGTAGCATTCTCCGGAGTCAAGAACAAAAGTGGATTGAAAGTTCTCATTCACAACAAAGAAGAAAAACCACAAAATATAACTACCAATGTGGTTTTCAAAGAAGTTTTTCAAAATTTGTAGTACGTCCTAATCTTTATTAATTGTGATACCTTTGGTATTTCAAATTTAGCTCTTCACACCAATAATTTGTCTTCTGTTCTCAGGATTTCACTTACATTCTATTTTGGAACAACAAACTACACCAAATAACATGGTCAGCTCATAGTAAGTCTTTAATTACTGACCAAATAACATGTATTGTTAAAAACCTGCAATATGATTATTTCATTTTATATGTTAATACCATTCTTTTAATTTAGTACATAATGCATTTGCTACCAACTATCACATTGCATACAAAACTACCAAGTGTCATGTTGCATACATACTTTATACACTTCATAGACAATGTATATACTGCATACCTACTGCATACATTATATACATTGTATATAATGCCAAACACTCCTTAAATTTTCCTTTATATTATGATGTTATGTTTAATATCTAATTTGCATATCATTTTGTAATATTTGATATACAAAAAATCAACTACGCCTTCTGGAATCACACCTTTTGCACATTATGTTAACATCACAGCAGCAACGTTGGTATTTTTTTCAAATGGTGGGTACATAGTTTTAGCCACATAGGTAAATCCATTGATTTACCTGTTTATATTAACAATTAGTCTTTGGACCACCAACACCACCATGATTGCATAACACCATGGTCAAATATGTTTAAGTGCATTATGTATTATCTGGTTGTCAATAAAACGAGATTTCCTTCGAAAATCAGAGATGTTGGCAACTATATTCATTGCAACAGTTTTAAGCTTACAATTTATTGATATGTTGGGTACATGAGATTATGAACATACATTACCAATGATGTTCTATGTGCTTTTTTGAACTACATTATACTAAATCTTTCTGCTGGGTACATTGAGTCAAGGTTAACCCAAACTTTTGGCTTAATCTATTTTACACCAATGTTATTTAAGTAGTTTCACAACATCACACTTATGTTGTAATAATTAATTATTCAATTAAATGTTAAACACTTTTTTTTACCAATATATACCATAATGGTTCCCAAGTACGCCAATCCGAGGTTCCCAACATAAAAAACGCTTCCTGTAACTAGTTACTTCATGTGTATAAATCAGTTTTCCTAATAAATGGCTGGAACCGGTTAGGAAACCCAATTTCGAATGGTCTCTTCTGCACAATGTAATGGTACTGTGCATTTTAATGGGCTGTTCACATGGGTCAATCAATATCAGTGGGTCATTTCATTGTGTACTCAGAACAACTACATATACAAAATGTACTGACATAACTACATAACCACTACATAAAAACTCCATATTTGACCACATTCATTCACACATTTATTATCGATCAATTCACATTCCTTCATTGGAAATACAATTGCAACTAGAAAACAAAGAGACACTTCGTAAGTGGTCACACACACGATGAAGGAGACACCGTGAAGTGAAATTGACGGCCACTTCATCTCATTCACTAACACACAACACAAAATGACCCTGCCTTCAATGACACTAATGGAGAAGAATACTACGGTAACGAAACACTCCTGTGCAAAAGGTAAGCAATTACAGAGTACTACACTCTGCCTTCATTTATGTTGTTATCATAGTACTTAGGGTTTTGGCTTCTAGCTGACTGATGCATGCAAAATGGTAAAAATAGTAGGCTTTGGTTGTCCAAACCATTATACATTGATGTTCGATTAAAACACAAGAAATAAAAAGTCAGTTTTTCCTTTACTATTCATTACCATAGTCATATCATAACCACAATGTGTCATTATGCAGTGCAACATGTTTATGTAAGGCACTCAAATTTTTAACTTCCTCTTTTTTTCAAACTAAGTTCTGAGTAAAATGAATATTCATTTACTTTGAAAATATAAAGCATGACACCCTCAAATTTTCTGTTTTGCTTTGTCATTCATTTAATTTTTTCATGATTATTTGGTTGTGCTATTATAAGATAAATTCAGATCCTGAAAAAATTATTTAATTTAGGATGAGGAATTGTAAGATTATTAGACCATTCTTATGAGATTGGTGCTTATATGCAAAAGAAAATGCAGGATCTGTATGTTCATCTCAGAAATCCTCATTATATCATTATATGTGTTGAGTTTCACTTTGGGTAATGAACGTGATACAAAACATAAAATTAACCTCTCCTTATGTCATTTGAACAAATGTTATTTTGTTGCTTAATGTATCACCCCACTATTTTCTTCTATTATATCATTGTACTCTGCTTCTACATTAATATGATGGATGATTCACCCAATAATCATATTAGACATTGTCATTTTGATAAGTTTCAATTCCCAATATGTTATATGTTTATGTGGGAGTTTACGGCAAAGTAATGCAGTTCAAGTAGCCCAATGTTATTTATCCAAAAGGTTTAATATTGCCTTTAGGTACAGAAGTTGTTATATAGGGATGCTTAAGAATAAACTATGACAATTGTCCTTGCTGTCACATTTGCTTATAATACTGTGTAAAATGAGGTGCTGATTACCACTGTTTTTCATGGACTTTTTTTGGTCGTTCACCACATAGGTTTCGATTTATTTAATGCTAATTTTGTTCAAACTTGGTGTTCAAGAATTCCATATTAACTTAATTATGCTGTATTTGGGTATCTTTTGTCTGCCATTTGTGAATATTTTCTTACCATTCAGATTCATTTATTCAATTTAGGTTGACAATTTACAAATTATTATTTGTGCAATTTATTTAGAACAAATGGATAAAGATACCCAAAGTTTTAAGGACATGGCCTTGGCCATGATGCAAATTCATAGGAATTCCGAAGACTACCTAAACATTATTCATGTGAAGGACCAGGTTAGCATTTATTAATGTATTATGCATTATACAATTTAATTAATGTCTTGCATCTCTTATAGTTTCCCTATTTTTTTAAATTTCAAATATAGTCTTTTGGAGAAATCCTCAAGAGCTTTGCTATAAGGTTTAAAGAAGAATTGGATGAGATATGTCATCTCTTAGATTGCCATGGAAAAAGACATGATGTGAAATATAATAAATGCTTTTAAAATCCATTAATTGTGGGTGGATGGACAGCCATTAGAGACTATTATGGTTTCGAAGGTAACCATCATATCACATTGACTCATTATGGACAATCAATGTTCCTAATCACTGTCTTTAAAAGCTATTATCAACCCCATTCATTTTTGGAATGACATTCTCTTTACAAAAGCAACCCAAACTCGGTTATTTTTTGCCTCCTTTTAAATGAATATAAGGTCACTTGCAATGCCTTGGTAAGTTTTTACATTTTACATATTATAACATGTCAAATTCATCACTAATTTGTATCAATATATCAATTTCTAACAATCCACAATGTTTATTGCAGGATTTGCCAAGTAGTATGTCCTACTTCCTAAAGGAGGCAGGATTCACACACATCTGTTTTGAAGGAACAACAAAATGCAAAATTGTGTTCAACTATCGGCACAGGCTGGAAATCATTTGCAAATGACAAGGAATTGAAACTAAACCTGGATTTTATCATGGTATTCCCTAATCCAACAAGCAACTATGTGCTTTGGTTCATGAGTTAATTGCAACATATGCATTAACTCTACCAAACCTTGAACTATATCTTTCTAATTTTTTTTTGTTACTATCTTTATATCTAGATGCTATGTTTTTTAACTACCTGTATGACCTTTACCTACAACACTTGAATACTATATATTTGACATTACAATGACTTATTATATTTGCTTTGCTTAAACGAAGTTTTACTATCATTCAATTCATGCATCTACGCGTACAGCTGACCCATGCATCCGCACAGGTATTGTGCTAGTTTCAGTAAAAAAAAGAAGAAAAAACTCATTAAATATAATAATAACAAAACTCATCAAATTTTATAACAATTATATATAATATAATCTTAATAATAATTAATTTTAATAATTATATATAGATAGATAAATTTAATAGTCTCTATGTTCCAGATGGTCCATTTTTAGTTGTTTTCCTCTTCATTATTTCCCTCCTTTCACCCTTCTTTTCTTTTATCTTATTTTCTTTTCTTTTGTCTTATTTCTCCTTTTTTTTCAACTTCTTTGTATCTATCATTGGGTTCATCTACCACCGACTCCAATTAACTTAGGTTAAAGGTATTGTTGATGTTGATGTATAGATAAATGAAACTTATAATAATACACAAAACATAATTAATCAAGCTAATAAAAAGTGATAAAAAAAAGTCATAAAAATTAAAGGAAACTGTGAATAATGTTTTGTTTGGAGGAAAAGCTTTATGATTTGTTTATACTCTGTTTGTTGTAGTATATTTTGAAAACAGTTTCCTTGTATTAATAAACTGTAGTCATTATTAAGTTTTGAACTAAATGATATAAGGTTGGGATGTAATACAAGGAACCATTTGAATAAAATAGTTATGTATGATAAACATGGTAAAAAATGTAGTATGATAATAATTATAAGATGTCAAATATAACAAATAATGTATGTACAAATTTTACCTTATTCCACCAATTCTGTTTTGAATTTCATTTTCTATATCATAGATATACAACTGAACAAATTTTGGAGGTTTCCTAACCATTGGTAATAGGCTCCCAATCAAATGACATGATTATCCATGAATTCTATAAATTGATAGACCTTTTCCTTTTGACAAACTTGTATCTACATTGGCACTAGGAAAGATGAAAGCAAACATCATATTATAAGCTCTGATATTTTCTTAGTATTTTCTGCTTTGATGTGATTCTTGATCACATAATAGTTGTTGCAGTAGTAATGGTGGATTCTTAAGAAAAGGAAGTTGAATCCTTTAAATGCCACAACAAAGACTATATTTGACATTAGTATTTTTTTATTTTTCCTCATACTTTCTTGATGCCACACAGCAACTTGGCAATGTGGACATATTCAATAGGATCTCCTAAATCAACATATCCTACAAAATAAAAGATAATTAATTCAACAATACTAACATTGTATAATTCATAACAGAAGCTTGTCGATATCAATGAATAGATGCAAAACCTTCATTTTCCTTGCTTATGTGTGTTTTGTTACCACTAGTATGTTCTCTTTTGCTAAACATTTTCGTTGCAATATGCTCCTTCAACTTAATCTCCCAGCTTTAACATTGAAATTTGTATTACAAATAGGAGGGCATCAAATTAGTTTTACATTAGTAACATTCTAGTTTAACCAAACACTTTGTTGATAGATAGACTAACCTATGACAATATGGTCAACACAATCATTAATGTCATCTAATACTTCATCCTCACTGTTAGGATGCATTAAGTTGTGACTTGTTTCTGCATAATAACCACCACTAATAGTTAACTCCAACCTCTATACACGTTGTACTTCATTTCAAATTGTGTCAAGATTATTGGTACCTTCACTTGTGTGTTTATTTTGACTGGATTGACCATGGTTTTCATTATATGTCTCTGCATTAGAAGTTGAACATGTAGCAACAAATTGATTTAGCAAATTATTTTGAACCCCATAGATTGACTATTTTGTTTCGTCTGTTTAGCAACTGAGTGTTTTGTGGCTGAGTATTAGTTATATTCCCATTTGTTAACTGTAGAGTTTGTTCATTTCTTATTGTTCCTGTAGAATGTACATATCCTGTTTAATTTAGAATAGAAGATTAATATTTGTTTTACTAAGAGCAATTTGTTTACTATAATTAGACAAAGTAGAAGTTATGGATAACAATGAAGACATGCAAAACCTTTATTTTGTTTGCTTATGTGTGTCTTGTTAGCATTGTTATGTTTATCTCATGATAAACGATTTCCTTGATGTATACTCATTGGATTTAATCTTGCAGCTTTAACATAGAAATTTGTATTACAAACAAATAAAATAAATTAGTTTCACATTAGTAACATTGTGCTTTTAACAATAAGTTTGTGCACAGACAGTCAAAACTGTGGTGATATGGTCAACAAATACATCAATGGCATTTTCATAGCTCAAAATAGTTATCAATTATGTGAAGGATATTGCTCATTTTTCTATAATAACTACCAACAGTAATAACATTAGACTTTTTTCCAAGTGGTATAGTTTATTTGAGGTAGTCTTAGTTTTATTATCACCTTATTTCTGAGTATAACTATTTCATAGCCTGTATAATTATTTTCGTAGCGTGCATGTGTGTGATGAACAACATTATTTACATGTTCTTCTACAATGTATTACAATCGCTCTCATTATGTCTATATGTAGAGGAAGTTCTTGATGTATGATGAAAATTAGGTAGCAAATAATTTGGAAGGCCACATATATCATTGACAGATTCAAATCTTTTGTTGAACAACTCATTGTTCTGTCTCAGATTATTAGTAATAACTAGTAATGAAGTAATTACAGTTTGTTGATTGCCTATTGTTGCATCACAATGAACAAATTCTGCATATTTGGTAACACAAGATTAGTGGTTGTTGCCTACGAGATGAAAACTCATATCGTAACTACAATTTGGATATAAGTGAAGACATGCACAACCTTCATGTTTGTTGGTTATGTGTGTCCTATTAGCATTGTTATATTTAGATTTTCCAAAACTCTTACCTTGCAATATCAATTTTCGTTTTAATCTCGCAGTTTTAACATCAACCTTTTCATTAGATATGCCTTCTTCCATGTTAGTAATAATTTTTAATAGAGTAATCACAGTTTGTTGATTGCCTGTTGTTGCTGCACAATGAACAGATTTTGCATATTTGATAACACAACATTATTGAGTGCTACCCAAGAGATGAAAACTCATATTGCAACCACAATTTTGGATGTAAGTCAAGAGATGCACAATCTTGATTTTTGTTGCTCATCTGTGTATTGTTAGCACTATTATATTTAGATATGTCTTCTTCCATGTTAGTAATAACTGGTAATGGAGTAATCAGAGTTTGTTGGTTGCCTGTTGTTGCTGCACAATGAACAGATTCTGCATATTTGCTAACACAACATTACTGAGTGCTTCCCAAGAGATGAAAACTCATATTGCAACCACAATTTTAGATATAACTCAAGAGATGCACAACCTTGATTTTTGTTGGTCATGTGTGTGTTGTTAGCACTGTTATATTTAGATTTTCCCCAACTCTTGCCTTGCAATATCATTTTTTGTTTTAATCTTAAAGCTTTAACATCAAGCTTAGCATTAGAAATGGCTTTTTCCATGTTAGTAATAACTGGTAATGGAATAATCACAGAGTGTTGATTCCATGTTGTTGCAGCATAATGAACAGATTCTGTATATTTGATAACACAAGATTAGTAGTGTTGCCCAAGACATGAAAAGTCATATTGCAACACCAATTTTGGATATAAGTCAAGAGATGCACAACCTTGATTTTCGTTGGTCATGTATGTGCTATTAGCACATACATTAGCAACCAAAATAAAGATTGATTATGAGGTTCTATATTTTCTCATAGGTTTCACAAGTGACTGGAACTTGTTTAGCAAGGATTTTGGCCATACTTTGATGGAGACCATACTTTGACTATGAGGTTTTACAAATACAAGTAGATTTTGGCCATACTTTGACTTCAACTTGACATGACTTGCTGCTGTGTAATTGATATTTTGGTGTGCATACATTTAATTTGAAAAATATAAGCATGGGTTACACATAAAAAAATGATATTGAGCTGGTTAACTTGCAATAGATTTTGGCCATACTTTGACTTCAACTTGACATGACTTGCTGCTATGTAAATATTTCAGCTAATTATGAGAAAGTTAATTTGAAAAATATAAGCATGGGTTACACAAAAAAATGATTTTGAGCTGGTTAACTTGCAGCAAATTTTGGTCATACTTTGACTTCAACTTGACATGATTTGCTGCTATTTAATTTATGTTTTGGTGTGCATATATTTCAGCTAATTACGAGGAGATTAATTTGAAATGGTAGAGTCTGTGAAATCAAAAAGTCTTTCAAAACTTGAAATAAAAAATTATAATGAATTATAAATACACATGTTTCTTTCTTGTATCATTTGAATAAAAAATAATTTTAATTTTACATGTAAAACTAATAAATATTTTTATAAAAGTCATTGTTTATTAAATCTTTATTTGTTAGGAGTTAAATATTAAAGTAATTAAAGTAAAAAAAAATCAGCCTCCTTTAATGATTTTCTGGATGGGTCGTTGTAAATAATTTACATCCTATAAATAATTTTTGTAAATATTTAAATTAAAAAGAACTAAATAATAACTTCTTTAAGTTCAGTAATTGACTTTGACCCGCACTATCAATCCCAAAATGTCTTTAATGCAAAAAGGCCTTCATTCATTTCAAACATATTGTCTAGTGAAAGCATTGGATGGTCTGATATTTTATCTTCACATTTGATCATCCTAGTTCAATCTTTTATATCAGGGCCTGGGTAGTTAGCCAAGAGATATGCCTACAAATCATCAGGAACATTTAAAAAAAAAAAAAATCTGCGTGGACCTATGCAAGCTTTTTCTTAAATGATGTAATAACCCTTCGGCAATTATTTCGAACAAATCATTCATAACATGGGGCTTAAGTTTGATTTTCTTACTTGGATAAATCAATTTAAACAGAGCTAACTAGCATCACATCTTTGAAAAGAACGTGAACTCGCGCGAACAAAGTTCAAAGCTAGCTACTGACTCTCCAATTGTAGTCTCAAATCAGTGATCAATTCCAATGCTATAGGGATCACGTTGAGTGAATTATTAATTATGACTAGGACATGTTAAGAATATTAATTAAGAAGTTGGTCATTTTTCGTTCTTCGAATATATACTTGTGTTAAAAGTTGTCTTTTTGCATGGCATGCTATATGCCGGTAACGTTTACTAAAAGTAACCCTATCAAAGGCGCACGGCAAAGTTGCATTATAATATAGTTCTAGTTGCACCTAAATTTGTCTTTGTATTGTTTTTATTAATCGAGAATAAGTTGTATTTAATTAAGATAACGACCCTACCGACATCATTTCTTCATACTGCATGTTTCCTCCTTTTTATTAGTCGGTAAGATATACTACATACCATATGGACAGTGGTCAATATCTTAACGCGAAAATTTATACAAAGATATTCCTGCAAGATAACATTATATTTGTGTATTTTATCACTAAAAATAATTAAAAAAAACAAATAATTAAAAAAAATGTTTCTTTTCCAATCCACGTTCAAAAAACCAAAATTTTTTAAATTAGGGTTGTTCTACTCAAAATGAACAGGATATGTCCAACAAGAGTTGTTGGGTAATTAATATGAGATCAAACTCTCTCTCTGAAGATGCTTATGGGGGAGAAGCACCTCAAGGAAGAAGATCACTACAGAATGAATACACGACACGAGTGACGTGCAGTGTGTGCTCTGTGTGAATAGAAAAGAGAGAGTCAGAATGTGTGTACCTTTCTTCATGGAGAACACTCTATTTATAAGATACTGACCTAGATCCTGGTGGAATGATGGTTGAAGCCCAATATCTTTGGTCGGGATCTTCGGTTGACGATGGTTATGATATTTGCTATATCTTTCTGTTGTGATATCTTCTGTTCTTTGGTGGTTACGATATTGGGTTGTTGAGGAGTTTGAATTATCTTTTAATATCTGTAACAGATGCCCCCCAGCCTGGTTATCAAGCATTCTGGATGACCGGGATGTAGCCATTGATAGGCCCGTGCTGTTCAATCCAGCAATTCCGTGCCGAGGTAGATTATTCTTGCTTGCTCCATGCCGAAATAATTAGCCCGGCTTAGGATGCTTGTGTAGGGCTAGGTTCTAAACACTGCCGAGCTATCTCTCGTCTTTTCAGTGATAGCTGATCGGCTATGGCCATTGGGAAGTGAAGCGTTTTCGTCTTTGACATGTATCCCGATCATTCAATGCTCTGTCCTTTCTTTGCACGCTTTAATCATTTCCTCTTTGTAGAAATGACGCTTTTACCCTTGTGTGTCTTTTCACATCCGCTAGTTACCTACTCCAAGCGTTTTGTATCTTGGCGGTTATTTTCCTTTTGGGCTTTATCTGCATTTCTCCTTTCAGTCCTTTGTATTCCCAACTTTGCGCTACTTCTCTTACGTTTGTGCTTTTGCTCTCTATTCTCGGTCCATCCCTGCTATTCACACTTCTTCAGTTCTTCCTTACTCCAGGTATTTCGCATTTGCTTATCTTTCATTTGCACTTTATTTTACTTTCCATCTACTATTTCTGGTATAAGTAAGCCTTGACCTTTGCATGTTTCTCATCTATCTTCACTTCTTACTTCCCTAGTTTCTTCTTTCTTTATTTTGTGCGTCTATATTTTGTCATAGCATTCTCCCATGGAATATTCTCCTTAGGAGGAAGCGCGCATCCGCAGAACTGTCCCTCCCCGTTCTGCATTTTGGTTTTTCGACCTTCCTCTTCCAGAAGAGGATAAAGAGAAAGCCCTTCTTCGAACCCCTTCTGGTCCGAGCAGTTCTAAGACCAACATCCCCAAACCTTCTAATCCTTCTAAATTAGGGTTGTCATCCTAACAAAGGTCTAGGATACCCTTAACAGAACCTAGGGTACCCTCTGGGTTTCCGTGAGTATTGCCCCCTTGAGTTCTTTCGAAAAAGACAATGTGCAAGGACAGCATTTCGAAACTCGATTTGAGCCGTGTTCGAAATGTCTTGACGAATTTCTATACTTAGCAAGTGTTGATCAAGACAAACGAGCCGAGGCTTTACTTGACACATGTCGGCATAATCCAGTCATTATTCGTAAGCCTTCCCCAAATAAGACCAAGGTTCTAATCTCGACCAAATCGGACTTTGGGGTCGGGGTGCCGACTTCTGACAAAGCTACCCCGGTGTTGGTTCGGGCTCTGTCAAATCTTGATTCTCCTCTAATGGCCATTTCCCCAGGTATTTTTACTGATTTCTATTTTCTATTTTGTCGTAGATAATTATGGATACACCTCTCGTGGAAGTAGTCGAGGAATCTCCCTCTACTGGGTCTCAGTCTCAACTTCTACCCCCGATTTTAGCTGCCAAATACCCTTGGGTTACTCACGAGGTGTTACGTAACACCTCGGTCTTGGATCTGGGAAGTGTTGCCACGCTTCCCATTGGGATTCAGGAGGGTTTTAGTATCTGCGTTCCCCGCCTGGATGAGCCCATCTGCTCTACCCGGGAAGGGGACGATCCTGAATTCTTTTTCTTTTATAGGGATGTAGTGACTCGCCTAGGAGTTCGCTTTCCCTTTTCTGATTTCCAAATGCGAGTGTTGGACCATCTTCATGTCGCCCCTTCTCAAATTCACCCCAACAGTTGGGCTTTCATGCAAGCCTTTGAGTTTCTATGTCGAGAATTAGAAGTTTCTTGCACTCATTCTTTATTTTTTTTTATTTCTTTACTGTCCATTCTGGCCGGTCGGGTAAGGAGCCTGCCGATAGGAAATGGTGGGTCTCATTTCGGGGTCGTAATGACCGTGGTCACAATGACCGTAGACTTTTCTCTGTGTATGCCGAGTCGTTCAAGGGCTTTAAAGACAAGTTCTTTAAAGTCGTTGCTGAACCTGGCCACTATCCATTTTTTCTTCGTGCTCCGAATTCGCAGCCCGGTGCATGGAAATTCCTGTTGTATTGGAACTCTGCCACCATGCCCATCTTCCTATCGTACCGATTAGACCCAGATGTCGGACTCCGATGCTTCCTCTACGGCTCGTATAATGTCATATAAGGAGTCACAGGATCTTCCCAACATAACCTATTATATCCAATGTGGTTAGTTTGGGCTCCTTTTTATGTTAATAGGACTAGATGCTTCTTATTGCGATCGTCATTTAATATCTGACATATTGTATTATTTTGTAGCGGTTGAGAAGGGCAAAGGTAAAATTGGTGATCTCGACTCGGCTCCGGTTTCTTCCGATCCTGTTCTGGCGGCCACCTCTGAAATTTCGGCCCTAACTTCCTTGCTTGCAATCGAGATGCCGCCTATCGACCTCGGTCCATCTGCTATGGATGCGATCCCGGAGCCCACAATTGCTGCTATGAGTCCTGTGCTCGAGCCTTCTGATCAACATATTCAGTTGGCACCCCAATCTCTCTGGGAGAGGGGTGTGACTCAAGAATTTTTTAATGTTGCTCCGGCACCGAGGAGATATTCTGAATTGGTGCCGTTCTCGGAGGCCGAGATGAAAAAACTCAATGAGATCGAGCTGGCAACGCTGAAGAGTGCCACCTTGATTGAGAGCCTAGCAACTCTAAACAAGAAGGCTTGCAAGGTGGCTGCCGAGCTTGAGGCCTCTCGAGATGAAAACTGGCAACTGCAAGGGGAGCTTGCTTTGGTTTGGGAAACTGCGGCCGTGTTTGAAGCATTGGCCAAGGAACTAGAGGCTGCTCATGCCGAGCTGGAGGCATCCCGAGCCAAAGCAAAGGAAGCGTAAGAGTCAGCGGCCAAATTGGCCTCTAAGCTTGAAGCGTCTCATGTTGAGGTTGAGGCCTCTAAAACTGAAATGGAATCTTCTCGTGCTAAGGCGGCCAAGTTGTCGTTTGAGGTTTCCTCTCTTCATGGTAAGATCTGGGACGCTCACGATCGTTGCGAAAAGCTGATTGCTCTTCATGATAAGAAGGCGAAGGAGCTGGCCGAAACAGACACCGAGCTCATTTTCGTACGGTTGCAAGTGGCCAGATCTACGGAGGCCTCGTTTAATAATGCCTTGGACCAAATTCACTTTCTGAACCTAGGAGTCGAGCTGAACACTTCAGGTATGCATTTCAAGTCCTACGTTGGTGGTGATAAACTATTAACTATCTCGGACAACGAAGAGTCAATGGAAGATGATCCTACTACGTTGGACTTGCCTGAAGGAGACCAATCCCGGGGAGATGATTGAAGGACCGGAATGCCAGTTATATTTTTGTAATTTTTATTTGCTCTTCCAAACAATCTTTTAATATTGCCGAGATCGGCTTTTATTTGATACTCGTACAATTTCTTCTCTCCTTAATGCACCCGAATTTTATCTTCTACCTGATTTACTCTTTATCTTTGTCCGGTCTTGATATATTTATATGCTCAAATATTAACTTGGCTCCAACGGCCGAATATTATCTTACTCGAATTAGTAGTCAGGATTCAAATATCGAATTTTGGAACCATGTTCCAATCCTAGCAACAATTAATGCGTTACATAAACATTAATCAATGGATGTGACTTTTTCGGAATGTCAAATCACCCATCCATGAGTAAATGGTTATGTCGGCTTGATCAAGGCCGAATTAACACACAACAGCTACTAGGCTAACATAACTTGTGCACAATTTATATATAACTTCCTTGTAACAAGGATTTTTATTGATATTCTTTGTAGATATTTACATAAGTTCATGATCTCAATGAAAGATTTACATGGGCATTATATTCCCGGCTTACAAATCAATTAATGAGAAACACATGAATAAAAATATCAAATGTTCC
>CM023943.1:14695409-14736619 GCA_013407115.1 Glycine latifolia
TTCACGATCTCCATGAAAGACTTATGCGGGTATCAATATACTGTATCCCGACTTACAAAATCAATTAAGGAGAAACACATGAATAAAAATATCAAATGTTCCTTCACGATCTCCATGAAAGACTTATGCGGGTATCAATATACTGTATCTCGGCTTACAAAATCAATTAAGGAGAAACACATGAATGGAAACTAAATATTAATCCATGATCCCCATGAAAGACTTATGCGGGTATCAATATGCTGTATCCCGGCTTAAAAAATCAATTAAGGAGAAACACATGAATTTTATTGTGGCTCGGATCTTTTAGCTATAGTAGATTTTCAACTTGTCAGCATTCCAAGTGCGTTTTATGCTCTTTCCTTCAAGAGTTTCTAACGTGTATGCTCCCTGCCCAAGATTTTGTGCGATCTGGTACGGTCCTTCCCAGTTAGATGCTAACTTCCCATCTCGGGCATTCTTGTTTCCTATATCTGCTCGGCGTAATACGAGATTCCCCTTTTCAAAGGACCTCGGCTTTACTTTTCTGTCGAATTTGCAGGCCGTTATTTGTTTCATATGCAGATCTCAGTGATGCGCCATAGTGTTGACTTCTTCTATCAGGTCTAGCTCAGCTGCTAATGCTGCGTTGTTGTCTTCTCCTTCATAAGATAGATGTTACCTTCTCCATGATGGTTGGCCGATCTCCACAGGTATCATTGCTTCGTAGCTGTACGTCATTCTGAATGGGGTCTCTTGAGTGGCTGTTTTGGGCCATGGTTCTATATGCCCACAAGACATAATATAGTTGCTCGACCCAGTTTGGGCCGGCTTCGTGCATTCATTTTTTCAACCCGTCCAGAATGATTTTATTTGCCGCTTCCACTTGGCCGTTGGACTGCGGATGTTCTACTGATGAGAAGTGATGCTTTATATGGAACCCGACCATCATTTCTTGGAACCTCTTATCTGTAAACTGCGTTCCATTATGTGTTACAATTTCTGCCGGGATCCCAAATCTCGATATTATGTTGCGTTCGAAAAACTTTTGAACTCGGGCCGACGTGATGGTAGCTAGGGGCTCAGCCTCAATCCACCTCGTAAAGTAATCGACGGCTACTATTAGCCATTTTATCTGCCCTTCTGTGGCCTTAAATGGTCCTAGAAGGTCCATTCCCCACTTGAAAAAGGGCCACAGTGCTATGATTGATGTTAACTCAGCTGGTGGAGACCATATTACCTTCGTGTGCTTTTGACAACTGTCACATTTCATAACATGATCTGTCGTGTCCGCCTTCATTGTCGGCCAGAAATAACCGGCCTGAAGAGCCTTCAATGCTAAAGATCTTGCACCCATATGCTGACCATTAATGCCTTCGTGTATTTCTGAAAGCACGTACTCAGCTTGGTCCAGGTCCAGACATAGTAACATCGGAGTATCGAGACCTCTTCGGCATAGTTCGCCATCAACTATTGTGTACATAGCAGCATCTCAAATTAGCTTTTTCGCTTCCATTCCATCATCTGGTATTATCCCTTGTTCCAAGTAGTCTATGATAGGCCGCCTCCAGTTCTCAGCTACTGAAATTACCATGACGCATGCGGGTTGGGCAACTTCCTGTTTAATAACCGTTTGGTGGTTGCCCGTACCTTTCGTGCTTGCCAGTTTTGACAATATGTCAGCTCAGGCGTTTTCTTCCCTCGGGATATGGGCAATGATGACTTCATCAAACTCTACTATTATTTCCTTTACTTTAGCCAGGTGTAGCTAATAAAGGTCCCTTAGTTTGATACCTTCCTTCGATCTGTGCTGAAACAAGCTGTGAGTCGGTGAAAACGTTGACTCTCAACGCTCCCTGTTCTCTGATTTGCTTTAGCCCGACAATCAATGCTTCATATTCTGCCTGATTATTAAATGTCGGAAAATTAAGCTGTAACAACTGTTTGAGTGACACTCCCTTAGGATTCTCGATGATGACTCCGGCTCCACTTCCCTTAGAATTGGACGAGCCGTCAACATACAGCATCCATACTGGATTTTCTTGGTTTGAAGATGTCGGGTCAGCTCGACTACGAAGTCGACCAGGGCTTGAGATTTGATGGCATGCCGAGCTTCATATTTGACATCAAACTCGGACAGTTGAATGGCCTAATTCATCATGCTTCCCGCTAAATCTGGCGTGTGTAGTACTTGCCGGATAGGTTAATTTGTTCTAACGACAACGATATGGCTTTGGAAGTACGGACAAAGCCTTTTCGCTGTAGTAAGGAGAGCGAAAGCCACCTTTTCAAGCTTTTGGTATCGTAACTCTGAGTTCTTGAGGGCTCGGCTCACAAAATAGACCGGCGACTGGGACTTGCCAACTTCTCTGACTAGCACGACACTTATGGCTTCTTCTCCGACTGAGAGATATAAGATCAAGGTTTCTCCGGGATCTGGTTTTGAAAGAACCGGGGGCGAAGCTAAACATCTTTTAATCTCCTGAAATGCCGCTTCACATGCCAGGTTCCATCCCACGTTAGCCTCCTTTTTTAACAATTTGAAGAAGGGAAGTGCTTTTTCTGCGGATTTTGGGAGAAACCGTGTCAGGGCAGCCATTCTTCCCATCAACTGTTGGACTTCTCGCTTGCTAAATGGGAATTGCATGTCCAGGATAGCCTTGCATTTGTCGGGGTTTGCTTCTATTCCCCTGTGGGTAAGCATGAACCCTAAGAACTTCTCGGCTTTTACTCCAAAGGCGCACTTCAATGGATTTAGGCGTATGTTGTGCTGCCTCAATTTATGGAAAGTTTCTTCTAGATCCCGGATATGATCTCCACTTGCAGATGTCTTTGTTATCATGTCATCGATGTATACCTCAATATTGCGTCCAAGCTGATTGGCAAAGACTTTGTTCATCATCCGTTGATAAGTAGCCTCGGCATTTTTCAATCCGAACGGCATTATGTTGTAGCAGTAATTCGCTTCAACAGCCCGGAATGCCATCTTTTCTTGATCATCCGGGTACATGGGTATCTGATTGTATCCGGAGTAGGCATCCATGAATGATAGCAGTTGGAACCCAGCGGAGTTATCTACAAGTTGGTCAATACTCGGCATTGGGTATGAGTCTTTGGGATAAACTTTGTTTAAATCCGTGTAATCAACACAAACTCGCCATTTCCCATTGGACTTTTTCACCATTACCACATTGGAGAGCCACGTGGTGTATTGTATTTCTCTTATGAATCCGGCCTCCAACAGCTCCTTGATATGCTTCTCCAATGCTTGCCTTCTGTCTGGGCCGAGCTTCCTATTTTTCTGCGCCATTGGCTTAGAGCCGGGATACATAGCTAATTTGTGGCAACAGAAGGTATGCTTGATTCCGGGAATCTCGGAGACTTTCCAGTCAAACACATCTTGGTTTTCTCTGAGGCATTGGATTAATTTGCCTTTGGTTTCTGGATCATTCTGCTTGCCTATTTTTGTGATTTGCTCTGAGGAACTTTCGATCTGAGCATCTTCCAGTTCATCTACCGGTTCTGGTCTCCATTCTTCAAGATCTCCCATATCTAGCACCACCAGGTTGACCGGCCTTCGGGATGAACGTTTCTCACATTTTTGTTCTGCTGGGTCTCATTGCCTTATCCGAGGTGGTGAAAAGGGGCCGCCTTCACTTTCTCTTACTGTATTATAATAACACTGCCTGGACTGCTTTTGATCGCCACATATGGTGATGACTTGGCCGTGATGTCTGACCATCTTCATCTTCTGATGTTTAGTGGACATCAATATGTCCCACTTGTGAAGAGTCGGCCTGCCCAGGATGATATTGTATGGTGAAGAGAACTAGACGACGGTAAATGTGACTCTTTCTGACTTGAAACCCTCCTTTGTTACTAATGTGAGTCGGAGGTCAATGGAGCCCTTGAGCCTGGTGCCTCCACCATTAAAACCTATCAGCATGGTTTTGCACGGCTTCAAATCTTCTTCATCCAAGTTCATCTTTTTGAATGCACTCCAAGTAATGATGTCGGCTGAGCTACCATTATGAACGAATATTCTTTTAACTCGACAGTTTGCTACTGCCCCGTTATTACGAGACTGTCCTCATGGCCGGGAACCACCCCTTTCATGTCTTCCTCGGTAAAATAAATTAGCGGGGTTGTGGTTTTCTTACTGTTTTCCTTGAATTTTGATTGAGCCCTCACCGACATGACTTCTTTGAGATATTTCCTTCGCTGATTAGCAGTGACACCTCCACCTCCCATAGCTCCCAAAATGACCTTGCGTTCGAATTCGGGCTCTAGGAAATCATCATCTTTCTTGCTCTTCTTTTCATCTCGGTCTTTGCGTTCGTTTTGGCCCTTTCGCTAGCCTTGCTGCCCCTGGATCTTGATGACGTACTGTCGCAATTTACCTTCTCGGATAAAATTTTTGATTGCATCTCAGAGGTCCCAACATTGATCAGTTGTATGACCCGGTTCGTTGTGAAATTCGCAGAAACGAGAGTAGTCTAGTCCCTCTTTCTTGAAAACTGGATGAGGTCGATCTACTTTCCTCATCTCTGTGGAGGCAACTTCTCTCCATATCTAAGCCCGGGAAGTGTTCAACAGAGTGTATTTGTCGAACTTTTCATACTTCCTAGGCCTGAATCCGAGGTCAGGAACATATTTCGGAGGTCGGCTGGTATGTGCACCTTCCTGATGTCGGTTCCTCGGTGGAGAGAGTTTTCTTCTATTTTCTTTGGGAGCTGAGTTGGCAATCTCCATTTGCTCCAACTCCAAATACTTTTTCGACCGCATCCTGAATTCTATGAGGGATTTTACAGGATCTTTGTAAATTGACTTGGCAAGGCGGGATGATCCATTGAGCCTGGCTGATATGAGGTGGACGTGTACCCTTTCTTTCAGACCTTGTACTTGTAGGGCGGCTTCCTTGAAGCGATCCAGATAGCTTTGCAAAGTTTCTTCGGGTTGTTGGCGTATTTTTCCCAAAGCGAACTCGGATTTAGGCTGTTTCTTGCTGGTCGCAAAATTCAACAAGAACCTTTATCCGAAATCCTCAAAATTTCAGATAGACCAAGGTGGCAGGGTGTGAAACCATGTTTGCGCAGCTCCAGTTAAAGTGGTGACAAAAATCCATGCGATGATTGGCTTATCAATGCCCCAGATGCACATCTGCATATCGAACTCATCAATGTGCACCTGGGGATCCTGGCTCCCATCATATTTTGACAAGAATGAGCCATCAAAATCGTCTAGAAATTGGGCATCCACTATGTCATCCACGAATGGGCTATTATTCTGCTGACCCCGACGGTATTTCCTTTGGTACGTGCCATCTTCTCTCCTTGGCCGGGGTATGGCTTCTGCTGCCGGGCTCTCTACCGCGGTATGGTCTGGGATTTTAGTTGTGGAGATGCGGAATCTTTGGTCATTACGTGGCTGAGAACGAGACAATCCTCTCGGCTCAAAATTACTGATTGCTTCCATATTTCCAGCTTCGGCAATGGGAACCGAGGTCGCATGACTGCGTCTTCTTGCTGTCGGGTGAGGCTGTCTGTTATTTTCTGCTACTGGATTCTCCATATTTCTAATCTAATGTTCTATGTGCTGAATGCGACAGTTTTCATCTTGTCTCCGTTTGGCACTACGCTCATCCAATTGTGCTATCAGGTTCTGGACATCCTCCTGTCGTTGAAGCTCATAACGTTTTTCTAGATTCTCAATCCGGGATAGAATTGAGTCCAAAGCATTATGAATGAAGCGCTGCGTTGCCTCCGGTGCTACTTCGCCAGTTAGTGGTGGATTGTTGGTAGGTAAACGCACTGATGGTAGAGCTGGGGATGAAGCGGTATCTGAGACAGCATCTTCTACCACCACGTTCTCCTGAAAAACGTTCCTGGGTGGTTCGTCTCACCCTTCGATTTGGTGGCTTCTGGTATTAACCATTGTGAGTTGATGGGAATCGAAATTTATCGTTCCCACAGACGGCGCCAATGTTCTGCTCAAGATGAACAGGACATGTCCAACAAGAGTTGTTGGGTAATTAATATGATATCAGACTCTCTCTCTTTGAAGATGCTTATGGGGGAGAAGCACCTCAATGAAGAAGATCACTACAGAATGAATACACGACACGAGTGACGTGCAGTGTGTGCTCTGTGTGAATAGAAAAGAGAAAGTCAGAATGTGTGTACCTTTCTTCATGGAGAACACTCTATTTATAAGATACTGACCTGGACCCTGATGGAATGGTGGTTGAAGCCCAATATCTTTAGTCGGGATCTTCGGTCGATAATGATTATGATATTTGCTATATCTTTCTGTTGTGATATCTTTTATTCTTTGATGGTTACGATATTTGGTTGTTGAGGAGTTTGGATTAATTTAATTAGGCCACTTTTATAATTGGGCCTATCTTTTAATATCCGTAACAAGGATATTCCCTTATCGAGAGTACTAAGATTCATTTAGTGTGTGCTCTGATATCAATCACAATCGATTTTAGCTCCCAAAATCACAACAAAAAGTTAAAAAATCAGAAATAGCAAAGAGTTGATTTGCCGGCACCATGAAAAAATAAGCGAAGTGTGATCACCACATCACTCAACCAAACGCACACTTAAATAACTAACTTCTCATATCAAGTATTTTTTTCATGCACATAGATTCAAAGATCAAACTTGTAAGCGCGTACCTAAAAGAAAAAATTTAATTTGTGAATCATATCACACTATTTTGGTAAAAAATAAAAACGATTTAATCATTATTATAATTACAAAGATAGAATAAAATTAAGAGGCGGGAATTCAGTCTGGGTCTTCCAGTGTCATTTACGACAAAAATGTCCCATATATCTCACTATATTTATTTTCATTTTTTGTTTCTTGCAGAGGGTTAATACCTTAGTGATCACCTCTCAATGATCTGTCATAACTCAAGTTGATTTTTAAATCTTCAATAGTCTTGAACGTGATAATAATTAATGGATACAACTCTTCCCCCAAAATAGAAATAAGAGTTTTAAGAAACATATTATACACGCAAAGAGAAATTGGACAGTTTAAGCATCATCTTGGTGCCAAAACAGGACAATGAGTACTATATTGTTTTAATAAAATAGAGATCGAGCTATTTGATTGTGAAGGATAACTTTAATGTATAAAGGAAGATACATGATTTTTTTATCATGTGTAATACAAGGAGAAAATAATAATTGATGTATTCATTTTAAATAACAAATAGCAAACAAATACAACTAGTGATATATTTTTAAGTAATTACTCACTCAGTCCCAAAATAATAGTCATCTTACTTTGTTTTATATATAGACCATCAAGAAAAATAATAAATAGATAAAGAGCATAATAATATTACATTATCATTAATTAATTTTTAGATTTTGTAATTCATCATAAATATATAATAGATATAAGTAAAAAAAATTAATTAATGTTACGTCAAAAGACAAAATGACAAATGTATTAGGACAAAAAAAATATTATACTATAATTGTATATAATGAAACAAAAGAAGTACAAGTTAATTTAAATATTATAGACTTTTAAGTTTCGTCAACTTTAATAGGCTTCTATTTTACTTTTAATTACTGATATTTTTGTCGATTATAATTAAGTATTATGATCACCCTAATTATATTTTATTATTTAAATATGAAAAGTGTTCTAAAATGAACCATTCAAAATATATCATTTGTATTTTACTCATCATGTTATATAAACTATTAAAAGCAAATATGTACCCATGAAACGAATTTAAATTAAAGTTAAACAGAAGAAGCATGATATGTAAGGAAGGCATGAAAAGAAGACAGGGTAAGTAAGGAGGCCTGAAGGGAAAAAAAACATAAAAAATGAGGTAGGAGAAGAGAGAAACACAGGAAAATAGTGACTGAGAGAGGGAGATGTCATCATAATCGTGAACATGAAAAGTGTAACATTCCAAGTTTTTAATACTAGAAATATATCATAAAAAATTTCTTTTTATTAAGGTCTTGTTAATTTATTGATTGTAATGTGTTGTTATTATAGTTATTATCAGCTATGTCTTATGTGAGTGCATGTGTGCACTTCTTGTACATTGTATCCTATGTTATTATTATATTATATTTTGTTCAGTGTTATTGTTATATAATTACGTAAGTATTGTAGTTATTATATTGATGTTAGGAGAGTGTTACATTAAGTTCTTATAATTATAACAAATGAAAACTGTTCAAGTCTTGTGATAGTTTTATTATGAAGATCTAGATCACATCATATCTTGAGTTATGTTTGTTAAAAATGATACAATTCATCCTACATCTTAGAAATCAAAATCAACTTCTATCTAAGAGAAAATCAGCTCTGAAGTAGGACACTTGATCATCAAAAACACTTAAAGTTCCACATTGTGAAAAATAATCTTATGAATCTCTTTCTTCCCTTATATATAGAAGAGACCACTTAGGAGCACCAAAGAATAGAGAGGACTTAGCATTAAGCATGGAGTCCCTCATAGTTAATATTTTTATATTCCCCTTAGAGTTTTAAAACTTGGGGCATATAGTTAGCTTGGGTTTGTGTTTTAAATCACACTCATATTTTAGTCTTAATAAGATTTGTGAGGATCGTAGTGCACAACGCCACCAAGTTTGTTCGGGTTAGTCAGAGTTTATCTCCATGCTTTCCTGGTGAGTGCTTCCCTTATCCTTCCTGAGTTATTGTCTTCTTTAGTTATTGGTGTATGCTTTTACTTAGGCCTGTCAAAGTGAGCCAAAACCCAATGAGTCAACCGACGCACCATAGGTCCAAACTAGGCTAAAAAAGTAAGAGTTTTATAATAATGGTGAAAACTCAACCCACCTCACTTAACTTGTCGGTTAGATGGATTCGAGTTAGATTGACCCACTTAACCCACTAAAAACATAATATTATTATTTACTCTTTTTTTATAGTAATATTATTATTTACTTGCCGGTTAGATAGAATTAAAGGTCTACTTCTTTAGTATTTAGTAATTTCAATTATGTATGAGTCAGATTGACAATTTGATATTTTTTAATTTTAAGACTTTAATGTTGTTGAACTATGACTAATGTTTGGATGATTAAATTGTATTTTAAGACTATGGTTTAAGAAAGGCATCATAAATGTGATGTGAGGTTCAATAGAACCATTTGTACTTGAATGTTTGAGACATGCATCATAAATGTGCATTGCTTTTAAGTCGGGGGATGTGGTTGAGCTTAATCCGGGAGGGCATGAATGAGTTGAAGAATGACTCTGTCCTTCGAAGGTATCTAATTTTGAATCTCTGTGTGGCTCATGTTGATCTCATGGGTTGGAGTATCTTGCAAGATTGGGTAACCCTGATGCCCCGCCAACAGTCTCGTCTCGGTGAGAGGTAGTAATGTGATCATGTGAGTTTGTTACTACATGGCCTTTTGAGTTTCTTTCACAAAATATTTTTCTGGTACCACATGCTTATGAAAAAGGGAAAATAACATTTCATTTCATTGCACAATGCACTATTGTGAGTTGGTCTAACTTGTATGATTAATGATGTGGATTGCATGAATGCCTTGTGATGCTATTGTGTTATGTGTGAATTGTTTCATCCTTAGTTATGATATTTTTTATGTGAAACTATTGTGATGACTTAGAATGGATGAGATGTGACTCTTTAAGGTCATAGAAAAAGATCTATCTAGAATGACACTATGTCAGCATAGGCTAGAATGTATATTGATTTTGAGCATAGACTAGAGCAAGGTTAGTGTTTAAGAGTAAGGCCCTGATAAATGCGATATTTTAGTTATTTCTTATCTTTCTTAGTTTTGTAGTTTTCTTATAAACATCCCTTAACTCTGGTTGTTTTATATTTTGCACATTTATAAATGTTGCTGTTTAAATATGGAAGATTCATCCATGCATTTTGTATGTTTTGATGGTTACTTGTTGGATCCAGAAACCAAGCTAAGATGAAGGACAAAAGGGTCATTTTTTAAGAATTTCAGAGTGCCACTCATCCAGGCTAGCAATCAACTCGTCTCGGTTAGCGAGATTACTTCAACTTGAACAAACAAACTCGTCTGGCACCTCTTTACACTGTTTCATTTAAAATCCATGCAAATGGGAGAAGGAAAAGAACCAGAGGCAGAAACCAGACAAGAAAAATGCGAAGTAAGGAGAGAGAAGAGAGATAAATGGAGTTGGTACTGTAGATAAGTGACCGTGGATCATTTACTTCATCATGTCTTCTATTGATCTTGTGCTCTACACAATGATCGACTAGTTTCTCCAAAAAAATGGATGTAATCTTTGTACCCTTGTGTATTTCTTTTGATATATATATATATATATATATATATATATATATATATATATATATGAAATTTTCTACTCATTACTGGTGATGTCATTTTGTTTGTAATGTTTGATTCTATTTGATCACTAGTTTCATGAAATTGGATTCTAAGTTTGATTGGAAAGTACTCTTAGAATTTGAATTGAATAAATTTACTCTTTACATTACATTTCTAGGAATAATGCATAATGTTTTGATAGAAAATAACATGAGATTATGATTGTAATGTTGGGATATTTATTTCATATGGGAGAAATTGATAGTTGGTAAATATTCTTAGGATTCTCCAATGCGAGAGATCGATTTGAGGTGATATAATGTGTGCATAAGTAATGTGAGAAATGATTCATATATATTAATATTATTTGGATACTGAGGGTATGAGCGATGAAATCCAATCCTACATTTCTCTTGAATTAATTAAATTCATTTTACTTGTTTTCGTAATTTTTCATATTTCTAATGCACTAATTTTGTTATTTATGTTCTTTTTGTTAAACCATGATATTTGGATTAAATTTGTTGTGCATAACTATTGACTTGTTTACTTTTATCTGCACAAACTAAGTAACTCAAGTCCTTGTAGAGACGATCTCTTTTATAAAATTTGTAGCTGCGACGACATTAGTACGCTTACCAATAGAGTAACAAGTTTTTGGCGTTGTCGGGGACTTGAGTCGCTCACTCAATTCTTTCAAATATAATTTTTCATTTGAATAGGAAATTTTCTTTACCTTATTTATTTTATTTTAATTTTGTATAAAGTCTCTCTTGTTATATTTTATATTTGCTAAAATCGGTACTTGTAGTTTATTGTTTTTACTTTATATGATGTAAATTTCCTGCAGATACATTGCCATTTGATTTGGAAATTACCAAGACTGAAATGAAGAACAAGAAGAAAAAGAAACAAGCAACCAGTAAGCCACTGGGTAATTCTTCTTTTATTGATTTTCCTTCACCAGAAAAGCCACTTGTAATTGATATTATTGCTGATAGAGGAGGAAAAAGAAATAGACCACCAAGGAGGACTCTTGGTGACTATGCTTATCAACAAGGACCAAAGCATTACAACAGCATAGTCATTCCTCCTTTCAGTAACAAGGTTGTGGAATTAAAGCCAACATTGCTCAATCTGATTGGTTCACACCCTTTTGCTGGAATGGATCATGAAGATCCATATTCACATTTTTCTACCTTCATGGAGCTATGCAGTACCATGGGAGATTTTGATGAAGATGCTGAAGCTGTCTACCTTAGAGATTTTTTGTTCTCTTTGATAGGTAAAGCAAAGGCATGGCCAATCACATACAAACAAAAGACTCAACACTAGGAAGAAGTGGAGCAAAACTTCATTGCAAGAATATTTCCTCCATCCAGATTCATTAGAGCAAAATCAGCCATTGCTACTTTTTCCCATTGGTCTGATGAACCTCTCTATGAGAAATGGGAGAGATTCAAATCTTTACTGCGGAGGTGCCCAAACCATAATTTTGATGATGCTGCACAACTACATATTTTCTATAGTGGTTTAAGACCTCAGACAAATACGATTCTTGATGCCTTAGCTGGAGGTACTACGATGTCTAAGAGTCTTAAGGAAGCAATTGTAATCATTGACTCTATAATAGCCAATGATTTAGGCCTCTAGTTCAAAGGAAAGGTATAATGGAGCTGGATACTCAAAATGCAAGTCTAGCTCAGAATAAACTCTTGACTCAGCAAATAGAGGGCCTTAACAAAACAGATAGGCTAACTTCCTCAACAATTTCAGCAAGGTGAATCATAGAAAATGCACTAAGCTCATCAAGTTCAACAAGTCCTAAGATGTGATTTATGTGGTGATGACCATCAAAATGGCCACTATTCATCACTTTGTGGTTGCCAACAGAAAGATGAGGCTCATTATTTGCATAATCAAACTAGACCTCAAAATAACTTCCAAAGAAATTACCAAGGCTACAGAGGTGATCCAGGTTCAAATCAGCCTTATGGTTGGAGGCAGCAAAATAATAATGCATATGCAGGTTCTTCTAACAACTCTTTTGCAAGTCCTTCTAACAATTCTTATGCAGGTCCTTTAAATAGGGGTCCACAACAACAACAAGCTCAGCCTGATAAAATGTCAAAAATAGAAGATACTCTAACTCGGTTTATGGAGATGTCCATCACAAATCAAAAGAACACTGATGCTTCCATTAAAAATCTTGAAGTTCAAGTTGGACAACTTGCAAAATAATTATCTGAGCATGGAGGTGGATCTTTTTTAGCAAACACACAGATTAACCCAAAGGAACAGTGCAAAGTAATTACAACAAGGAGGGGGACTGTGGTTGGTTTGAAGGATGATGGTGAGAAAAATGAAAATGAAGGAGTTGTAGAAAAAAATGATGAAAAGGAAGGAGTTGAAAAAGAAAAGGAGAAAAATGATGAAGTGGTGACTAATGAAGAAGTGGAAGAGAAAGTGGTAAGTGAATAGGATAAGCAGAAATCAAATAAACAAGAAATTGACGAAGGCAAAGTTGTACTAAACCATCCACTAGTTCAACATATTCCTTATCCACATGCTCCGTCAAAGAAAGATAAGGAAAGGCAATATAAGCGTTTGTTAGACATTTTCAAACGGCTGCAAATTAACATTCCTTTTTCTAAGGCATTGGAGGAAATGCCAACATATGCTAAATTCATGAAGGATTTTCTTACAAAGAAGAAAAAAAATCATGGATGATGAAATAATAGAGTTGGATGCAGGTTGTAGTGCAATTATTCAAAAGTCCATTCTAGAGAAATCCAGAGATTCCGGAAGTTTCACAATTCCTGTGACTATTGGGAGATTATCAGTGGGAAAGGAAATTATTAATTTAGGTGCAAGCATCCACCTAATGCCCTTGTCCATGATCAATAAGATAAGAGAAGTAGAAATCAGACCAACTAGGATGACTTTGCAGCTAACTGATAGAACTACTAAGCATACTATTAGACTCTTGGCAAGCGTACCAATTGTTGTTGTAAGTTACAAAATTTATAAAAGTTCCACTCCACAGGGACTTGAGTTACTTAGTTAATTTAAATAAAAGTAACAGTTTAATAGTTATGTAAAACGAGTATGAGCGAAATTTTATGTGTTTTGTGAAAATAACGGAAAATAACTAATAAGTACGGAAACTAATAAAATGAAATTAATTGAAGAGAACGTAGGATTGGATTTCGTCATTCATACCCTCAGTATTTAATTAATATTACCATGTATAAATCATTTTCCATCATTACTGATGCACACATTAATTCACCCCAAATCGATCCCTCGCAATCGAGAATTCTAAGGATATTTATCGAATATCGATCCCTCGCATACGAAGTAAATAACCCAACATTACAATCATAAATCGCGTGCTATTTGCAATCTAAACATTATGCTCTATTCCTAGCAACATAACGTAAATAGTAAAATCATTCAGTTCAAATCCTAAGAGTACTTTCCAGTTAAACTTAGAATCCAATTTCATGAAACTAGTGATCAAGTAGAATCAAACATCAAGAACAGAATGAAATCACCAGAATGAGTAGAAAAGATTCATACATATATCAAATATTAAAAGAAATACATAAACGTAAGAAGATTACTTCCAATCCTTAAGAGAAACTAACCAATCATGGTGTAAAGCAACAGATCAACAGAAAACATGACAAAGGTAGCGATCCTCAGCCTATTTTTGCAGAGTTTCCACTCTTTTTCTCTCTTCTCTCACCTCTCTCTAAGCCTCTTGGGCTGTTCCTCTCATCCTCTCCATCCAAAATCATGTTTTGCCTTCACCCTTGCATGTATATTTATAGGAAGGGATGACTGCTCGTGTCCATTCACCCAGGCGAGTGTTTTTGCCTATTTTTACTTGCTTAGGCGAATTTAATGCCACTTGCTGATCCACTTGTTGCTGTCACTCGCCTACGCGACCATTTTAGCCTATTTTCACTCTCCTGGGCGAGTTAAAAGATCTTTCTGGAAACCTCCACTCGCCTGGGCGACCAAATTACATTGAGGATGCTCGCCTGGGTGAGTTAAAAGCTTAATGGTGAAGAAAGGTCATGGGCATGGACGAGTTCTAGGCCATTTTGCTTCTGACACCTCCCAAATTTGATTTTTATGCCCCTTTCGCTTGCTTTGCTTGCTTGGATGCTTTAGATACCATCAGAACTTATCAAAATACAAAATATGATTGGACTAATCTTCCAAAATGTGAAAAACAACATTTATATAAGTACTAAATACAAATCAACTAGGTTTTAGGGCAAGTTTATAAACAATTTTACTGAAATAAAAAGATAAGTGCCAGCATTGTAAGCTTGAATTTAACTAAAATATGGCACTTATCACATACTTATGGCATTATTAAAGATGTATTGGTGAAAATTGACAAATTTATCTTTCCAGTTGACTTTCTAGTGATGGATATGGATGAGGATAGTGAATTTGCATTGATTCTTGGATGACCTTTCATGAAGATTACTAAATTTTTTATTGATGTTGATGAAGAAAAACTCATTGTTAGGGTGCAAGATGATGAAGTGCAATTTAATGTATTTGAAGCCATGAAGCACCCTAAAGATAAGATGTATTGTTTTAGAGTGGATGTCCTAGATGAAATGATTTCTGACTCCAAGATGTTCATTCAAAGAAAATATGGTTTAGAGAAAATATTGATTGAAGCAATTGAGGAGATAAGTGAATTTGAAGAAAGTGAGAGTTCATATTTTCTCCAATAGCTATATGATTTCAAGGAAATTCCTTACCATCAATCTCTCTTTGAAGAATTGACAGAGGAAAAAAATGAAAAATAAATAATGGAGCTGAAAGTATTATCTCCATATTTGAAATATGTTTTTCTTACAGTTGATTCACAGAAACCAATTATCATTAATTCAATTCTTTCTGAAGAAGAAAAGAAACTGGAGAAAATATTGTCCAATTGCAGGAAGCCTAAGCAATAACAAGGGTGTCCAACTAAAAAGACATTAAAGAAGCGATCCTGGGAGACAACCCAGTGTTTCTAAACTTTGTCTTAATTTGTTTGAATTTTATGTCTTATGTGTCTGAATTATATTTATGAACTTTATTTTTTGAGTCTTTATTGGAGAATTATGTTTTTGAATGTATATGTTTCAATTTGTAGGTTGAATTATAGTTTTAAATATGTATGTGTTTAGCGTCAAACTGTGTTTTAAATATTCTAGTGTTTCATATGTATAATTGGTTTTTGATGAAACTTAAGAGTTTTTAATACCTTTGGCCTATCCCCGAGCAATTTAGATCTAATGTTGCATGGCCTGGAGACAAGCCTATTTTTCAAGAGAAGACAAGTCATGTGGATGACCAAGCAGCTGCACATGAACAAGGAGGAGGAAGAGCAGATGACGATGAAGACATGGCAGATCCTGTTGATTATTTCATTGGAGGAGACTGAGCTCCTCAACCATGATCGTAAAAAAAAAATTGAACTTGTCTTTATGTTTCTTTATTGCTTTGTAGCTTAAACTTCAATACGTTATTTCCTTATTTACTATTTTGGATTTTTTCTTGAATATTTATGCACTTTTGTGATTTTAATTGGTTTATGCGTGCACTTTTGGTATTACACATTATTAAATAATTTTGTTCTATTAGCATAGTTGTAGAATATATATATATATATATATATATATATATATATATATATAACTCTTATTAGGACTTAAACATAAAAATTTTCTTGGACATAACATGTTTTGGAAAGAATCAGCAGCTGGTGATTTTAAAACTTGCTTTTGAATTGGAACAGAACACAACAAAGTGATTTTTTTGGAAACATTGAGAATGAAAACAATGAATGGCTTTCCCAATTATCAAGTGAATTCAGATGTTTTTGCATGGACTTGATAAAGAATAAATTTCGAAACACTTATTTGATTTGAACATGGAAACAATACTTAAGCTTTAGTGATTGTGTGCAATTACAAATTTTACATTGAGTGTCCTTACTAATATGTTCTACAGTTGATTTTGCATGAATTTCTAATTGTCATAACATATGATGCATGGATATGATTTAGGAATTCTTTCTTGACATTTTAAGCCACTGGCCAAAAAGCTATCCCAATGTATATTGTTTTACCATTTGCAAGCCCTTTGAGCCAAACACTTGAAAGTTGTTGGAACACTAACCTAAGATAAGAGTTTCCTACCTTACCTTAGGTTAGGAGAGCAAAGGTGTTTTGTTTGAATTTCTATCATTTGGTGGCTAATGTGATGTAAATTCTTTATTTTTAAATGTGGTTATTCATGTAAATTAAATATGGTATAAGTTGGGATCTTGGTATAGGAAGTAGTGCTAACTTGGTTGGAAAAGGAAGGGATAAGAAGTAATGATTCATTTGAGTTGCTAGCTTATTTATATGTTTGCTCTCTGATTCTCAAGGTATTTTTGAATATCCAAAAAACCAAGATTTCTTTCTAGTCAGACCTAACCCTAAAAGTCCTAGTGATCCATGATGATTATGTATTTTATCTTTGATTTGATGGAAAATGAATTACAAAATCGATTTATGATGTACTAGTGTTGGAATTGAGATGAAACACTTGCTTGTGTGAGAATTATACACCTTTGAAAGGTTTTCCTCTATTTGACTGAATCAGGTTTTTTTTTCTTATGTTCTTTAGAAACAAAATGTGAATTGATCTTAATCTCATTTGGTTTTGTGAATTTCATCTTTTGTGTTTTCATATCTCATTTTTTAGTGTTTGAAAATGTTGTTCTGATCACTTTGGAGCTTGATTTTTTACAAACCATGTTCATAGTTTTTGGTGTAGAAGTATTAAAGTGTGTCTATGTTATACTTCTTTTATTCATAGTTTTAATTTTATACTTTGCTTGAGGACAAGCAAGATTTTTGGTTGAGGAAGTTAATCAGTGCAATATTTTAGTTATTTTTGGGATTATAAGCACTTATCTTTTAATATTAGTAGTTTCTTATAAACTTCCATTAATTCTACTTGTTTTATATTTTGTACATTTATAAATGTTGTTGTTTAAACATGGAAGATTCATCCATGCATTACATATGTTTTGATGGTTATTTGTTGGACCCAAAAACCAAGCCAAGATAAAGGGCAAAAGGGTCATTTTTTGAAGAATTTCAGAGTTCCACTTGTCTAGGCTAGCAATCAACTCGACTGGGCTAGTGAGATTACTTCAGCTTGAAAAAACCAACTCACCTGGGCGAGTGACATAACTTCAGCCTGAAGTGACTAACTAGCCTAGGCGAGTTGGTTTGGCACCTCTTGCACTATTTCATTTAAAAACCATGCAAATGGGAGAAGCAAAGGAACCAAAGGCAGAAACCAGAGAAGAAAAACACAAAGCAAGGAGAGAGAATAGAGAAAAGTGGAGTTGATACTGTAGAGAAGTGACTATGGATTGCTTCCCTCATCATGTCTTCTGTTGATCTTGTACTCTACACAATGATCGGCTAGTTTCTCCAAAGAATTGGATGTAATTTTTGTACCCTTATGTATCTCTTTTGATAGTGTGTGTGTGTGTGTGTGAATTTTTTCTACTCGTTACTCGTGATTTCATTCTATTCATAATGCTTGGTTCTATCTGATCACTAGTTTCATGAAATTGGATTCTAAGTTTGATTGGAAAGTACTATTAGAATTTGAACTAAATGAATTTATTCTTTATGTTACGTTGCTAGGAATAAAGCATAAGATTTTGTTTGCAAATAACACGAGATTAAGATTGTAATGCTGGGATATTTATTTCATATGTGAGGAATCGATATTTGGTAAATATTCTTAGGGTTCTTGAATTTAAAGGATCGATTTGGGGTGATTTAATGTGTGCATCAGTAATGTTAGAAAATGAGTCATATGTATTAATATTATTTGGATACTGAGTGTATGAATGATGAAATCCAATCTTATGTTTCTCTTGAATTAATTAAATTCATTTTACTTGTTTTCATAATATTTCATATTTTCGACGCATTAATTCCATTATTTCTGTTATTTCAGTTAAACCGTGATATTTCGATTAAATTTGTTGTACATAACTATTGAATTGTTTACTTCTGTATATAGAAATTGAGTAACTCAAGTAAACATGGCAACGGGGGGTGGTGGGGGTGGGGCGGGTATTATATTCCACATCCCTGCCCCCGCCTTTAAAACCCATCCCCGACCTCGTCCCCAATCTCTGTCGGGTTTTAAAACCCAAACCTATCCCTACCCTCGATGGGGGTTGGATTTTCCCCTCCCCGCCCCCGCTATTTGATTAAAAAAATAATGTGACTTTTTTAAATTGAAAAAATAAACGAAAAAGTTAATTAGGTGACAAAAATAATAATAACAAACCCACATTCAAAATATAAGATAATAATTTAAAAATTACAAAACAAAATCAATCAATTCAATTAAAATCGTTATGGACCAGCATATTTAATTTCTCCCAAAATACAATATCATTTAAATGTATATTGTCCCAAAATTAAGTAGCACATCATATGATTAAGTAACACATTCTTCAAATTAAATAATAAAAATGAAAAAACTTAAAATTGTTCAGCAAATAAATGTTGATGATTCCTCCAAATTAGTGACACCAGCACCCACCATTTCACCTTCATAAAAGAAGAAGAATAATTAGAACAAAAGATTATACTATATAATATCGAAAACGGGAATTCAAAACATTATTTACCTTCATCATCTGAAACTATTTCACTCATTAAAGTAGCACAATCAGCAACAACTTTATAGCTCACAGAACCTATAAAAATACATTACAAGTATTATTTTGTTGAATAAACACAAATATCAATTTAACATAAAATTTTACCATTATTTTCAGCACTCCACAACCAGCTTCTAGCATACATTAAAGCCTCTAAAGTAGTCCATTGAAGTCGACTATGATGTGAGCTTAATATTTGACCACCGGTGCTAAATGCGGATTCTGAAGCTACAGTAGATATCAGAATAGTTAATATATCCTTAGCAATTGCTTGAAGTGTTGGATACTTGACACCATTAATAAATAGTGGTCTAACTCTAATTTAACATAAGAACTTCTAGCCCTTTTTTCCCTTATAATAAATCTATCATACTCAGATAATGCATCACCAACAACTTCACTACTAGTAGCATCTCCAACATTACTACCAAAAAAGTCTGTTCATTTTCATTTGGTAATCAGAAACTAAGTCATAACATAATTTTTTAATACACCTCATTTGATTAAAAGAGTCATGTTCATACAATTTTTCATAATAATACTCAAGCAACTTCATCTTGTACCTAGGATCTAAAACAGTGGCAACTCCCATCACATTATGAATCACACCCCTAATATTTATAAAATTTTATCATCATATTTTGTGCCATTTGTTGAATCATTGGGTTAAGAGAAGTAATCCATTGTTTGATTGCCAACTTAATCTCACATATATTTGGAAAATACAAATTAGCAATTGGATGTTTAGTAGAAGAAAATAGTTCAGTGATAGTATTGAACAACTTCAATCTCCCACACACATCCTTTGCAAACTGCCATTGTAAAGTACTTGGCAAACAAATATATTGACACTCTCGTTGCTTTAATCCACAAAATACATCCTCATATCCTATGGCAATTTCAAGCATTTTGTAAGTTGAGTTCCACCTAGTTGGACAATCTAAGGCCAAATTCTTAGTGTAAGGGATTCTCAACTGTTTAGATGTTTCCTCAAATTTTTCCTTCCTCTTAGGTGTTGGCCAATATGCCACACTATTCTGAATCTTTTCTACACTTTCTTATATCACTCCCAACCCATCTTTTACTATCAAATTAAGGATGTGTGCGCAACAAAGCATGTGAAGTAAAGACCCATCCCTAAGCAAACTACCTAAGTGCAATTTATCCTTAATTTTATCAATCATAGCATCATTTGTGGTACAATTATATAGAGTGATAGTCTATAGCTTTGCGTCAATATTCCAATCCATCAAATAGTCAGTCAATACATTGCAAAGTCTATCACTTGTATCAAAAGCAGGAACATAAATGAACCTAACATAAATAGAGAGATATAATATATAAAAGCAACAAAAAAAAAAGATATATAATATAATCATATTCTATCATTTTATAAAATAAAAGGCCAAACAATATAAAAAGTTCAAATCATTTTATTACCTCAAAATCTGACTTTGTAAGTTCCAACACCCATCTATGGAATGAGCTATAATAGCCATACACCCCCTCTTCTGATTGGTTGAAGTCCACATGTCTAATGTGATAGACAATCTTCCATCAAGACTATCCAACAACTTCAAAGATGTTACTCATTCATTCTCATAGATTTTCATTATGTCCTTCTTAATTGTGTTTCTATTAGGAACCTGAAACACAAGTTGGAGGGCAGCACAGTATCTCCTAAAGCCAATGTGATCCACAATTGATAGTGGATACTCATGCATAATAATTGCTTTTGCTAGCTCTCCTCTTGCATATTTTGCATTATAAATTCCCACACCCAACTCTTGCTTTCCTTTCATGACCTTAGGTGCAAGAAATGTTTGACACTTCATCCCTCTCATAAAAATCTTGTACTGAACACAAATCTCATTATGTTGCCACAAATGATTGGTTCCATTTTTTGATTTTCCACCAAGAAGTTTTTTACAATATTTGCATTTAGTCTTGTCTAAACCATTGACTTGTATTTTTTAAAAATGTTGTCAAATCTTACTTTTCAGCCTAGTGGTAGTGGATACTCCTTGTGTCTCTGTCTCCTCATTATTAACTTCATCTTCATGAGGTGGAGGAGTAGGATCAGACTCAATTGGTAATGGAGTCTGATCAATTGGTGAAAGAGTTTGATTGTTTGCTGAAGTTGAAGGAGTCTGATCATTTGACTGATTTGATGAAGGAATAAGAGACATTCCTTCTGGTGAAACACTAATATCTTCCATTACTTTCTTGAAAAGAAAAAAACAAACACTAATGAGTATATAACACACATAGCAGTCAAAACTTAATTGTTTATGTACAATAAAACAAGTATATAATGGTGAACTTTAAACTTCTCAATTCAATTTGATATAACCTCTTTTGCTTTTGTAAAAGAATAATTTCCTTTTTAAAAAATAATCACTTTTAGTTTTTTTTTATCAAATTGTTTTAGCTTTTCAAAACAATCAAAAGCTAAAAGAATCTAAAATCTGATTAAAATTAAAAGATTATTTTACATCATAATTACTTCTTTTTAATTTGTAACAAGCTGGCCCAATATATCATTCAACTTGAACAGGGAAAAATCATGTTATGTAACATTTCATATTCCCAATAATGAACTTTCAAAGATAAGAAAGGCACATAATTTTTTTTCTTATACCAATTGCTAATGCCAAAGCCCTATGGATGATGGATGTATAGATGAATCTAATGGATACAAAATAATGTTTTAAAAATAATGAGTTGAAGATAAAAGATTAATTCATATAAAAAAGAATTATCCCAGGTCAAAAAATCTGACACTTTTAAATGACTACATGCAAGCACACTCTTTACACTTGCACCTAAATTTCTTATACCAGAAATTTCTATGATTTTTTAATTCTTGACCCAATTATTGTTTACGTAGTTACATTATTCAAATGCATAATTCTTTAAGCTTTATTGTAATCAAATCAGATGTCATTAATATCCTATGTGCATCATCTCTTCTCCTACACATCCCATATTATAATTGTCCCTATCCTTCGATTTAGCTATATATTTATAACAATGATCCATCAGTAACAGACACCAAGTAAGGTCACAAATATCATCTTAACAAAAGAAGAAACAAAAGAACATTTTAAAACAAAATTATAATGAAAATTAACCAATGGCTTCAGTGTGTGTAACAATCATGGAAGTGCATTCTTATGAGGACAGCTGCTAGTGATGGAGCATTGCAGATATGCTCAACAACATACTTTAAAATTATTTTCTCGGCCTTTGGACAACTTTTGGTTCAGTTGGTTGTTGCAACTAAGTGTGATCCTAAATATCTAATCCATATGTTGTAGGTCAAAATTTTAATGTTATATATATATATATATATATATATATATATATATTGGTGCAGCTCAAACAGATGCAACCCAAGGCAAAGATTAGAAGGTATACTTTTAGTCTAGATTAGTCTTAAAAGCACACAAAATTTAAGTAAACTTAGACTAAGATTCTGTGAATGAATAAAACTAACTTAATAATTTCAAATATAAAAAATGATACAAATTTTACTACTATATGAATGATAAGTGTATGATTTGCACAATCATTACGAGACTTTTGAACACCATCTTATATCTTGTCAAATTTATTACAATTCAGTTTAAAGTGAGATAAATCAAGAGTTTTTTTAATGATTGTTTTAGCAAATTTGGGGTAGTTAAATAAGCAGACCAAAAAACCATTGCCTTCAAGATCAAACACCTAAAGTAAAAAGTCTCATAGTCACTATTAAAACTCCCACGAAAAAAAGTGCAGCATTCTGGTTGAAGGACTCACCTGTGAACGAAGAAGCTCTTTAAAAGAAGCTAGCTCACGCAGTGTGGTAATAAACTTAGATATCACGAGCCCTACTGTAACGCCCTGGAATTTCAAGTTGCTAAGCTGGACATTTTATGGGTGTGTTATGTTGATTGATTATATGTTTTATTGTATTATTTGCTATTTTGAGTGCTTTTGTCTTGGGTTGTGCGTTTGGTGGGTGTAAAGTCAACTTTGTTGGCTGAGGTTGCTATGCATACACGCAAAAGGAGATGTCTTGTCAGTTGTGTTTATAAGCGGCTGGCATAGCATAAGCGTGCTCTTCATTTCTTCAATCTTTGTTTTTTCTCTCTGTTCTCTCTCCAAACTTACCCAGAAAACCTCTCGTTCTCGACCCCTCTATGTTACCTTCAACCCATGAGGACCACCACAGAATCCCGACGTCTAGAAGAACCTTGTGGCCGAAGCAGAAGTTTAGGACAACCAGTCGTGAAGCGGTAGAACGAACTCCTAATTAGGTAAGGGGAGTTTATTATGTTTTGATAACAACTTTAGATACCATGGTTAGGGGCCAGGAAGCCCAACCGTGATGATAACTGCATGTCCTTGGTGTGTGATGTTTTCCATAAAAGCTATGTCTTTTTAATGAATGGGACGTGATATGCTTTATGTCTGTTGGTTGGTGTTTTGTGTTGATGTTTGATGGTGTTCTTGTGGGGGAGTTGATGCAGTAAGAACTCCCTGTGCATGTGTGTGAAGTTGGCATTTTGATGCTGAAAAACTCTCAAGACACTTTGTAGTAGTGTTCGTGGAGGTGCCAGGTACTGGGATGGGTATGCCGAGCTGAGCTGTTTAAGTAGCATGCATGTGTGCATGTGACTCTTAGTCCTTGTTGGCGGACGTCTATATACCGGGTTCCTTACCCGGGGTTGTACTTTAGAGCTGTTAAGCTTAAGTTACCTCTTCGAGAGGGAAAAAAGCTACCGTGTTCCCTAACTCGGATGAGCTCGTGCCTTCTCGGGAGAAGAGCCATCGAGTTCCCTAACTCGGATGAGCTTGTGCCTTCTCGGGAGAAGAGCCATCAAGTTTCTTACTCAGATGAGCTCGTGCCTTCTGAAAAGAGCCACTGGTTCTTCTACTCAGTTAAGCTCATCTTTTTTCCTTAGAACTACCGGGTTCCTCAACTAGGATGGGCTATTCTCTTTAGAATTGCTAAGTCCAAGTCTCTTCTTTGTGAACTACCGGGTTCCTTTACTCGGTAGAGCTCGTCCCTTTTTCCTTGTGAACTACCGGGTTCCCTTACTCGGTGGAGTTCGTATCTCTCCTTTGAGAAGCTACCGAGTTTCCCTTACTCGGCTTTTGTAATCCGGACAACCTTGTGTAGGTTGGTGATACCAATACAAACCTGAGTCTTGCATGCGCTATCTGTTATAATCGATTACAGCGCTTACGTAATCGATTGCATAGTGCTGGGTCGGTCCTTTGGTATTTTATAGAAACCCAAGGACCCCCTTGATCGCCTTTGACTAGCCCTTACGGACCTTGACTGATCTTGTCCGCCCTCGTCCGACCTTGTTCGGATTCTTACCCCAAAGTTGTCATATCTAAGAGTCAACCCGAACATATAATACTTCACACCAGCTCACTTGTTTGTGGTGTTGTGAATGACGTGTAAGAAACGTATGTGATTGTGTTGATAATAGTTGAGATCGGCCTATGTGATGGCTTGAGATAATAATGTATACATCGATACCATAGGGGGTGTATGATGACTATCCTATCCAGGACGAGTTGTTCCTAACTGGGTTATACATTGATGGTGCCTATGGGTATCCAGTGTGAGTAGAGATGCATTGATACCATGGGGGGTGCATGGCAGTATCCTAGCCAGGACGAATTGTTCTTGGGCCGGGTCATGCATTGACGGTGTCCATGGTTATCTGAATGCGGGTGGATATACATAGATACCCACGGGGGTGTATGACGTATTAACCTATCCAGGATGAGTTGTTCCTGACTGGGTCATACATTGATGGTGCCGTGGTGGTAGGCTATGTGTAGACACGTGAGATGCCGGGACTGGGTGGTTAACCTTGCAAGGACCGAGATCAGTGCATCAATGAGTCCATGTTGGGGCAGCCCGTGATTTTGATGGTATGTACATGGGGGTGCATGACGTATTAACCTATCCAGGACTAGTTGTTCCTAACTGGGTCATGCATTGATGATGCTCATGGGACATACGGCATTTGCATGACGAAAATAGGATGATTAGCTATAGGGTACTGGGCTACTGGGGGGCCACGTCTGTTGGGTACTCCTTCTGTCACCCGGATGCTGATCACTACCGGGGGGAGCGACACGACAGAGTGACCCTGACAAGCTACTGCATCATCGAGACCACAGGGATGGATTATTTCTGGATGGTACCACATTGAATGCTGAGAGTTGAGTCATGAGCATGCATCATGTTAGATATTATAAGTTAACTTATGGAATGTTTGGATGCCCATGCGTGTTAGTTGCGTGATGAGATGCTTGGATATTTGTAATGATATGGTGATGACCAGATTGTTTTCCCAAACTGATGTTATTTATTGTTTATTGTTTAACATGATGAACTCACCTTTGCTTTGTTGTGCCATGTGGTTTGGTACCTGTAATGATCACGAACCGAGTTCGTGTGAGCTGACGGGCAACAGTAGGTGCTTTGGAAGATGACCATCCTTTGGTTGGAGCCTCCGTGTAGCCAGGATGTCGATGGACTAGATCCCGGGTAGGAGTTTTGTTTCGCTAGTTACACCCCATCGTTTAATTCTTATTTCCTTTGTAGAACACTTAATACATTTTAGACATAGTTATTTGTACCTACAACTGAACTTTGTTTGTTTGTCTATATATTTGAGATGACTTATGCGTATCTTAATTACGTGTATATTCCATAATAATGATCATTATATGTTCGCCAAAAATTTACCATTGTTTTTATAATCAAAATTCAAGGAGTTTTCATTTAAAACATGTTAATGGCATGATTAAGAGTTAGCGATACAGTAACGACGTGACGGGTCGTTACACCTACAAAAAGAAGCACCTTTTGGGTTTGTTTATTTGAATAAAAGAGAAAGTAAAACAACATAGGAAAATAAATTTCAACAACCTCCAATTGATACACTGATAGGGTTATCTTGGCCACCACCAAATACTTCTAATGAATCAGCAAAGGAAATTCCCCCCAAAGCTATCTCGAGGAGTTGTAGAATAAATAATTAATAACTTCACCTGCTAAGGTTCCAACAAAATGGTTTGTTGGGCAAATTTGATTGGTAAAATTTACAAGCAAAATATGGTGCTTGTACGTTTAAAGCCACATCTTTTAGCCACCACAATCCTTAATCAATAACTATTTACAATTACAAATAGATGAAAATTATTATCATAAAAGACCATGGCTCTAGTCATTTAATTAAACTTGATGAACATTAAAATTTAGATATTCCACGTAGTTCATGGCCAAGTTTGGTAACATCAATTTTGAGTTCAAACACATTTGCATTTAATTAATAGACCAACTTCAATGTGCCAAAAAAAAGATTGAAAAGTTATGGAAGAATACTATTAGAAACAAACTAGAGAAAGTACAGCATGGAGTGAGATACGAAATTCTCGTAAAAAGAATAATGAAAAGATAATGGTGAGTTAACATGGTTCACAAATGCAACAAAGTTATCTAATTTCTTAGCATATTTGATCAACAATAGAAATCCCCTTGAAACAACCATGAACAGAGGAGAAAAACCAGCCTATACTTCTTTCTGCTGTATTCATGAAAAACATTCCTAAATAAAAATATAGCTTCAAAATCGAGAATTAACTTACTACATGTAAAAATAAATCTAATACTCTATTCATGAATGCCATCTAGCACTTACATAAACTTCTTGCACCCTTTATATAGTTTTTGGCACTGATTCGTTAACTCATCAGTTGTTTCTTCAAGAGAATATAACTGTCCCATAAAAAATAAATAAATAACACCAAGGAATCATCTTGATAAAAATAGTAAAAGAACTAATAATTTACTAATCCAGTAATCTTAACCAACATAAATAAATGAAAATGTATAGGCAAATACTTATTTTAGGGACAAACGACACAAATTACAGAAATTGAAGAGAGTAGTAAAGGAGTACAAAAGTAAAAATAAGGAATCTGGTTTCTGGAGACAAAAGGAATATCATCAAACAAAACAGGTGGAACACATCTTCACACACACACACACACACACACAGAGAAAAGGTGATTAGCTAAGCATCATAAAGCACCAAGTAGAAAAATCTACCGAACAAAAAGTGGCAACGAAAGATATCTACCTTTCAGAAAAAGCTCATATAAATCCCTACTCCTTTGCTCAATCCAAATCAATGAAAAATTCCAAAGAAGTCCTAAACTAAAGCCTCATTTCACAACTTCCAATCAACATTATCCTTTGTTCAACCCAACACCACACGAGAGAAGAAAGAAAGAACGAAGAGGGAGAAACAAAATTCTAGACTTTCTAGTGTTGTGGGTGACTGGGTGAGAGAGAAGCTACCATAAGTTGAGTGCTGCGTCCAGCCGCCCGTCGAGAGTGAGAAGTGATGGTGAGCGTTAGGGTTTTGGTTTTTCTACTTATATATATAAGGGTATATTTGTAATTCATTATGGCGGGGGCGGGGGCGGGGGCGGGGATGGGGCGGATATCACCAATACCAAACCCGCTCCTGACCCCAAATTCATGTTGCAAGAAAAACCTGAACCCAAAAAACTCAATTTTTTCCCATTAAAATCGTGGCGGGTTCGGGCGGGTACCCATGGGTTCGAGGTCATGTTGCCATGCCTAAACTCAAGTCTCTGTGGACACGATCTCTTTTATAAAGTTTGTAACCTGCGATAACATTGGTACGCTAGCCAATAGTCTAGCAAGCCCAAGTAAGGAAAGTTGAGATACCATAAGAGGGGGAGCTAGTGTTGTAAGAATAAAGTTGGGTATAAGCTCAACTAAGAGTAAACCCCAAGATATTAGTGATGACGAACTAATTTGAGGCAAGAGCTTACAATCCAATGGATATAGAACTAACCATAGAAGTAGTAAAGTGTGATAAATACCAAGTGATGGTAAAGCCATGAGAAAAAAATGAATGATGGAGTGTTTGGGTATAAGAGTATAACCTAGTTGTAGAGTCCTTAGAGCCTTCATTGAGACATTATGTTTCACCCCTTTAAGTTCCCTTTTTTTCTGCAAACAAATGATGATGCATGTTGTTGAACATGGAGTCTTGTTATAGAGAACATAGTTTAGTTATGTTTTATGATTATATGTAATTTATTTTATATGGTGTATGAGACTCTTGTTACAAGGGAGGATTTGTATTTATCAATATTATAATTGAGTTATAATTTGTATATTTATTTGTTAGCTTCCGCGTGATAATATTGTATAAATGTTTTTAATTTTCACATTCTAGAAAAATAAGAATAATTATGATAGTACCCTTAAGGTGTTACAGAAAGAGTGATGATCAGGGAGGGAGTCAAACACTCACAAATTACTATTTCAAACACTTTCCATAAGTTTTCCAGGTGTTAGATCTATGGAAGGTTTTTGTCAGGTGGGGAAAAGTGTGAGAGGTTTCTATTCACTAAGCAGAAGTAGGAGTGATCTTAGGTTTGGGTTTTTGTGGTTTCGAGGAGGTGGAGAATCCATTGTTGCTTGAAAACCAACTTCACAACATCTTTATAGGGAACATGAAAATGATGGTGAATCTACCAAAATTTGAAAAAAGTAATGAAGTAAGAAATTTCATCTATGGGGGTACCATACAAAAGTTTGACCGATGCTTAAGGGGAAATGGTATGACGATAGAGAGAGAGGACAAGTACAGGTTGAAAAATCATATGCTCATGATGTGTCAGAAAATGGGAGATTCACAAATGTCATGTGGGAAAAGAAAGGTGTGTATGGTTTGAAAATTGATAAGGAAAAACGGTGGGGACAAGAAATTAAGGTGGAAGAATGTAATACTGATTAGTTAAACACGAGTTCAATAGCAACGATTAAGGATGTCAAGCTCATCTAGAATGTTCCAAGAACTATTTTTTGTGGAAGGATTGAAGTCGCCGCAAACAAGACATTATGGGGATAATATATTATTGCTAACACCAAACAAAGGAGATTATATGTATGAGATCCTTAAGGGGGAGGAGGAATGGATAGGTGGTCTATTTGAGTATCATGGAGTGGACACTAGATATACCCATCAACAATAAGCTGGTATGGATCAAGATTAGGGAATTACCCTTAAATGTATGAAGCATGGATTGTTTAGCATAGGTGGTTAGCATTGTGGGGGAATTAATGGTCCTTGATGCAAAACAAGAGATGTATCAAGGGTTGTTTATGCTAGAGTGTTAATTAGAATCCCTCTATGGAAGTGATTCAAAAGGTTCATGAAATGAAGATTAACGAAAGAGCTTTAGTAATCAAGTTGATGGAGGAGACGTTCTTCTAAGATAGGCACAATGTTTGTTGCCAACATTTAAGGAAGGAAGAGTCGGAATTGGAGTCTTCAATTATGGGTTACAATCTTAAAGGGGCCTCAAGTATTGCATTAAAGGGTGGATGATGGTTTTTGGATAGGTGAGGACTTTGAATTTAATAATGACTTTTTGGTGACAGCAATCGGTAGGTGTTTGGAGGAAATGAGATATTTTCATAATATTATTACTGGAGGGAAAGAGATGAGGGATTTTAATAATTTCATTCATGATTTGGAGGTAGAGGATATTCCTTTTATTGGGAGGAGGTACATGTGGTATGGATCAAGCACTCATTTAATAAATGGAGCATTTATGTGCCATGGTGATAAATTGATATTGACTTATTTATTCATGAGTTTTTTAGTCATAATCATGCATTCTTGGTATATTTTATTGACAAAACTCGCGTTTGGGTGCTAGTTTATGCAACATAATTACTAGAATCTAAAATATGGAAAAAAGAGTAACAAAATACATGTTTTGGCTGAAATAAAGATTCTATGGTACCTTGACCATGACCAAGCGCTGGATTGTTATGAGTTTGATGGTCACACTCTCTTTACCATAGCCAAACGTGGAACTTTTCTGAGTTTGTCACCATGGTCGTGGTCGATCACCTAACCACGATTGTGATCTGTGAGGCGCTGACACCCACTTAAAATTATCCTTATCAATAGTGGGCTATAAAGCTTAAACCCATATCATTTACTCTAAGCACTGTGAGAGCATTTGTGGCTACAAATAAGCATGGGGTTCACAACGGTGATCATCAATTCTTGTAAAAATGTCTTCCTCTTGTGTGATTTCATGTCTTTCTTTATGATGTCTAGTTTTATCACAACCATGAGCGGTTAGTCCCTTTTGGTCTAGGATTATGATGTAGTCATGCCCTTGTACCCTTTTTCATTTCAATAAATATCTCGATGTTATTCAATTAAATTTCTTTTCTCATTATTCATTGTTATATTTGGATTTTATGATTGTATAACCTAATTAATTACTTATCAGTGATCATTTGTGTGTGTGATTAGTTGATCTAGAAAGAGATTATTTTGCAACAACCTACATGATCAAATTGGTTATAAATCAATATTTCTACGACCAACTGAATATTGATTTAGGCCAATGAGAATTATTAGACCTAGATCATATGTTATTAATTGAATTAGGGAAATATTGGTGTTTGGTGATTGATTTAATTGGGAGTTTGTTTGGATTAAATTGGGAAAAAAGAATATGCACGAATTCATAATCCTAGGCTTTTCCATTATAACTGTTTTCTCACAAAGTTTTTTTAATTTTGCTTTAATTCTTCTTTTCGTTAAAGAGTAAATTGATTAAAAATAATATTTCTTCATTTGATAAAAACTCAAATTGTATAGTTACTTAATTGATTATTTCGTAACGTGACTAGTTTTCTGAGTTGGATATCCAAACTTAGATCACTGTTTGTCACTACTATGTATGGTACACTTATCCTGTACGAATATTATTTATACGCATTGCATGACAATTGTGCCGAGATATATAGGTCGCAAGACTTGGTCTTTGTTTGTACTTGAAATAGAACAATTAGCTGAAGCGCTGGAAAGTAGAAACATACGAAAGGAAACCGATTAATTGTTAGAAACGGGTCAAAGTAGCATCACTCAGACTCATTTTGTAAATTTATAAGACCACGTACACAATTTGCTGATGACCAAGACTCGTCTTAATTCCTTCAATTTCTTTATTAATTAATGTCCTCATGATCATGTTAAGTTTTTCTGCTTTACATCCATCAAACAGAATATGGAGTTTTTTTCAGGACTAAAAAAGCGTGAACAGAGCGAAATATATAGCTATGACATAGATAGTTTGGGAAATTGAGCACTTCAATTTGACGATTTTATAACGTTTAATAACAAAGTTTTTCCATTCACTACTCATCAATCTGATGAAATTCATTTTGTCATATATAGTCCATTGAAACTATTTATTTTCTCAATAACTATTTAGCCAACATCTGATAGAGACAATTTGGATAAATTTATAGAAATTTTTGTCCTTTTAATTGTCCTATATACAATTGATCGAGTCAAGATGTTTCCCTGCATAATGGTGTTTTACATTATGAAAAATTTAAAGGAGTCGTTCAAACAACTTTAAGAAATTTGAAATATCACATTTAAATTAACAGAAGAAAGTATATATGTTATGATGATCAGCCTATAGGAGCATACATCCTTGCTCTTATCTCACAAATTGGCTAGAAGAATATCATAAAAATTAAGAATAGTGACCTTAGCATTTAATAGATATACAGTTAACTTTTTTATAATAAAAATTTACATACTCTTAAAATAGATACAATTCAAATTATTGAAATTAACAGTACTACATGAGGAAAAAAATATTATGCTAAAACAAATTAAGAAACAAGAAACAACAGGGTAGTTGAGAGATATTTAATTAACTTCTGCACCCTCGAAACATAAATCAACCCTTCAGATTAATTATTAACGATATAACTGATGATTTTTATCATTGTTTTGTTAAGTTCAGCTCGTGAGTGATATTTACGATTGACTACTGTTGTTGTAAGTGTTTGATGGGGTGTATTGAACGTGTTGAAACATCCAAAGTCCAACTTCCAACAAATTACTTATCATACATCTACTTTTAAAAAAACAAGTACAATTATTACCATACATGTAATAATTATTTATCATGCATCCCGCCAAAACAAAATATTGGTATTAGTTGTTGAAGAATATATATTATTAAACTTTGAAATTAAATTTTTGACATTATTTTTTGTTAAAATTTTGTTTATATTAATTTAGTTCTTAAAATTATCTACGTGTTTGTAAGAGCATCACAAAACCACATTAACATTAAAAATCACGTTAACAAATTCAATTGATATTAGAAGCTATTTCTTGATTCTTTTGGTGCCAACTGTGGAGAGAGCGTGACAACCCACATTGTAGATTTGGTTCCAAACAAACACTATGTGCATTTAATTATCTTTGTTAAAAGTTAAAAGTACATTATTTTTTATCAAATATAAATTTAATTAAGTAAAAACTAAATTCAAAAAGTGACATAATTTTAGCTATAAAAAATATTTTCCTGCCAAATATATATAAGATAACCTCGGTCCATTAAGCAAGGATTAACGGAACTTTAAGAAATATCAAATATCAAAAAATCGTGTAAGATTATACACACGTATATATATAGACAGACCTTTAAATGTTTAATAAACGCGTTGCAAAATTACGCCGTCTGTGGAAATATTTAAAGTATTGGAAATTTGGCTAAAATAATGTTTGGTGTATATCTGTGTTAAATCCATTAGTAATCTTGCAAAACAAAAAATGTGAGTGGTTGAATCATAAGGTGAGATTAACGTACTGTAATCACATGGTAAAATTTATATATTTTTGTATTTATGTTACGACTGATATAATCAAGTATTTAAGTGTATAATATATGCAGACGGTACTATAATCATATATTATGATGAATTTAATGATAATGAATTGTTAGTATAAAAACTTCGATATTATCGATAAAAGAATATTATTAATATAATTTTTTAGATATTATAAAAATACAAAAATTTATTATTCTTAATAATTTGTGATTAAATGAAACTTTAAAATAATTTATATTAGTTAGTATATAATCTATAATTTATTATTAATATTATTATTATTATTGTTATTATTATTATTATTATTATTATTATTAAATTAGGCATGTAAACCCCATATATTTTAATGTACTGTACAATGAAAACCAAGAACTATTAAAGAAAGACAACACAAGTGGTGGATCGCTCTTGAGGAGATTGCAGTCAGATTTTTGAGTTAAGTCAGTACTACAGTGGCCACCACCCCACCTCTCATCTGATGTTTATGTAAGACATTAAAGGTCCCACACTGGTAACTTTCAAACTCATGGCTTCTAGTTTGCTTCTCCTCACAAAGAAAATGCAGAAAAAAGGGAAGTTGTGAGTCCTATTATTCATTCTGGTGTCCCTCTTTGACTCTCTTAAAAACAAAAAACACAAAACAGCACACCAAAAAGGTTAGAGTACCCACCACTTCATATCTTCCACACAAAAAAACTCCCTCAAGCAATCCCTATCAATCTAAGATCCCAAGATATATAGTAGACTCATGTGGCTCTCAATTCCTTGCTTAAATATGGGATCACTTGCATAACCTTCTTCATCCATACATACATATCCACATTTTTTCTCTTTCTCTTTATTGTTGTTTTCCCTAAGGGTTTTCGTTTTGGGTGATATATTTTGTGATTTGTGTACCAATGGAACAGGATCAATGTTGGACAAAAACGAGGAAGTACTCTTTGAACATCACTAGTCTTGGTTCACCAACAAACCCTTCCTATGGTGACTCATGGGAAGAACAAGCTTTTGCAGAAGATGCAGCTAATTCTCTTGGTGGCTGCATATGGCCTCCAAGATCATACCCTTGTAGCTTTTGCAGAAGAGAGTTCAGGTCAGCACAGGCTCTAGGTGGCCACATGAATGTTCATAGAAGGGATAGAGCAAGACTAAAGCAACAACCCTCTAGCCCCCACAATGAAATTCTATGCCATCATGACCTTGAAACTCAGCTCCATAATAAGCCAGTTCATCAAAGTCCTTTTCCTTCTTTGGGTGGTTACCTATACCACTCTCCTGTTTGTGGACTGGCTTATAAAAAAGCTAACCCTAATTCTGATCCTGATTTCATTGCTTCACCTTCTTCATCACCCTCACTTTCCAAGGCCTTATTGGCTCCATCAGTTAATATTGGTAGCTTCAGAGAGGAAACCATGATTCCAGTTTATGATTCCTCTTTTCTCCACAAGATTTCTCCTGCCAGTAATAATTCTTCTGAACCATGGCCAAATTCAGCTGAAGATCATAGATTATATTCATGTAAGTTCTACCCTCAAGCTGGTACAAAGAAACCCTCCAAGGGAATAATGGATTCTAGATGTAGGGGCAATAAGGGGAATAATGATGATATTGATGGGGATATGAGCATGAATTCAGTTGTTTATAGAACTCACCCATCTTTGCAGTTTGAGAGTACTAAAGAGCCAGATCATATCAGTTGTAAGAAAAGGAAAACAGATGCTTCCTCAACTCTATTTTCCTCAAAGTCAAGCTCAGTTGATAGGCATCACGTGAAACCAAATATGTTTGAGTTTAGCCCTAGCTCAATAGAAGAGCTAGATCTGGAGTTAAGGCTTGGTAACAGGTCCAAGGTATAGTAATAAGTAGCATAAATAGACAAAGCAACCCTCCACTGTTAATGAATATAAATTTCTTTTCTTTTTATGTTCATCCTAGTTTGTTTTCACTTCTTTTAATTAATACCTTACAATTAAGGAAGCTTTTCATCATGTTTGATTGGATCTCCTGAGGGCCTCAGAATGTATATCTGCAAGGTGTCATGATAATAACAATGCTGCAATTATATTGACAGGCTTGTAAACTTCCTCTTATTAGATAGTGTGGCCAAAAAGGTGGATTGTTTTGAATAAACACAGATTACATACATGACTTTGTAATTGACGGTTCCATCGATTTTTACTATGATCTTATGAAAGTTTTAATGTAAAGATAATCTTATAGCTAGCTGGCTGCATATAATTTGAATGCTACAAATATTAATTCTAGTTTCATCCGACAAGTATAATTTAAATTTTCTTGCATTGGTAATTACTTTGTAATTACATTCAAAAAGGTTAAATAGGATTCCAAGGTAAGTTCGATATCTTTATCTTTATGCCAGAGAAATATCTTAATTGAGTCATATACATACCCGGTTTATTAATTACTTCACTGAAGAGTTCTCTCTATTTCCGTTGTAAATGATGAAAACTAATACAAGAAAGTCTTCTAATAATGGAACAAAACTAATGCTTTGTAGTGTTGTTCATTATTCTGCATGTGGACAACTTACATGAATACATGAATTTCAAATTCCCATATCTCTGATAGGTATAGGCATGGAATCACTGTTTCAGAGTTTAGAAAGATAAAGAGAGAGAATCTACTGTGTGTAAAAACTGTTAAAGTACTGAGAGATTAGGGCATTATTTGTGTGGGGTTTAAGGGGGTGAAGTGTAGGAACTATGAGTATAAGAAGTGCATGGAATAATGTGAGCTAGCTCTTTTTCCCATATTCAGTACCTCACTGACATTCCATCAGACAAAAACAACTAAACTAACCCTAAAAGCCACACTGATTGAGCTTTTCACAGCCGCATAAAGTCAGATACATCCCAACATTGATTCCCTTTTCCTTTGGTATTATTCTCATCACCTCAGATCTGTTGCATTTAGTAGTATCCCCTTACACACAAATTAAATCCATTTGCTTGGGTCCTCTCTCTCACCTTTCTATTTACCTTTCTTCTAAATCCCTCCAAAATTTGCCACCTACTCCGGAATCATCCCCCTTAAAAAAATGCCTATCATAATATGCTTTTGCATTTTAATAATCAGAGAATATTATCCCCCCTCATGAGTCACAGGCGCTAACTACGCAAGTTTTTGGTTTCTTCTGTGTTTGAGAATTTGGTATAAAGTACCTTCACTTTTTTTGTAAATATATATATATATATATATATCATTCAGTCAACATTCTAAAGCTAATCTTTTTTCGAGATAGAGAAATTACCAAATATGAATACAATGTCTCCTAATAATTTCTTTAAGAAAATACAATATTGTTTTGATACTATCGATAATCCCTGTGTCTTACTTAGCTTATACAAGTTCATATTCAACTATATTAGCTAAAAATAACTATATCACAGCCTTAATTTCTAAGCGACTCTTTTTTTTCTTTCATACATACATGGCGGATGCAGGTTAAGTCCTATGTGGGCAATTGCCCCCACAAGATAATGTTTTTCACTTATACATATTTGATAAATAAAAAAATTGCCCCCATAAAAAAACCATTTTTATCCCAATAGATAAATTTTATTCAGATGAATGTAGAAAATTATAATTAAGAGATAATTTATTGTTTTGTCCTTCAAATTTTTATTGGTTTATTTCTATAATACTAAATACATATAATAATGACACAAAACGCATTGGTCCAATTGTAATTTGTAAGAGCTTATATAAGTAATTTGGATGTTTGTTTATCTAAAATTATGTATTTTATAAAATTTTATAATATTTTTTATAAAAATATAATATTATTTTTTCCTCCACTAAATAAACTTTTTGGTCCCACCCCTGATATCACAAACCGTCAGAAATTGAACTTAAGTCAGTATTATTGAAAAACTCACTTATGTACCGTGTCAAAGTCATGAATTATAGAGAATGGAAAGTGAACTTCATTTACCCTATGACCTCTAAACCTAGGTGGTCAAGTTTGTTACAAAGATTGCTGCAGGAAACAAGGAAAGCATTCTTTCTGATCATTACCTTAAATGGGAATTTGATGGAACACCCTTTTACTTAAATGAGCAATTTGTACCTAGCATGGTTATTCAAACGTAGCTTTCACATAAACACAAATATGTATAGAAAACCTTAGGCCACACCCAACATTTAAATTCCCTTGTAGGCTAAAGAATGAAGATAGCTTTAATGATATGAAAGGAGGGGTTGTGGCATTTCCTTCCTATTATCGAATTAAGTGTATGCTTTTCTCAATTTTGCATGTGATTGAGAAGGTAACAGAACTGAGAAGCACAACTAATATATACAAGGGGAAACGAGGTCCTATTTGTGTGTAAGAGAGGGAGGGTTTTAAAGGCAGTTGGCGGGCTTTGTCTTCTTTTGGGGCTGTGAGATGGGTAGGTCTGATATGAACAGAGAGTAATCTGAAGTTTTTTGGGTTGAAGTGGCAGAGGTGCACATGGGAAGAAAGTGTCGTTTCTCTATTCACCTGAAGGAAGGGTTACATAGAATAGGACTATAGAGTGAGTCAGTGAATTAAGGAGCGTATAAAGGGATATTATTATTCTCCTGTTGAGCAATGTTTTTATGTTAATTTAATAGCAAAACACTATTTTAAAGAATCGGAAACTTTATTTGAGAGAGAAATTCCAGTGCATTGGGGGTTGGTATTGTCTGGGGTTTTTGTTATTTATAATTGCTATGACAACTAAGGTCTAGGAGTATATTTTTGCATGGGGGCAAGTTCCTTTGATCACGAGTCATTTACATTCCATATAAATTAGAATATCTGTTCTCTCTCATACGTGGCGTATATATATAGTTGTATTGTGAATGTTAGGAATAGAAGGAGCTTGTTATAACTATAATGTCGATTTATATTATGTTATTAAATGGTTCGTTAATTAGGATGTTTTGGCGTTTATTTCATGTCACGATGGATTTTTAAAACACGGAAATATATATTTTCATGTTTGTTATGATTTTATTTTAAAAAAATATGTATTTTTTATTTTTTAGAATATTCTAATTTTTCTTTATTTATTATACTTTCTTACATCTATATTCACATGCAGAGGGATAAAAAGATGATACTCCCATGGTAATGTTATCTAATACACATGTAAATTCTTTTTTATTTAAATTATTTTGAATTTTAAAAATTATTTCAAAGAATATTAAAATATAACTAAACATGTTTTTTTTAAATGTCCAAAAATGATATTTTCAATGTTATATTCCTGAAAAGAACATTTATGAGAATGTAAGAACATTCCATTAAACAAACACTCTCTAAAAATAAATAAAAATGTAAATAGGCATTTTATTTTTGTATACATAAATAGCCAAACAATTATTTTAATAAAGTGTCGTTTTTCTTACTTATTAATTATATAATATTTTGTATTAATGATAAATCAAATTTTTAGATGATATGTATATGTTTTTTTAACTGAATTATTGATCATTTCAACTAATCCTTAAAATTTATCCTTTTGTAAACAGTCTTTTTATATTAATTATTCAATTAGGGTTAAACAACTAACAAAAAAGAAATCTCAACATTTTATTTATTTTAAACCTCAACCGTTTATTAGTTTTATTTCCATAAATAACTTTCCCAAACATTAAACATAATAAATATTATAATTCAAAAATCAAGTATACTTTTTTTATAGTTTTTATTATTTTCTTTTTTTCTAAATTCCTATTTTTATTATATTTCAACACATGAAAAAATGAATTGTAACACAAGAATAGGAAAAGGATTATTGAATTTTCACATTAACAACTTAACTATAATTTTATATAAAGAACTATTTATAAAATGATAAATATTAATAATGAAAGATGATGTATGGCTTTTGTGGATGATAATCTTGCTTTGAGAACCATCCATATGTGTGAAAAGGAGTTAGTTATGGCCCTTTACCATTCAAAATATTTTGAATAAAGAGTTAGTTAGCCAAATGAATAAAGTTGGAACCATAGCTGAATGGGGTTGTTTGTTACTTCAAATAAATGATGAGATATGGACATTGGATGGATAATTCAACCAATTAATTTGAAAATTCAATTTTTTATCAAATGTCTTGAAGATAGATGCAAACAAGATTCTAACTATAGCTGGAGCAACGAAATAAGGGATAAAAGCAGTTGTAAACGTGAAGTTTGAAAAGGCTCAGTATTGAATTAGGTAATTATTCTCGATTCTCCACATCGGACTAGGCCAATTCATGTAGGATCAATACCATTGGTCCATCCGAATTTGGCCTTTATGCCCACATGGCAAGCAACTTAGATGGATATGGCTTTGACATGAGTGTTTAATACAATCAAGCCAATAGGTAGCCAAATGGGGTTATCCCCACACCTTTGTAGCCAAACGAGTTATATGTTTGGTATTGTTAGTAATTTGTTCGCTGCTACCCTTGGGGGGCAAGCACATGCAAATAATTATACTGATTTTTTCCAGCATAGGTAGGGTTAGCCAAAAGACTAGCAAATGTTGTTGGCCAAATTGGCTTACCTCACATAATTCCTTTTGTACCTCTTTTAGGGGGAGCTAATCAAGTTATGAATGATGCAAGATTGGGGCCAAGTGTTGTGGGTCAAATCGATTATCAACCACTAAATCCTACCACGATGCCTTTGATTGATCCAAAATTGATAGCCAAAACCATGTAGAAGTATTTTATCATTCAATTAAAACCAATGGAGAGACCCATGTATAAGAAGTCATATCCAGAATGGGTGGAACATATGATGCTTTTTCCGAAAGGGTAAAAGACACTAGTTTTTCTCTACTTTTTTTTTAATATGAGAAATTGGATATGGAACATATAGGGTGATTCACAGCCTAGAGTGGTGAAGCTAGTCAGAATGAATTTCATAAGTTGCAGCTTTTTCCTTTGTCTCTGATGGGAATATCCTTTACTTGGTACTAAATTTTTTTGTCGAATTCAGTAGAAAACTAAGCAGACATGGAAAGATGTTTCCATTACAAATTTTACAGGTCTCAACCTGAAGTAACTATTGCCGATTTGATGAACATGAGGCAAATAGTTGATGAATCGACAATAGACTTCATAGAAAGGTCCAAAAAGGCTGGAAGTCATTGTTCAGTACAATTACCAGAAGTGTAGTGTGCGGCTATGGCAGCTAGTAATATGCATCCCAACTAAAAGAAAACTAGTAGCCCAAGAATATGGTGACCTCATACAGTTAGCCTCTAAAGCTAACTGAATAGAACAATTTATACATGAGAAGGAACTGAGTAGGGCTAATAAAGGACGATGATCCCATTTGATCTCAGGAGTTAACATTGATGATGAGAATGTTGAAACCTTTAAAGAGGAAGATGATACCATGGTTGTTGAGATCTTATAGGGGAAACCTTATTCATGACCAGCATTGAAATAGGAAAAAACAAAGGTGATGCTGATGATGGAAAGTCTGAGTATGACTTTGATATATCAAAGGCGAATCAGATTTTTGATCATCTAATAAAATACTAGCAAATTCGGCTGAAGGATAAACATAAGATACCATCTCCAAACAAATTGGAAGGTTGTAAGTGGCACAATTCCTACAACCATTTTATGACTAATTGCACTGTATTTCAGCAAGTTGTACAAAGGGCTTTCGACGAAGGTCATTTTAAGCTAGCCAAAAAAAAAAGATCTAATTTCATGCAAGATCAAGATATTATGGAAAACAAAGATTTTTTCTCTAGCATTTGGAAGATCAAGGCCCCTCCTTCTACACTAATTATGATTTGGAGGGCAACTTACGATAGATTGCCTACAATATCTAATCTCTACAAGAGAAATATCAATCTGCTAGGTAATTTCTTATGCCCGTAGTTGATCACTTGTTACATGCTATATGTCAATAAGAATATGGAATTTTTGTTACAATTGGTTGGGTATTCAATCAGTAATGCAAATTCCATGGAGTCATTATCCTGGCAGCTTGGTTTTTTTGTCTATGGCAAGAATGGATCAAAAGCCTAAGAAGTGGATTGGGTAGCAGTTATTTGGTTTTTATGGAATAAATGGAATAAGCTGATATTCTATGGAAGGAGTTTAACATTTAAAGAAATTTTGGATATGCTCATATTCAAAATCTAGACTTGGCAGTATCATTATATAAAATCCTTTAATTACTCCTATATTAAATAGTGTATATGTCTGGAAGCCTGCATTAGGAATCTAAGTGATTGATGGGGACTGCATCTGTGATCATGCTGTTAGCATCAATGGTTAGGTTGTTGTATCTTGTACACCTTATATGTTAGGGAGGTGGGAATA
>CM023943.1:14736629-14859528 GCA_013407115.1 Glycine latifolia
TGTTAGGATAAACATTTAAATAGATAGTTAGTTACGTAGTTTGAATTTTAAATATGAGAAAGATATATGAGAAGATATGGGTAGATAAGATATGAAGAAAGATAAGATATGAAAAAAGATAATATAGAAAGATATTAGAGAAGATATTGTTTAGATTTAAATTTGAATTGTTTTAGGGTTTTGGTGCTTATAAATAGCACATTATGTAAAGAGTTCTGTGTGGCTTTGGCAGACTATTATCAATAATATTAGAGAGTTTCCTCTCCAGTAAATTTGTGTGTTTGTGTTTGTGTGAGTGCACCAGTGTGTGTGAGACAGAGAGAGGGCCTGTGAGATATCAGTTTATCACAACGAGTGAATTTCTGATATCAAATTGGTATCAGAGCTGAGAGAGAATGGAGAGTGGTCCGAGTAGTAGTCTGCCATTACCCCGCCTTACGAAGGCTAATTATGAGAACTGGAGTATCCAGATGAAGGCTCTGTTGGGAGCCAGTGATAGTTGGGAAGTTGTCCATGATGGTTTCGAAGAACCACAATCCACGACAGGATACACGGCGGCGCAGAACAAAACGTTGAAGGAGATGCGATTGAAAGACAAAGGCGCGTTGTACATGATGCTCCGGGCTGTTGATGATTCCGGATTTGAGAAGATTGCAGGCGCAACAACGTCAAAGGAGGCGTGGGACATTCTTGCAAATGTCTACAAGGGAGCCGATCGAGTCAGGCAAGTCAGACTTCAAACCCTCAGAGGAGAGTTGGAGGCAATGAAGATGAAGGAAGGAGAAAGCGTATCCGATTTCGTTACTCGGATTCAGACCGTGGTGAACCAATTAAAGAGAAGCGGAGAGATACTGCCCGATGCCAGAGTGGTGGAGAAAATTCTGAGGTCTCTCACTGATGACTTCGAGAATGTAGTATGTGCGATTGAGGAGTCAAAGGACTTAGCAACGTTCACCGTTGACGAACTTGCTGGTTCATTGGAGGCGCATGAACAGAGGAAGAAAAAGAAGAAAGAGGAGTCACTGGAGCAAGCACTTCAGACGAAAGCTTCAGTCAAGGACGAGAAAGCGCTCTACTCTCAAAATTTCCGAGGTAGAGGACGAGGCCGAGGAGTACGTGGATATGACCGAGCTGGTAGAGGCCGAGGTCAAGAAGGCTGGAACAAGGAGCAGGCTGAATCAAGTAGCAGAATTGGCGAGGAGGCCGAGGATGTGGAAGAGGCCGACATTCAAATGTAGAATGTTTTAAATGTGGAAAGTACGGACACTATTCGAGAAATTGCAACAACTCGGATAGGTGTTACAATTGTGGCCGAGTTGGTCATTTTGCAAAGGACTGCCGAGCCGAGAGAAGAACGAATGAAACTGCAAATTATGCTGCAGAAGAAGTAAAAGATGGAGGAATGTTGATGATGGCTGGAGGTGTAGCTAACCAGACATCCGAGATGGAGTGGTTTATAGACACTGGTGCAAGCAATCATATGTGCGGGTACAAGCATTTATTCAGTAGCTTGAGAGAAACAGAAGCCGGACATGTATCGTTTGGAGACGCTTCAAAGGTCGGTGTGAAAGGCCGAGGTACGATTAGTTTCTTGCAGAAAGATGGACGAGTTGGACGTATACAAGATGTGTATTACGTGCCAGAACTCAAGAGTAATATTCTGAGCGTGGGACAACTGATGGAGAAAGGCTACTCGGTTATTATGACAGACCGAGTTCTTTTATTGAAGGAGAAGCAAGGGCGACTGATAGCCCGAGTGCCGATGGAGAAGAACAGAATGTTCAAGTTAATTTTGAGAAGTGTGGAGGTCGGTTGTTTACAAGCCGAGATGAATGATGAAGCATCCTTGTGGCATCGTCGGTTTGGGCACTTACATTTTGGAAGCCTGGCCGAGATGGTAAATAAGAGATTGGTGACCGGATTGCCGAGAATGAAGTGTGAGAAGAGATTTTGTGAAGATTGTGTGCTGAGCAAACATACGAGGAGTCCATTTCAGAGGTCGGCCAGATACCGAGCACGGCGACCACTGGAACTAATTCATACTGATGTGTGTGGACCCATTACTCCCGGGTCCTTTAGTGGAAAGAGGTATTTTGTTACGTTCATTGATGATTACAGTCGTAAAACTTGGGTGTACTTGCTGGAAGAAAAATCCAAGGTGTTTGAAGTGTTCAAGAAGTTCAAAATGATGATTGAGAATGCAACTGGAAGGAGGATCAAGTCGATACGATCAGACCGAGGAGGAGAGTACACATCAAATGCTTTTAGGAGGTACTGCGAGGAGTATGGCATCAGAAGATTCTTGACGGCACCATACTCGCCTCAGCAAAATGGAGTAGCAGAGAGGAAGAATCGAACCATTGTTGACATGGTGAGATCAATGTTGAAGACGAAGAATATGCCGAAGGAGTTTTGGGGGGGAAGCTGTTCTGTGTGCAGTATATGTACAGAACCGATGTTCGCATTCCATATTGAATGGAAAGACCCCACAGGAGTTGTGGACGGGCCAAAGGCCAGCAGTGGACCATTTGAGAGTTTTCGGGAGTGTGGCATATGCACATGTCCCGGATCAGCAAAGAAGCAAGTTAGATGACAAGAGCAGGAAGTATATCTTCATTGGATATGACGAGAAGACGAAGGGATACAAGCTGTTAGATCCCAGCACCAAGACGGTATTGATAAGCCGAGATGTGAAAGTGAATGAAGACGATGAGTGGAGTTGGAGTGCTCCATCCGAGATCAAATCAGATCCCGGAAAGATGGTGATAGAAGGCAAGGAAGAAGGATCAACGAGTTGGATCCCGGCAAGGACCGAGATAGATGATGAAGACGAGATGAGACGACCTCGGATGAGGAGTTTGCAGGATTTGTACGAGTCAACAAACGAAGCTCATCTTGTTTGTTTGTTGACAGATTCCGAAGAGATAAGATTTGAAGAAGCAATCCGAGATGAGAAGTGGCAAAGTGCCATGGATGAAGAGATCAAAGCAATTGAACGGAATGATACGTGGGAGTTGACCGAGCTGCCAAAAGGAAGTCGGCCCATTGGAGTTAAATGGGTTTACAAGAAGAAAATGAATGCTGATGGAGAGATAGAGCGATATAAAGCCCGACTTGTAGCAAAGGGGTATTCGCAGAAGGCAGGAGTAGACTATGATGAGGTGTTCGCACCTGTTGCGAGAATGGAGACGATCAGATTGTTGATCTCGCAAGCAGCTCAGTATGGGTGGCCGATATATCAGATGGATGTGAAGTCGGCATTTTTGAATGGTGTACTTGAAGAAGAGGTGTATCTCGAACAACCACCGGGATACTTGAAGGGCGGAGAAGAAAAGAAAGTGTTGAGATTGAAGAAAGCATTGTACGGCCTGAAGCAGGCACCGAGAGCCTGGAATACTCGCATTGATGCATATTTCAGGGAGGACGGTTTTGAGCAGTGTCCATATGAGCATGCCATATATGTTAAGAAGAAAGGTGATGAGTTATTGTTGGTAGCATTGTATGTTGACGACTTGATATTCATGGGGAATAGTGAAGAGATGGCACGAGAGTTCAAGAAGAAGATGTCGAGAGAGTTTGAGATGACTGATCTCGGTTTGATGAGATATTTTCTCGGTTTAGAAGTCAGACAGGACGAAGAAGGAATTTTTGTATCTCAGGAGAGTTATGCGAAGGGAATACTGAGGAGATTTAAGATGGCGGATTGTAACCCGGTTTCAACACCTATGGAACCCGGTACGAAACTTTCGAAGTATGATGGAGGAGAACGAGTTGATCCGAGAAACTATAGAAGTTTGGTCGGATGCTTGAGATACTTGACGTGTACGAGGCCGGACTTGTGTTTGAGTGTTGGAATTGTAAGTCGGTTTATGGAGGAGCCGAGCTATTCTCATTGGAAGGCGGCTAAGAGGATTTTGAGGTATATTCAAGGGACGATCACACAAGGACTTTTGTATAAGAGGTCGGAAGATTACCGATTAAAGGGGTACTCGGACAGTGATTGGTGTGGAGATGTAGATGATAGAAAGAGCACGGCTGGCTATGTATTTTTCATGGGAAGCACAGCGTTTGCCTGGATGTCAAAGAAGGAACCGATTGTGACGTTATCAACATGTGAAGCCGAGTACGTTGCGGCATCATGGTGTGTGTGCCATGCAGTGTGGTTGAGGAATTTGTTGGAGAAGCTGGAGCAAGTTCAAGTCGGCACGACCGAGATCCGAGTAGATAACAAGTCGGCTATAGAGTTAGCGAAGAACCCGGTCAATCACGAGAGAAGCAAGCATATTGATGTGAGGTTTCATTTCATCCGAGAACAGGTGAAAGAGAAGAAGGTGGAGTTGAGTTATGTGACGAGCCGAGAACAAGTCGGAGATATATTCACAAAGCCACTGCCGACATTGCTGCTGGAGAATTGCAAGAAGATGATGGGGATGAAAGATGGAAGAGATATTTAAAGTTTATGGGGGGATTTTGTTAGGATAAACATTTAAATAGATAGTTAGTTACGTAGTTTGAATTTTAAATATGAGAAAGATATATGAGAAGATATGGGTAGATAAGATATGAAGAAAGATAAGATATGAAAAAAGATAATATAGAAAGATATTAGAGAAGATATTGTTTAGATTTAAATTTGAATTGTTTTAGGGTTTTGGTGCTTATAAATAGCACATTATGTAAAGAGTTCTGTGTGGCTTTGGCAGACTATTATCAATAATATTAGAGAGTTTCCTCCCCAGTAAATTTGTGTGTTTGTGTTTGTGTTTGTGTGAGTGCACCAGTGTGTGTGAGACAGAGAGAGGGCCTGTGAGATATCAGTTTATCACAACGAGTGAATTTCTGATATCAGAATATACATGTTATCTTTGGTAGCTATAGTTTAGTCATTGTTCCAGAGTTGCATTCGAACCTCTATAAGGGAGCATTCCTTATGCATTCCTTTTGTATTACAAACTTTATGTTCTCTCTTATTATAATATATATATGTCCTACCAAAAAAAAAAAGCTAGTCGACAAAGGTGAAGCCAAAAATGGTAGTAGATACAGACCCTTTTCCCAAAGTTAGACATTAATATGGTCTATTATGAGAAACCTGCTAATAAAGGGAAGAAGATGAAGCGGGTTTGGTAGCCAAAAACAGAAGGAAAGAAATAAACTAAAAGATCCATTAAGATGACTTCAGTATTTGGAAGGTTATAGTCCCCACAGGCAACAAGGGTTATATGAATGCCTCACTAGATTCGCTAGAGTGTGTTTACAGATTGGACCTAAATAGAAGAAACTTCTAATGGATCCACATATCAAATTACTAGTCCTAATCTAGTTTATATGCGACAAGCTATGAGAAGGAAAGATAAAACCAATGAAATTTGATGAACTAAGACAATGGATGCATTGTTATATGGAAGTGGTTCAAGTGCCATAGATTGATGATAGCCTTGTTCCCCTAAACAAAAGAAGGGTGGTTGAGTTCAATGTCAAAAATGGAATGAAAACTTTATGAATCACTGTTAACAATGAGAAAAAAGGTCTATCCATAACGATTAAGCCATATGCAAAACTGGAAGTAAGAAAATAGTGTGTGAATCGAAAGGTGGTCCAAAGCAAGCCAAATGTGCAACATGGAGGTTTAACACATACTCAGAAGAGAAAGTGGCAGGAGATCAAGGTTATCAATAAGATGAAGCAGACCTTAGCCATGATTATGGACCTTAAAGCTAGAGGCCAAGCAGAAACTACAATGAATCAAGTGGCTCTTGCTTTACATCAAGCTTTTGGAAGTCATTCATTAGCCGCAACGAAGAAATCAATACTTTTAGTTGATTCGATGAAATACATACTAGTCGAATTGACTGAGGAGAGTGAAATGGAACCCAAGAAAGCAAATGTGATTTTAGAAACAAACGAGGAAGAAGATGGTGCTCAAACTATCTCTCAAGAGGAGCCAATAGAACAAGAATTGAAACAAATAAAGGATTCACTGTTGGAAGCTAGGTTTAATGATGATGATCTGCTAGGTGCGGAAGTAGATGTTATAAGCTTAATTCCTAGCGAATTTTGGGCTAGCTTTTATCAAAATGAGAGTCTGGATGGAGATGTTTGTTCTAAAGAACTTGAATGAGTTACTATTGGTGATGAGGATGTTAATAAAGAATTGATATTACGTTCAACAAACCTACACCAAAGATGGCAAAAATTTTGAAGTCTTTGTATGTTAAAGCCTAAATAAATGGTAAAATGTAGGCAAAAGTTTTTGACGATGATGGTTCTATTCTTAACATCATTCCTCTAACCATGGTAAGGAAAATTTGTAAAAGGTGAGAGGATCTGATCCCCATAAATATGAAGATGACCAATTTCACTAGAGGAGCTACTGCAATGTTGGGAGTTTTGGTAGTCAAAATCATGATTGGACCAAAAACTATGAGTCAAAATCATGATTGGACCAAAAACTATGTATTTAGCATTCTTCATAGTGGATGCAAAACCATCCTATTTTGTTCCGTTAGGAAGGGATTTGATTCATTCTAGCCAATGTGTACCTTTTACATTGACAATTATTGTTTTGGGAAGGGACCAAGTAATAACTATCATTTTGGCTAATGATTGTCCATTTCCAATTGATGTAAGAATGGTTGAGGCATTATTTTATTTTCCTTATTTTTCCACATACATGTTCCTAATAAATATGAGGAAGGGACTTGAGAATCTTGTAATTTGACTTAGAAAGGGTCATTGTAAACTGGAAAGTGGAAGCATGATCATCTATTGAGTTTATAGATGGACAGACATAATAAGGTATTGAAAGATCTGTTGAATCGGCTAATTTTATTCATTACTACGGATAGGTAGCCAAATTAGATATGGTTGATGCACTAGAGCAAATAAAACACCAAAAGGTGATATTTCCTATCAAGAAGGAGTCACCTAGTTTTAAGTCACAAGATCAACCTTGGAACTAATTATAAGCCAAGGTTGACCAAAGTTAATGGATTGTTAGCCAAGAAAGATAGATGTTGACTTATTGAACTAATCACGAAGTACAAGGATTGCTTCGCTTGGTATTATCACAAAATGTTAGGATTGTTAAGAGATTTGGTGGAACATAGGCTACCAATCAGAGAAGGATTTAAGCCACATCGACAACTTCCAAGATGATGTAATCCGCAACTTCTACCTCATTAGATCAGAGGAGAAATTCAGAGGATGTTAGGGGCTGGTTTTATCAGAACAGCCAGATCACTGAGTGGTTGTCAAACATTGTGTCATTTATAAACAAGAATGGGAAAATAGAAGTACTGATTTCAGGGATTTAAATCTGGCAACCCTTAAGGATGAGTATGTCATGCCCGTAGCTGCTATGTTAGTCGACGCAACAGCCAAAAATGGTGTTCTTACCTTTATGGATGGTCATTATGGTTATAATCAAATTTTTAAGGTTGCTAAAGATGTGCACAAAATGACATTTTGTTATCCTGGATCTCTTGGGATATATAAATGGTTAGTGATGGCGTTTGGATTAAAAAGCATTGGTGTCACTTATCAAAGGGCCATGAATATCATTTTTCATAATGCTATTGGGAAGAACATGGAAGTGTACATTGATGATGTGGTAGACAAAGCCGATTTGGATCAACATTAGCTGATTTAGAGTAAGCTTTTCAAAAAATGAGGTTTCATGGGTTGAAGATGAATCCAACTAAGTGTGCATTTGACGTGTCAACTGGAAACTTCCTATGTTTCTTAGTACATCAGAAGGGAATTAAAGTTGATAAAGACAAGGTGAAAGCAATATTGGAGGCCATGTCACCTCAAAATAAAAGAGTTGTGAAACCTCATTGGTAAGATAAATTTCTTACGAAGATTCATAGCCAATTTGGCTAGCAAAATGAAGGCTTTTTCACCTTTACTGAAGGTAAAGGATTAAAAGGAGTTCATATGTTGGAGGTAAGGAGGTTTGAGAGAGAAAAGTTTAGTGCTGGGTGCTTGAAGTATTACACAAAGAGGCATCAGAATTTGAAATGCTCAACAGTGTTACTTCTAGCGTAGGGAAAACCCTAGTAATATGGTAAGCTATTGGGCTCCAACCCATATGAGCCCATATAACCATACAATAACCTATGGGGCTTGTATGTGAACATATTATTATTAATATATATAACATATATATTCAACAATCTCCTCCTATGTTCACCATACAACACAATCTAATAAGGTACTCAGTGTAATGTTCAAACAAACATGAATCATCCACATTCAGTCTAAGACAATCAACTCGGATCAGTCAAAGAGTTTTAATAATAAAATATTAAACTCAGACTACGTTTGCAATCAAACTAAGTGAATCATCATTCTCATGAATTTGTTTTAAGATCAATATATCAATATAAATACAAAGAGTTTTTAGATTAAATCTAAACTCATCTAAATCCCAACATCCAAAAAATCAATCTCAAAATCAGTTCACAACCAACATATGCATAACAATCAAGTATAAGTAGGCCAGTCAAAATAGTCTAAGGCCTTATACATATAAGAAAGAAACATAATAATCATGATGTTCACAAAATAGAAATAACAAAATGTAAGTCTCAAGTAAATGGACTCCAACATAATGGACAATAGCAAGTGAACTATCAAGTTCCCTACTACACTAAATGATATATTCATATATCAAGTTGGTCGTCCTCCTAAGGATCCAACTTCTTAAGCTCTCCTCCATCTCTACCATCCCCTGTAGAATATCAAATATGAATTTCATATTATCATGAATTCAATCATTTGAATAAACTACTAAAAATGTCTAGTTCTACTAAAAGAACTTAGCACCATATCATCAGGCAAAGAAGAACATATATCAATGTCATAAAGCATCATAATATCATGTTTATAAGCATCAAGCCAGTTTCATAAATTATGAACAAGGCCTAAATAGTTTAAGTTATAAAGAGCCATCAACCTAAGTTTATTTGTAAGAGAGTAACAATTGTCTCGTTTCACAAAATAAGACTAATAGTCACATCACTTACAATAACCTAGTCTTGTAATGTCATGTTTCAATTAAGAACAAGACCAATAGGCTTCTTATATAATCAACTATTTCTATGTTTCAATTTGGAATGTCACAGCTACTAATTCCTTAAAGTCAAATAATCTAGCATCAAGTTTGGAATGAGATCATTTAACCAAAAGGATAGACCAATTTGGTAGGATTATATCATCAAGTTTGGAATGACACAAGCTTCCCAGATATTGGTTTAAAATCAAGTCATCAAGTTTGGAATGAGATCATTTAACCAAAAAGGATAGGCCAACCTGGTAGGATTGTATCATCAAGTTTGGAATGACACAAGCTTCCCAGATAGAACTTTTGAATTGGATTAAAATCATCTCATCAAGTTTGGAATGAGATAACTCACCCTTTTCAAAATAGTTAGCAACCACGATTATCAATGAAACATATAAATTGTGCTTATCATTTGGCCAACAAAAGAAGATTCGATAATTCAAAACACACAATTTAAGGTAAGTAAATGATAATTAAGACTTGTCTACATATTCTTTAATCCCATTTCCCCCACTGTTTTGAATAATCAATCTTTAGGCAAATCTTTTGTGAGAGCATCAGCCATGTTATCCTTCGATCTTACATCGACCAAAGTGATAACTCCTTGTTCTCTCAGATAATTCAACAATGCATGTCTCAGTCTTACATGTCCTCTCTTTGAATTAAAGAGAGCATTCTTTATGACTTGGACTGCTGCTTGACTATCACAAAATAAACTTAAAGAATTAATCTTTAGTTTAGTCAAAGGAATATCCATAATCAGAGTCTTTATCGACTCTGCCTCTTCACCAACTGAGGCCAAAGCAAAAAGTTCTGATTCCATTGATGACAATGCAGTACAAGTCTGTCTTTTGGATTTCCAAGTAACAGCAGCTCCACCCAGAATGAATACATATCCAATGGTGGATTTACTATTTCTAATTTTTGAACACCATGAGGCATCGGGTCACTTTCCACAGTTATGGCACTTGCCCTTCTTCTTCTTCTTGAAGACAGTCTTTTTGGCCTCTAACTGTGAAGAGGATCCACCTTTTGGTGGCTTGGACTTTTTCTGATATTTATAGGAATGTGAAACTAAGTTGACAACTGACTTTTGTTGTCCTACTTGTTCCAAACTCTTCCTACAAATATTTTGATCTTCAATATGAATATACCTTTTTAATTCATCCAGCCCTATCTGTTCTTTTAGTCTGTGCATGTCAGTCTTAAAAGAATTACATTCAGCAGGTAGCTTACTCAACATAAGACCCCCAAAGAGATTATCAGACAAATCAGAATTATCCTCTTTTAGCTTGTTCCTCATATTCTCAAGTTCAATTAATTGAGAAGTGATGCTTGAGTTCATATTGAACTTAAAGTCAAAGAACTTCTCGGTTAGGAGAGTCTTAGAAAGCCTCTCTTGTTTTTGAAATTGACTGTTTAAGTGATCCCATATCTCATTTGCAGTCTTATACTCACTATAAATCATAGCTAAACGAGGATTTAAGGAGTTTAACAAGTAATCTCTACAAAAATCTTCATCTTTAATTCATTGATATTCATCCACATTTTCACCAGTAGATGCAAAATCACTTAATACTATATAGAATATATCATGTTCCTTCATGCCAAACTGAACATGAAATGTCCAACCATGAAATTCAGTGACATCAAAGGATTTTAGCTTTATGATATCATGAGAACTATGTTTGCCATTTTAATCAAAGTAAAGGAGTTAGAAAGAGTGCACCTTTAAGTCCTCCAAAGTATATCAAACCTTCTAACTTTTCAAAAAAGCACTGTAGAGGTGAAATTTGTCAAATTAGACCTCAAAAATGGATCCGGAATGCCCAAAAACCTTAGGAACAATGATTTTAGGTCGCCAAAGATTTGCTAAAAATTCGCCGGAAAGTCACCAGTCGTCGGAAAAGTTCACCGGAGAAGACGAACCAGTCACCGGAAAAGTGCAGAAACTTCCAACGGCTATATCTCCTTCGTCTGACCTTTATTTTAAGCAAATGACCACTCAAAACAATCGTCTCGATGAGTAGAACAAAACCCACAAGGTTTCAACTAGTGAAATTGGCTAAAATTTTTAGGATCTAGCCTCAAAAGTTACGACTGCACAATTTTCAATCTCGAATCTCGGTCAATCCTTCCGTCGAAACATGAAAGTGATCACACCCTTGAGTTGCTCTCGATGAGATCTTCAAAACAACACCTTACTCTCTCAAATCCGATACACAAAGCTAATACTTCAAGATTGTTGGAGGTAAAGATGTTTGATAGAGAAAGGTTTAGTGTTGGGTGCTTGAAGTATTACACCAAGAGGCATCAGAATTTGGAATGCTCAACAGTGTTACTTCCAGCGTAGGGAAAATCCTAGTAATATAGTAAGCTATTGGGTTCCAGTCCATATGGACCCATATAACCATACAATAACCTATTGAGCTTGTATGTGAACATATTATTATTAATATATATAATATATATATTCAACACATTTGACGTGCCAGCTGAAAACTTCCTAGGTTTCTTAGTACATCAGAAGGGAATTATAGTTGATAAAGATAAGGTGAAAGCAATATTGGAGGCCATGTCACCTCAAAATAAAAGAGTTGTGAAACCTCATTGGTAAGATAAATTTCTTGCGATGATTCATAGCCAATTTGGCTAGCAAAATGAAGGCTTTTTCACCTTTACTGAAGGTAAAGGATTAAAAGGAGTTCATATGGGGAGACGAACAATAATATCAAGCATTTGAACAAATCAAACTAGTGTTAGCTGAACCATCAGCTTTAGTACCGCCAATACCCGAAAAACCTTTGAAGTTGTATATATCGACTCAAGATGAATCTATCATATGCCTTCTAACATAAGATGCAGAAGATGAAACCGAAAAAAACAATTTATTATCTTAGTCGATTATTACATAATGTTGAATGCAAATTGTATGAAGAAATTATGTTTGTCATTATTCCATACTTCTACAAAACTAGAGTAATATTATTATAGGAAAATGTAATAATAAAATAAAATATTAAATAGAACATTTCATCATAGTTCCTTGAATGAAAATATCACTAAATTATTTTATAAATCTTAATAAGTTTTTATCAATAATAAAAAAAATATTAGAATACATTATTGATCGTCTATTAAAATTTATTAATTATAATTGAACGTGTCTGAAATAAATTTTTAAAAGTTTAATCAGCAGTTTTAATTATATATTATATATATAATTACGTTAAATATTTAGTTTCATCGGATTAAAGCAAAACGTCAATACAAGCTGGTTTCAGCATGTTGTATCTTTTTGACTACTTTCTGGGCCTGATGCAATTAAAAAGTTTGGCATAGTTATTATTAATTAAAAATAATGTTACCAAACTCTCTTGCTATGCGTATTGCGTGGCATAAAGATAGTTACTATTTGTTGTTACATAAGGATAGTCTACTTTTGCCAACCAATATAAAAGATTGAACATTGAGAATAGAACCAGACCATTAAGATTTAGTAGTGTTAAATGGAAAATTTCTATATATAGGAAATATAATAGTTTTTTATAATAATATTAGAAGAATATAGTTTTCTAGTGTTAAATGGAAAATTATAATATCGTTAGTTGAAGAATATAGATTTTTATTAATGGTAGCCTATAGAATTTAATATCATTAATTAATAACATATTTCATCATGATTTTTAATTAAAAAATGTTTAATTAGTATGCAATATCAATATAAAAAATTTATATTGTTAACCAATTTGAAGTGACAAAAATAAATTATATAAAATAATTTTATATTATTATTAATCATAACATATCAGTAATAAGTTTATTGATTTTTATAATAAATATATTAAAAATCATACTAAGAACAGTTTTTGATTAGTTGACAATATCTTAAAATTATTTTATATTGTAAATACATAATCATTAACCGGTTTAAAATTATAATTTTCTTAAGATACTGGTTGTAATTAATTAAAAGTCAACAAACTCAAAAAAGAATTTATTAACTTTTAATTAATTAATATTGTAAAGACACTTATAACTTATTAATAGATTTTCTTTTTGTTTTAAGTGGTTACAATTTTGCGAAACATTATCTTAAAACTAATAATTAAGAAATTAATAAATAAAACTTTATTAAAAAATATAGTAAAAATGAATATTGATAACATAAAAAAGTTACACTTTCTGATATTTTTTCCCTCTTCTCATTAAGTTTCCTTCTATTGGTAAGTTTCATAAGGATTATACGATATATATTTCCTGTCATATGCGAATATATTATTATTTAATTTTGATTCTATTGTTTATATATATATATATATTTACTATATGAGAACTTAACAAAGGAAATAAAACTTCTAGTAATTAATAAGAGTTAGTTCAGCTTTTGCTATGACAACTCACATTCTCACAACTTGAATATGGATCTAAATTCGCTCATATTTTTTTAAAATAAATTAATAAACCATTGACTGATACGTACTAATTAATAGTACAAAATAATTCTGCACCTAGTTTATGAATAAATATAAATTACAATTTCTCAAAAGCATAAATATTAAATGAACTCGATTCATGTTGATGTAAACATGAACGAGTAATCGAGTTCAGTGTATACATTTTTTTAGTGAAAAAACATTTATTAATAATACACCTTTTTAAAGTAAACATCGATTATGAAATTTCATTAATAATTAAGGTATGATTACAAACATAAAATCTTGATAACTTTGTCAAAGTACGGACAACATGATTTTCATCAAGTTTGAAATAATTCAGTATTCTATATCTTACTAAGTCAATGATGATTCTATTACAAATCAAAAGATATTGGTTGTTAATTAGTTCATTGATTAGTTCTTAATCATCTAATAGAAAGATATATAATCTAAGCACTTAATCTTTTCTCTTAAGACATTCAAGATGTTTTCAGAGCTATGAACTTTATAAGAATATACAAAAATCATTTTACAAAAAGAATTTGAATGTTAGCGCGTAGGTTCGTAACCTAGTTCTTCAAATCTTTTTAGAATAATTTTTCACTTGAACTTGCATTTGAAACTTTTGGTCGTTAGAACATTTAATGTTTGCATTAAATATACATCCTTCTTTATGATGGAAATCACTCTTGTTTGCTTTTATGTTGAGCACTATAACAGGTCTGTCATAGTAGAGCACGTTTTTTTATGATATTTGACAACTTTACATAACTTGAACTTCATTTCTTTTTCATGGGATTCGATAGATCCTAGGAAAATCTCTTATAAGATAGTTCCTGCAAAACAAATCTTAGACACAATATTAAATGAAGTCTTAAATATTTTCTTTAATATTGTATCATATCATGCATTAAACCTGTTTTTGTCTCAAACGCAAGATCATGAAACATAGTTTGATATCACATAAGATGTATTTTATAACTTTATATTTATTTGCATCTAATAAAAAAATTCAAGGTTCTGATTCATCTTAAAAAAACAAATATTTTTTTACATAACAAAATTGTTCCAACTAATGAAGAAAGAGGAATTAGTCGTGTTGATGGAGACAACTTACACCATTCTATCGACTCTATGGTTATTGTGATGCCTACATCTTTTTGAAGCAATGATGTGTACTTAAAAAATTTTTTTTACTTTATTTTAAAATCAATTAAAAACATTTTAGGATATAATATAAGACGAATAGCAAAGAAAAGTTTGTAAAAAATAAAATAATTGAAAGTAAAAATATAATTAAAATAATTGATCTAAAAAATAAAAATTACAAGTGTTTAAAATTAATAAAAACTAAAATTATATATACTTCACAAAAATTATCAATTAAACAAAAATTTGAAATTTATATAAAAATATCAAATAAGATTTATATAAAAAAAATTATTCAGCTATTTTAATAGATAATTTTATTAAATAATTAATAAGTTAGCTTAACAACTTTAAATTATCAATTACAATCTATCATTTATTAGTTAGTTTTCCAGCTCCTAGTTAGTTTTTTAGCTAGTTTTAGCAAATGTTTGGTAAAACTAACTGAAAAGTTAGCTAAAATCTGAAAAATTAAATAGTTTCTAAACATGACCTTAATCCTTTATGTTTTTTTATTACATTCAATAGGATCCTTTATTTATAAAAAAATCAATTTAGTCCTTTATATTTCGAAAGCGAATCAAAATTATCCTTCAAACAATATAATTGTCATTTTCGATTTCTAGACACAATTTAAAACTCTTTTTTACTAATTCAATAGGTGAAACTTGTTTCATTATATTTAATTACATAAAAACTATGGAGCCCAACTAATGTTTAAGCCATATAGGGTTATAAACATGGAGAAAATCACGCGAAAAATGCGTTTCACACGCAATGGGAAAATAATTTGACATTATATTTTTTTTATTTTTCAGTTAGCCATTGATTCGCTTATTATGTTATTTTTGTCATGCTTATGACTCTTTTTGTTTCAAACATTAGTTGAATTCTATTGTCTTCATGTACATGAATCTAATGTGATAAGTTTTACATCTCAAATCAATAAAAGAAAGCCAAAATCATGTCACAAAATTGAAAATAATTATGGTTTTAAAAAGACCATTTTGACTCACTTAAAAAACATAAAGAACTAATAATTGTGCTTTTTTAACATATGAGAGACCATGATATTCTATAACATATTGATAACTGATGTCTATTGCTTCAAAACAATTAAACTACGCTAATTATATAGCATATGATTAACCTAGGTCGATTCAGAGACACAATCAATATGGTTTCAATTTCAATTCACTAGTAAATAATAGGAGGATTTTTATCAAACAGTTTGCATGCATGAATAAAAATTGCAGAAAAACTTAAAAAAATAGAAACTAATAGAATTGATAATAGGTATTCTAAAATAGATTAAAAAACATCAATCCAATTCACCAAACCAAGCAATATGAATTATCATAGTTCTCAGATAATGATTTTGTTGTGAAAGTTCATTCAATTTCATTAGAAGTAGTTCGATCGAATTAACCCCTAAATTAATTGAAACCACAAACTTAATGAAATATCATCCAAATAATTTGTGATTAAAATTCGAAATTAGGAAATGAATCCATAACCTAATCCGCTTTCAATCCTAAACACATTCATAATCATGAAAATCAAATAGAGGATTGAAGAAGAAAGTGAACATTCACACAGAATTTGAAATACCAAACCAGAACTCAAATTCTCTTTGCTTGGGCTTGGATCCTTAGATTGATTGATTGTTTAGCCTTCCATGATCATCATCAATGAAAGCCCCACGAAATTAGTGCAAGAAAATGGAAGAACAGAAATGAAAATAAAGAATAGTGAAGAACAGTTGAGAGAAAATAAGAGAAAGAGTTTTAATTCTAAAAACTTCTAAAAGTCACTACAAAATGTGTTTGTGCTAAAATGAAGTGTGTCCATCCAAATAACTAAAATCACTTAAATATAATGACTGAGTCAGTAGGAAAGGATGTGTTACAATGCAGCCCAACTAATCTAACTAATTAATAATTACACCAATTTCGCAGCTCAAAATTCAAGTGCAGTGATTCTGACTTCCAAGCCTAAAATGACCCTCAAAATGACAGAATTGGCCTTGGCCTATATCTGACAAACTTGTAGATCTTTTCCTTATCTTTCCAGAGACTACTCATATGAGTCATTTGGATTTCTGTATAGCTGTCTAGGTCCTGCGAAAGAAAGATAGGTCAAGTAAGCAAAAACTCCAAAAATAAGCAACAATTATCAATTAAGCCCACTTGTTTGCCTAAGGCAAAAACTGAATTAGAATGGGAAAATAAAAGTCCAAGAGAAGTCAAATAAGCTAATAAGAATAGACAAATATTAAATTAAAAATACTCAATCAAAATACCCCACACTTAAACTTTTGCACTTCTGGGCAAAACTAAAAGAAAGGCTAAGAGAAAAAATCAAACTAAAGTAAACCACAAACTAAAAGAAAGGTAAGAACAAGACACACATTTTTCAATAGATCCTAACAATTCACAAAAGTGAGAAAGAAGAAAAATGGAAGAATAATTAAGGTTTCAAACAATCCATGAACACATGATCACAAGTGCAAAGTGAAAAAGTAGTCAAGTTAAAATTAAGAATGAACCAAGGTGATAGAAATCTCTCAAAGAGAAACACTCAACCTCTTCTAATGTGTATGGGTTTATGTTTACACTCAAACACCACATGTGACTAGCACATCCAAATATTGACAAGACTCTAATTCATTCAACTTGAAATACACATGCATCAAAAGATCAAAAGGACTTTATAGGCTTGTAATGTATGGCTTGGGTAAAGGGTGGATAAGAAAATGATATTTAGGCTAAAACTAAGAGAAAAGAGGGGTAATGGAGAGTAAGCCAACAAGTATAAAGAGGGGTAGAAACAAAGAACTTATAAGGATGAAAATGAATCACAACAACTTTTGTTTCATTTTCTTTTCCTTTTTCTTTGCTTTTCTTTTTCCTTGTTTATGCATTTTTTTTCTTCTTTAAACTTTTGCTTTGTAAAATCTTTCTTTTCTTTTCTTTTCTTTCCAAATCAAAACAAAATAAAAATACCTCACACTTGTTTGAAACCCACTCCCAAAACATCCAAGACCCTTTTTCTCCCTAAAGTTAGGATAACTTGGTTTTCCAATTTTTTTTTTCTTTTTTATAATGAGGTACATAAGAAGAAAAGGTTAAAGGCTCAAAAAGGGTACCAATGGATATCAATGCAAGGATAGTTTATTTGGCTAGTGGATAAAAGAAAGAAGGCCTAAATTTTCTCAATCAAAGCATGTGCAACAAGGAATGTTAAAAGAGGCAAGACAAAACATAGAGTAATCTAGCATAAGGGTGAAATCACACATGAAAGAACATGAATGAAATAATGTGATTCATCCATAAAGGCCCAAAAACTCATAAGGCATAATTCTATCACACATGATCCATCTTAAATTCTATTTCTCAAGCCAATTTATCACTTCAACAATTGCCACAATGATTCACATCAAGCATGAAACCTTTCATTCTAACAAAAATTAGTACATTTCTCACAAATTACACAAGTTAGAAATCCTATGAAAAACATGAAAAAGTGTCTAAATTCTAGTTTTTATTTTCTGAATGTAAAAACAGACTAACAACCAAACCAAACAAAACAAATACAACACAGAAGCAGAAAATAGAAACAGACAAAAACAAAACAAACAGAAATAGAAAACAGACTCAAAAACCCATAAAGCATCTTCAAGTAGCTTGCTCCAATCCTTCCTGTTAGGTTGCACTACCTTCTGTAACACTTGCTTGATCTCTCTGTTAAAAACCCCTGCTTGCCCATTAGTTTGGGGATGATAAGTTGTAGTAACTCTATGTACAACCCCATACTTCTGAAGCAAGGATGTCAATGACCTGTTACAGAAATGGCTCCCCTGGTCACTAATATTGGCTTTAGGCACACCAAACCTGCAAAAAATGTTGGATCTCACAAAATCCACAACAACTTTAGAATCATTAGTTCTAGTGGCCTTAGCTTCAACCCATATAGAAACATAATCAACAGCAAGTAGAATATATAAAAAACCATGAGAAATAGGAAATGGACCCATAAAATCAATACCCCACACATTAAAAATCTCACAAAAAATAATGGGCTACTGAGGCATCTCATGTCTATGTGTAATGGTTCCTCCTGCTCTCTGACACTGCTCACAAGTGGTGGTAAAGTGATGAGCATCTCTAAACAAAGTGGGCCAATAGAACCCATAATCCAATACCCTCCTAGCGGTCCGCTGAGGACCCAAATGACCACCAATAGGTGTGTCATGACAAAACTGAAAAATAGACTGAATCTCATGATCTGGCACACACCTGCGGATCACTTGATCACTACCAAATCTCCACAAATAAGGATCATCCCACACATAAAATTTAGCATCACTCTTAAAGTTTATCTATTTGAGACCTAGATGCATGAGGTGGAACAACAGATGCAACTATGAAATTCACAATGTCAGCAAACCAAGGGGTGATATGTGATGAATGGAAGTGCATCAAATGCTCATCAGGGAAATTATCCCTAATACGAAAGGATTCAACAAGTCCCTCAATCCTGCTCAAATGATCAGCAACCAAGTTTTCCGCACCACTTTTGTCCTTAATCTCAATATCAAACTCCTGAAGAAGAAGCATCCACCTGATGAATCTAGGTTAGCATCAGGCTTCTTCAATAGGTACTTCAAAGTTGCATGGTCAGTAAAGACAGTGATATGGGAGCAAAGCAAATAAGATCAAAATTTTATCTAAAGCAAAAATAATAGCTAAAAGCTCCTTCTTCGTGGTGGTGTAGTTAACTTGGGTTGCATCTAAAGTGCGTGAAGCATAAGCAATGACATAGGATCTTTTATCAACTCTCTGTGACAACATAGCCCCAAGTGCATAGTTAGAGGCATCACACATGAGCTCAAGGGGAAGTTCCCAATCTGGTGGCTGCATGATGGGAGAGGTCGTAAGCTTCTTCCTTAATTCCTCAAATGCCTCTTTGCAAGGCTGATCAATCATAAAGTCTACGTCTTTTTGGAGAAGCTTGGACAATAGCAATGCAATCTTGCTGAAATCCTGGATGAATCTCCTATAAAAACATGCATGTAAAAAAAAAGAACGCACTTCCTGCACAGAAGTGGGGTAAGGTAAAGAAGCAATAATATCAATCTTAGTTTTATCTACCTCAAGACCTCTACTAGAGACTAAATGCCCTAAGACTATAACATAAAATGACATTTCTCAAAGTTAAGAACAAGGTTAGTCCCAATACATCGATCAAGAACTCTAGAGAGACTATCTAAACATGCATCAAAAGAGGAACCATAAACAGTGAAATCATCCATAAACACCTTCATGCAAAAACTCCTAATAAATTAGAAAAGATACTCACCATGCACCTTTGGAAGGTAGCAGGTGCGTTGCATAGGCCAAAAGGCATCCTAGTGTAGGCAAATGTGCCGAATGGACAGGTGAATGTGGTCTTATGTTGGTCCTCCGGTGCAATATGAATCTACATGTAACTAGAAAAACCATCAAGAAAGCAATAATGTGATTTACCTGCCAACCTCTCCAGAACCTGGTCAATGAAGGGGAGAGGGAAATGGTCCTTGCGAGTTGCCTGGTTAAGTCTCCTGTAGTCAATGCAAACTCGGCAACTGTTGGCTACTCTAGTCGGAATCAACTCATTATCTTGATTTTTCACAACAGTGATACCCGACTTCTTAGGGACCACCTGGACAGGTGAAACCCAAGTGCTATCTGAAATGGGATAGATGATCCCTGCAACTAGTAACTTCATCACTTCCTTCTTCACCACATCAAGAATAGTGGGATTCAGCCTCCTCTGTGGCTGCCCCACCGACCTAGAATCCTCCTCCAAGAGTATTCGATGCATGCAGATGGAAGAATTTATTCCAGGAAGGTCAGCAAGTGTCCATCCAATGGCCTTTTTGTGGCCTCTCAAAACATGAAACAACTTCTCTTCATGCTCAAGTAACAGGCTGCTAGATATGATGACTGGAAGCTGCTGAGCATCATCTAAATATGCATATTTAAGGTGCTCAGGTAGTGACTTCAGCTCCAAAGAAGGTGGCTGAATGGTGGAAGGCAAGGAAAGGTTGTTGGCTGAAGGAAGGAAGATAGTAGAATCAGAACCTGTATTGGTACCTGTATCTGCAACACAATCAGAGTCAAGTGCGAAGGAAATATCTCCGTACAAATACTACACAACAGCAGAATCATCACAGGTATAATTACAAGAACCCAGATCAAAATCAGAAAAATCAGAAAGTAAATTCAAAATATCTACACTATCTACTGCAACATCAATGATATCAAGAAAAAAGATAGAATGCTCCTCTACAGGATGTCTCATGGCCTCAAAAATGTTAAACTGGACAACGTCATCACCAAACTCCATGGACAAAGTTCCTGCATACACATCAATTTTGGTCCTGGCTGTCATCAAGAATGGTCTCCCTAGGATCAATGTGGAACCATGGCTGGAAGACTCATTCTCCATATCCAGTATGTAAAAATCTACAGGAAAAATCAAATTATTAACTCGCACCAGCACATCTTCAATAAGTCCAAGTGGAAGCGCAACACTCCTGTTGGCTAAGTGAATGACAACACCAGTGGGTTTCAAATCACCAAGATGTAATGATCTGTAAACTGATGTGGGCATGACATTAATGGAGGCTCCAAGGTCACACATGACATCTGCAAAAGTACAATCTCCAATGGTACAAGGGACAGTGAAAGTGCCAGGATCCTTGCACTTCTGTGGCAAAAAGGATAGTGGAATGACATCAATACTTTTGCCCTGTATAAGTGCAGATACATTTCTGCCCATCTTCACTTACTCATTTCCCTTCAGCTTCCTCTTGTGGGTGCGCAAATCCTTCAAGAACTTTTCATATTTTAGAATCTGTTTGATGGCATCCAGGAGGGGAATGTTGACTTCCACCCTCTTGAAAGTCTTAAGCATATCAGAATCAAACTCCACTTTCTTTGTAGAAATGAATCTAGAAGGAAAAGGTGGAGGAATGTGTGTTGGTGCAGAATCTGTTTTGGCACCGTCATCAATTTTAGCACCAGCATTTGGAAGCTCCTTGCCACTCCTCAAGGTAATATCACTCACATTCTTTGGATTAATAACTAGTTGTGTTGGAATGTTGCCAGAACCTTGCTACTGCATCTGGTTGACAGTTGTAGCTAACTATCCAATCTGAGTCTGCAGGTCTTGGATGGTGGCACTGACATTCTGTTGAAACTGAATGTTGGTGGTTGTCATTTGCTTCATCAAGTGCTTCATCATTTGCTTCATCAAGTCTGCACAGGTTGTGCAGGTGCAAGTGCAGGCTGCTGGAACTATGGCTGTTGTCTGAACGACGGAGCTTGGTATTTGCTGGTGGATGGTTGATATTGCTGTTTTGAGATCTGAATGGCTGTTGTTGTTGTGTCTGCTGTGGAGGTTGTAGACCAGAACCATACCTCAAATTCGGGTGATCTCTCCAACCAGGATTATAAGTGTTGGAGTAAGGATTATACTGTTGTTGAGGTCTGAATGGTTGTCCAGGTTGTATGGCAGAAATATCAGCAGCTTGTTCTGTTTCTTGGAGAGTGAGACATGCATCTGTTGGATGATCAGGTGCACAACAGATACCACACAGCCTTGGTTGATTGGCTGCCATCACGTTCTGCTGTTGACCAATAGCAAGTTGTCTCACAAGGGATGTCAACTCTATCAGCATGTTCTCCAACCTCTGGTTATCAGCAACCATAGAAACATAAACTTCATTTGCTTGTTGCAGCACCTCTAGTACCAAATTGCTGATAGTTTGTTGTCATGTTAGAAATCAACTGTCTTGTAGCAATAAGAGTCTTATCCATCAAAGTGCCTCCACTAGCTGCATCTATCATACTCCTGTCCATCAATATCAAACCTTCATAAAAATACTGAATCAATAATTGCTCACTGATTTGATGGTGAGGACATGTAGCACACAGCTTGTTGAATCTCTCCCAATACTCATACAATGTCTCTCCAGGTAGCTGCCTTATACCATAAATTTCTTTTCGGATGGAAGCTATTCTGGATGCAGGGAAGAATTTCTCCAAGAATCTTCTCTTCATACCTGTCCAGGTGTTGATAGGATCTGGTTGAAGGTACAACCAGTCCTTAGCCAGACCATCCAGTGAGAATGGAAATGTCTTCATCTTGACATAATCCTCATGAATGTCATGTGGTCGCATGGTGGAACACACTAAATGAAACTCCTTAAGATGCTTGTGTGGATCTTCACTTGCAAGACCATAAAACTTTGGAAACAAATGGATCAATCCAGATTTTAGCTCATAACTAACCTCAATCTCAGGATATTGAATACACCAAGGTTGGTAAACAACATCAGGTGTAGCCAATTCCTTAAGAGTTAGGTTGTTATCAGCCATTGTATCAGCAAAAATTTCAGAATCAAGATGTGCAGAATTGGAAATAGACTCAGAAACAGAAGACTTAGAAAACACTACACTACTATCTAGGACTACACTATCAAATTCATCTAGACTAATATTATTTCTGCTTAATCTGTGAAATGTCCTATCTATCTCAGGATCATATGAATGCAAGTCACTTAATGTGGACCTAGTCATGCACAGTTCAACTCATAAGGAACAAAAACACAGAAATCACAGAAATGTCAGACAGCTACTCTACTAGGACATTATTCACAAAATCTGCTAAAATGAAATAGAAAATGGAAAACTGCCCTAAGCAATTTTAGAAAAAATTTAAAAACACCACAGTAAATATCTATAAATCATGCTTGATTTTTGTAATTTTTTTGGTGCTTTTTAAAAATCATGAAAACACAAAATAAATTCAAAAGCAGTCTAGATCATCAAATTTAGCAATTTGGACCCCTCTTGACCATGTTTGTCCCTTACAAGGTAAAAATGATGTATTAATTTTCTCCACATTCTGGGAAAATTTCACCCCATTCCGAAATAGTTTGTTGTGAAATGACAAGAATGCCCATGTGCTAATTGTTAAAACGGTGTTAAAACTCCTACTTAGAGGTCAAATTTGCCAATTTTAACCCACACCAAACCCCTAAAGGGGTTAGGTTTGCTTAGAATGGGGGATAAACTTTGGACACCAAGTTTCACAGCAAAACTCCACAAGACTGAAAAATTATGGACAGCAAATTGCACAACAAACACAACTACACTACACAAATTCTCTCCCTACTACTCCTCTGTTTTTCCCCTGTTTTTTTCCCTGTTTTGCACCAGCACCTCACATACACTTCATAACAACCAACAAAAACAAGGCAAATATGTAACAAAGTGCAATTGTGTAATAGGATGTAAATATGCAGTGAATGTAAATATTTTTTTTTTCTTTTATATTTTACTAATGCTATTATCTAATATGCAGTGAATTAAAGTTAGCACACAATGAACCGTGTCCCCGGCAACGGCGCCAGTTTTGATAACCGATGTCGTATCACTTCAAAACAATTAAACTACGCTAATTCTGTCGCACATTATTAACCTAGGTTGACTCAGAGACACAATCAATATGGTTCCAACTTCAATTCACTAGTAAATAATAGGGGGATTTTTATCAAACAGTTTACATGCATGAATAAAAATTGCAGAAAAACTTAACAAAATATAAACTAATAGAATTGATAAAAGGTATTCTAAAATAGATTAAAAAGCATCAATCCAATTCACCAAACCAAGCAATATGAATTATCATAGTTCTCAGGTAATGAATTTGTTGTGAAAGTTCATTCAATTTCATTAGAAGCAGTTCAATCGAATTAACCCTTAAATTAATTGAAACCACAAACCTAATTGAAATATCATCCAAATAATCTGTGATTAAAATTAGAAATTAGGAAATGAATCCATAACCTAATCCACTTTCAATCCTAAACACATTCATAATCATGAAAATCGAATAGAGGATTGAAGAAGAAGGTGAACATTCACACAACATTTGAAATACCAAACCAGAACTCAAATTCTCCTTGCTTGGGCTTGGATCTTTGGATTGATTGATTGTTTAGCCTCCCATGATCATCATCAATGAAAGCCCCATGAAATTAGTGCAAGAAAATGGAAGAACAGAAATGAAAATGAAGAATAGTGAAGAACAGTTGAGAGAAAATAAGAGAAAGAGTTTTAATTCTAAAAATTTCTAAAAGTCACTACAAAATGTGTTTGTGCTAAAATGAAGTGTGTCCATCCAAATAACTAAAATCACTTAAATATAGTGAATGAGTCAGTAGGAAAGGATGGGCCACAATGAAGCCCAACTAATCTAACTAATTACTAATTACACCAATTTCGCAGCCCAAAATTCAAGTGTAGTGATTCTGACTTCCAAGCCTAAAATGACCCTCAAAATGACAGAATTGACCTTGGCCTATATCTGACAAACTTGTAGATCTTTTCCTTATCTTTCCAGAGACTACTCATATGAGTCATTTGGATTTCTTTATAGCTGTCTAGGTCCTGCGAAAGAAAGATAGGTCAAGTAAGCAAAAACTCCGAAAATAAGCAACAATTATCAATTAAGCCCACTTGTTTGCCTAAGACAAAAACTGAATTAGAATGGTAAAATAAAAGTTTAAGAGAAGTCAAATAAGCTAAGAAGAATAGAAAAATATTAAACTAAAAATACTCAATCACATAGAAACAACTAAAAGTACATTAAGGTTAAAATCCAATAATCCTTTGCAGTCATTAAAGAAATCAGACATGCATGCATTCACTCTTAGGATAAAAAATATTAGTATATGCAATTGATTAGAAATACATTGATAAGTCTAAACTAGCATAAAATGTTTTCTTACTAATGTAATCGATTACACAAGTCATATAATCGATTACATAAGGCATATGCATAAATATGTTTAGCCTATGAACTGGTTTAATCGATTACCAAATAATTGTAATCGATTAAATATGCTATAGAGTGCTATGTATACTTCTGGCGTAATCGATTAAAATACATTATAATCGATTACCTCTGCTTGTGATTCATACATGTATTTCTGGCGCAATCAATTACATGGTCAAATAATCGATTACTTTGTTCGTTCAAGATTTCTAGAAATATCATGAACAACTTAATCGATTAATTAGACGGAATAATCGATTACACATGTTAAAATAATCGATTACATAAACGAAATAATCGATTACAGTCTGTTAAATCTGTTTTTTTATAAATAGGCAAGCATTGTCTCAGAAAAAACAGAGTGATTTCGAGAGCTTTCATTCATACCAAAGTTTTAATAATCTCTGAGTGCTCCAAAGAGTTAAAAAAATCATTTTGATAATGCTGTTCATTAGAGTTAGAATCATCATGCTTGCTTAAGAGAAGGAGTTATTTTTGTGATCATTCATGCATTGAGCTGTATCAAGATCAATCAAGAAAGCATATCATTCATCACCTCAGGTTATAAATTTCGTGTATATCCTTTATGCTGCAAAGGAATATAAAGTGATATCCTTCTTGAATATTAAGTTTTATTCTTTGTAATTTTTCTTTTGTTTTCTGTAATTTGTGTTGAATTTTTTCATGTAACAGTTGGATTTCTTTAAAGCATTACTAGAAAGGGTTTTCTAGTGGGTAGAACTGAGAAGGGTTCTCTAGTTCTAGGTCTTTTGATAAATCTAGGGAGTAGATTTAGAGTTTTGCCTAGGGTGGGTAAAAGAGACCTTGTTGATTGCTTGTAAAGAATTAAAATCTGTTAGTGGAACTCTAATCTGGTTTGGATTAGAAGGTAAACTGGATGTAGCCTCAGTGGTTGGAGGTGAACCAGTATGAAATTGTGTGCATTTAAGTTTTGATTTACATTTCATTAATTGCTTGAGATATTAAAATTTTGTGTATCAACTCAAACTTTGATTCAACACAAGAGTTAATTGATTTGAGAAGAAAATTGTTTACTAAATTTGTTTTTGATTTAAGATACGATCCAAATTAATTCTTCTGCTGAGTTTTGATTTCCAAGAAAAGTTCAAAAAGGATCAAAATCCAATTCACCCCCCCTCTTGGTTTATTGGATTAGGTATTCATTGTATTTTCAGCTCTGACTCCTCCCCCATTGAGGGCTTCAAACTCTTCACAGGCTCTTCAACAACCACGTGGTTGCCACATCGCTCAATGGGAAGTCAAAGCTTTGAGCAAAGTGGATGATTTGAAAATATATGAACTCAAGCATGAATGGTGGTTGTTTGGATTTATAGATATGATTAATTTGGAAATGGAATTTGTAGATCTGTACAATAAGGAAAAATAAAAATAAGGAGATAAAGAAAGGAAAGGATCACTATGTTGGATATAGGGGGAGCTGCAAGAAGATTAAAGTAAAGATGAAGTAATTGGTTTGATGTTTTAGCTTTTTACATGCCCAATCAATTTGAAGGCATTTGTAATTTGTCTAAGTGGGTCAAGTACATTGTCTTGTGATCCTTGCATTGCATATGCATTCTCATTAACATACATACATGTTTTTCATTAAAGTATTAAAGCTATTCAATGATTTTAAAAGAAGCTAAGTTCTCATGGTTAAGTTTTTAGAAAAATGAAAACATACTGCTTTAATCGATTACACAATGGTTTTAATTGGTTAAAGGCTTTGTTCTAAATCTGGAAAAGCCATGAATAACATGTTAATCGATTACAAGCTTCTTGTAATCGATTACACAGTACAATATGAAAAACATGCATCACTGCTTTAATCGATTACCATGTTATGCAATCAGTTATCTTAGTTCATTATTTAATATGCATTACTGGTTTAATCGATTACACAGGCTTATTTCATATTTTGAGTTTTACTGCTTTAATCGATTACCAATCTTATGTAATCGATTACCACAACTTATTTCACATACATCATGACTGCTTTAATCGATTACATCATGTATTAATCCATTATCTTGTTTGTGAAAAGTTTTCCAGGAAGCTCAAGAACATATTAATTGATTATATGGTATTTTAATCGACTACTTATGGTAAAATAATCGATTACACTATCGTTTTAATCGATTATATTCACTTAAACAGTTTTTTATTTAAAGCTTTATGGGTTTGCTCTTTATAAATAGACATTGAACAAATTACTCTGAGCATATGTGACTTACCCAAAGGTTTCAAAAGCTTTCTAAGAGTCCAAGATACTAATTTACTGAGTGAGAAACACATCTTGTGTGAGTTCAAGATTTCTGATTTTTAGAAATGATGTGTTAAAGAAAAAGAGTTTTTCAAGAGTATTGATTTTGAGCATTGACTTTCATACAACCTGGTTAATTGGTGTAAGGTTTCAGATGTCCACATGGCACTTTAACATTGTAATGTTGTAATTACACAGTAATGATAATGATAATGACCCTGCAGAATAATCCGGGTTCGTATGACCAGGGTGTCATAAAAGGGGGTGCAAATTAGAACTCGGATAAGGGAGGGGTGTAGATAGAAACCTTGCAAAGCCGAGATCGTGCTAAGTATGTTAGCAATTACAAGAAGACCGGGTTCAAAGTGTTACCGGGATATCGCTTATGTGTTATGGGAATAAGCGCTGTAAAGAAAAGAACACGGACAAAGAAGGAAAGAGTGATCAGGTAACGATCTCGGATGGGCTCGTATCTTTCTTTCTTTCGAGCTACCGAGTAGCGACTTCGGACGAGCTCATGTATTCTATTCCTTCGTGTTACTGGGTAAGTAATCTCGGACGAGGGCGGAACCTTGGACTTAGGAAGCGCCAAGGTTGAAGCCTGGATTAGGTCGGATAAGGCCGAAAAAGGGCGGAAACACGGATTTTTGGGTGCCAAGACATGAACCCGGATGAAGGCGGACAAGGATGGACCTCGGGGTTTACAAAGTGCCTAGGACGGGCTCCAACGTTATGCAACCGATTGCATAAAAGTTGTAATCGATTAAAGACGCTCTTAACTCACTCGATACCGTGCACGTGCACAAGGGTATCCGGGTTACTAATGCCGAGTTGCGCAAGGTGGGAACCCGGACAAGACTGTCTGGGCGGCGAACATTTTATTATTATTAAACCAACCCGGCAATGTAGTAAGAATAAAAAGATCCCGGTATTCTTACATGAAACATATTTAACTCGCCAACCTGATAGTTGGTGCTTTCATAAGTTTACTTTATGCACGTGATCCACATTGACTACCAGGTTACTTAAGTGACACGTGTGGACTTAAGTGACGTATGTGACATGCGTTGAATCAGTGGGTATATAAGCAACGGGCGTGAGGGTCATTCCTCACATAACCATTTCTCTCACTGACCCTTAACCAAAGGAACTTTCTCTTCCTCCCTCCGTTTCCTTCGTTAACGAATGAAGGAAAGCTCGAGTTGAGAAGAGAAGGCGAGTTTAAGATGTTCAAACTTGGGTAAAGCTGTTCGCTAGCTTCATTAACACTTTAGAGGTAAGAAACGCAGGTAAAAACCTTGATATCTAACAATTAGGGATTTTGGGGTTAGATTATGCTAGGTCCTTTTTGGGGGTCTGCATGTCACCTGTTGGGTGACAAATTCTTATAACCTGGAAAAGTATAGTTTTTCTCTACATGTAACGGTTAAAACCGCTTATTATTGCTTGCATGCATGTATGTAGGGTGTGACGCTGAGAATAGTGGTGTTCGAAACCGTGAGGCCGAGAGAACTAGTGCAGAGCATAGAACAGGTAAGCTCTTTGTTCTTGGAAGTCGTCCCCCTGACGGCGTTCCACTATACTCTGAGAGAGTGATGGTTATTGTATGTCCTTATGCATGTATTGAAACTGTGTGTTACTGCTTTGTTTGAGAACATGTATATGATTTGTACTCTGATAATCTATTGTGATTGTGTGAGAATTCTCTGGCCAGTAGAATGGACAAAATATGGACTTCCCTTGGAGCCAAAGTGATGTGGAACAACTCTAAGTGGTCAATAGTATATATGAAAACCCTGAGAGAGAATGCCCATTAAGTTGGATGAATCTCTCTTGGAAGAGCCATATACGTCCACGTAGAACCCAGAGGGAATATGCCCATTAAGTAGGATGGTCTTCCTCTGGGGTGTCTACCAGAAGTCCTGGGGGAATGTGCCCATTAAGTTGGATGATCTTCCCTCGGATGATCCGTGTGATTATATACATGTGTTATATTTATGAAAGCCGAGATGGCTAGTTGTGTAATGCCCGTTTTGATACTTGTATCGTGGAAGTGAACTCGTGGAAGGAGAGGCCTTCCAGAAATCGGAGTTTACTGAGATTATTATCTCACCCCGGATGGGGATTATATGTGTTGCAGGTGAAGAGCATAGGGATGAAGGCAGATCCCAGGGCAAGAGGCCTAGGTAGCAAGGTAGTCTGAGGCATTCCGGACCAGAGGCCGAGCCGGGATGGGTTCTGCGTGGAACTTAGTTATATTGGGGCGTGCCGGTTGTGTTTATAGATATATGTATGTGTGTATTTTGTAACCCGGCCCTAAGGGGTGTTTATTTCACATGTATTGCCATGCATAATGTACAAATATTATTGTATATAATATTGACGTGAGGTGACGTCATTCTTTTGTTGCTCCCAAATTAACTGTTGTTAATTAATTGCTGCGTTTAATGATCGAATTTTGAATGTTAACAACCGGATGCATACGGGGTGTTACAATTGGTAACTTCATTCATTCATTCATACATTGAAGGATCACAGGTTGTGTCTCCCTTGATTATTTCTTTAGAATTTTCTGTGTATTAAAATTCTGTTGTGATATATCAAAGTGTTCTTTCAAGCTTTCTAGAGTAGGGTTCTCTAGGGATAAAGATTCGAGTAGGGTTCTCAGGATCTTTGTGATTTGTTTTCTAATAGTGTTTTAGAATTTGGATTCTTTATCTAGGGATAATAAAGATAATCACTTGTAAATTGCTTGTAAAGAATATTTTGATTTAGTAAATACTCTGACCAAGTGTTGGTCAGAAGACACTGGATGTAGCCTCCATGTTAGTGAGGTGAACCAGTATAAATTGCTGAGTCTTTTATTCTAATTCTGTGTATCTTTCATTGCTTATATTTGGGTAATCAAAATATTATTAGCAAAGAAAGTATTTCTGTCATTACATGCACGACAAGGAGGATCTTGATTGAAAGAAAATTTCTGGTTTTACAAAAGGTGATTAAGTGATACGATCCAAGTTTTCAATTCCGCAAATTGTTTCAGAGAAAATTTTAAATTACTATTTTAAACCAATTCACCCCCCCTCTTGGTTTATTTGAAGTGTGTTCATTGTGTTTTCACACCTTGAAAGATCCTTTCAAGGTGGTCAGCAGTGTTCCAAGAGAAGGAGAAGGGAAGAAAGAGCATATGGGAAGAAAGAAGGGAATAAAAAATGAAACAGACTAATTAGCCCATTGACATTTTGATGACAAATTAGTCTGTCGACATTTTGATAAAGGTCACTTGAGAAAACATTTTCATCCTGGCATGCCATGTAGGTGGATCCATTAACGTTAACGGAGTAAAGTTAACAAAGAGACGAATTTACCACACTTTTTATGTTTTCAGTGACTAAATTTATTTTTTATCTTTCAGGCATGAATTTGTCATCATCCATTACTTTCAAGAACAAAAATGGCTATTTACCCTTCCAATAACAAATGAAATGTTGAATTAATCAAAATTTACTTAACACCATTGTATACACAAAGTCATTTTTCTTTTTAGGCAGATTCCAAAAAAAACTCATTTTCCACTTCCACCTTCAAAAGCAACCACATCATTTTCACATTCCATATGTCGCTAGCTTCTTCTTCCTTTCTAAGACTTCACCAATACTATCTCACCAAGGCATGGAAAACCCTTGCCTTTCCACCCATCAAACCCACCATCCTCCTTTCACTCTTTCTCAAAATTGGTCTTGCCCTATGCACTTGCTTTATCATTTCCCTCTTCTTTTGCTTCTCTCTTTTTTCTTTTCAATATAATTACCACATTCGATTCCAACACCTTACCATTTCATAATCTCACAAGGTTCATCTACCTTTGAAAACAACAATGAACCAACCAATATATTCCACATTGTGTTTGGCATCGCTGGTTCTGCCAAGTCTTGGCAGGACCATCAACACTACACTGAAGTCTAGTGGCAGCCGAATGTCTCAGTTTCAGTCAAAGAGATGTGACCGGAGTCTTTACCACCATATAAAGTCTTTGGTGACACCTTATTGTTCATGTACATGCATGAGGTAGGGTCGTGATGTGCAATTCAATTGGCACAGATTTTGAAGGAGACTTTCCAATTAGGGCTAGAAAACGTGAGGTGGTTCACGATGGGAGACGATGCCACTATCTTTTTCATGGAGAACCTAGTTGTCGTGCTTGAGAATTAGGATCACAATGAAATGTATTATATTAGAGACAACTCGGAGAGCATGAAACAAAACGTGGCACACACCTGACATGGCTTTTGGTGGTGGTGGGTTTGCCATAAGCTACCCTTGGGCAGAAATGCTAGTGAAAATTTTGGATGGATGCATTAATCGCTATGCTGTGTTGTTTGGCTTGGATGGTTCAGGCATGCATTAGTGAGATGGGTGCTCAAGTCGCTAAAGAGCTTGATTTTCATCAGGTATGTTAGATTTTTCTATCCTATAAGGTTATCGTAAGATTTTGTTCTTTTATCAGTGATAATTGAACACGATATTAGGGATTCACAACACTCACTTGTCGATCAATTGAGCTAAACCCCCTTTGTAAGGTGTCATACATTTTATCATTTATATTTTTTTGCAATATCTGTTTGGAATAAATAATATTTACACAAATAATTAAGTATTATTAACCAATTTTAGTAGTCCAACGAATGTTTTGATATAAGCAAATTAATCACTTCAAAGGTGATTGATGTACAAGCAATTACTCATCTCATGTTCATTTGGTAAACGTTAATTTTGACACTATTTTAAAGTTCACAATATTATTCAGAGATTAAAAGCTAAGTTTCTTTTACAATATTTATTCTTTTTTTCAATTTTCCTTCATTTTATTCTTTTTCCAACATTACTTCTAAAAAATAGACCAGAACCTTATTTTTTCTTTGTTATTTGATTTTTTTCCAACTTCCTTCTTTTTTATTCTTTTTCAGCGTTCCTTCTTTTTCCAATGTTCACCAGAAGCTTCTTGCTCTCTTCTTCTCTTCCCATTTTCCCCTTTCCCCTTCTCCATTTTATTTTTTCTCCAGCGTTCCTTCTTGCTCTCTTGCTCTCTTCCCTTTTTCCAACGGCCTCCCACGCGCACCACGACCGTCTCCTGCGGGCCTCCCTTTGCACAACCACCACCGTCACCCACGGCCTCCTTCGCGCAACCACCACTAGCGCTCGCGAACCTCCTTCGTGCAACCACCAATGATGCACATGGACCTCCCTCGCACAACCACCACGGGCACTCGTGAACCTCCTTCACGCAACCACCACCGTAAGACGGTTTGTTGTCCATGTTCTTCTTCCTGATATTTTCCTCTTTTTTTAGATAGATGGTTGATGCTGGATAATAGTTTTTTATTGTTAAGAACGAGTTGCTTATATAGGATGCGCTTCTTTGTTTTGAAGAAACCATTCTACCACATAGACACTCTTCAATGCAGAGTTTCTTGAAGAAACGGTTCCTTCATTTGAAGAAACCCTGTAAATATCTCCCATTGGAGATGCTTTTAATATCTAGGGGCTACGAAGTGGAGTTGTACCGTTCTCTAGAGACACCCATTGAGTTGCAAACAACTTTTAAAACTTTTCGAACATGGCGTGGGTACGAGGACCCGTTTACATACAGTACCCAACCAGTTAGCCCTGACCCGTGTAAGATGCCAGTGGTGTTTTTCCTGGATCAGGTCGAAGATGGGGGAATTGGGGAATGGACCAAATCCTCGTATAAGATATTCAATGATGTTTTGCTTCATAATAATTGTTTTGTGGAAGTTCAATACATCAATGTCACTGCCTCCTACTTTAGGCGAGATCTATGAAAAAAGATAAAGAGATATATAAACTTGTTTAACATTTGTTTTATATTATTTTTATCTACAAATGTTAATTATTAGTTTGTATATAAATTCTTGTTAGTGGGATTATTCACACGCAGGAGTTTTTCTCCTTTTTCCTTTATCACAACCAAGTCTTATATCTCCTAAGTTTTACTCATGCGTGTTTAAATTACTTATAAGTGTAGGGTGTAAAAATGATTCCACGTGAATTTAATTATGGCATTCAATATAAGTTTTGAAAGAATATATATGACATCACACTATTATATATGTGATTTTTAACAACATTTTCTTTTATCTGACACTTAGGTAAAATGTTGTTAAAAACTTTTTATAACATTTAAAAAATATGCGTCAAATATAACTTTTTAGCAACATTTATTCATATTTAACGATATTTTTTAAAATATTGCCAAAAGTTTTTAGCAACATTTTTATAAGTGTTAGGCCAAAAAATGCTTCTAAAGATCACATATGTAATAGTACACATAAGCTATACACAATATTTAATAAAATATCACGATAACATATTAATAACATTTATTTATACTTTACGATATTTTTTAAAAGTTTTTAATAACATTTTTACTAAGTGTTAAAAATTTTTTTGTTAAAGATCGTAATATGTTAATATCACATCTTAATTATGCTAAGACTCAATTCATATTTTATGTTATTTCTGAAAATAATTTTGACGAGTTAAATTATGAGAAAAATGTGGTAAGTAATAAAATTTATAAAATCATAAAATAATATTACACATATAATTCTACTAATTATATTAACCAATTTTTTCAAAGCATGTGAATTAGTTAAAATAAATCTTATATTTAAGGAGAAAAATAATATATAGATACTTTTATATGTTAAACATTATGTTCATGTCGATTTTTTTTATATTTTACAATTTCTATCACTTTAAATCATCAGTATCATTTGTATATTTCTTTTTGTCTTTTCACTCTCTTTTTCTCTTTAAATTAATTGACTTAATCTCCACCTAAATTTTTCCAAAGTTAAAAGGTTGCATCGAGCTATTTATAATTCGATAATCAGTAAATGCATGTTTGAATATTAGCAAATGAGTATTTCCATGTCTAGATTAACACTCCGTATGATACGTAATTTTCACATATATTTTTCTAAAATGGATGTGATTTTTAGACTTTTAAAGGTGTTTCCAAACACGCTATAAACTAGATTTGTTTCTTTTTTTTTTTTTCCTTCATTTTTTCTTGTTCTTAAAAATGACGAATATATGCCTAATGTGTTTGTAAACATGGTTTAATAGGCACCACGTATACAATGGTGTGTGTAACACCCTGAAATTTTACAAAAAGAAAGATATTTGTATTGGTTAATTGTTAAAAGTAAATCTTGCAATTTGTTAAAGTGTTTTGCATGGGAGTTTGTGCGTGAGGAATAAAAGTCAGATTTTGTGGCTGAGATAAGCTATTTGTACACGCATAGTAAGACGGTGGTGACTTTGGTGGCTGTTCAGTCATGCAAGTGGGCAACTATGGTGGCTGAGATAGCTGGCTGGTTCAAGTTGTTGGCAACTTGCCTCAGAGCTTTGTCTATAAATAGCAGTGCACAAGTAGGATGCACTTTCACTTCTCTGCATGTTTCTCTTTTTTCTCTTTTTAAAAACCTTTGCACCAGCAATCTCTCTTCTTCCACCTTCTGTATCACTTAAACTATTGAGAACCACCGTAGCAACGGCGGAAGATCCTCTCTGTTAAAAAAAGTTCGTAAGCAGAGCATAACCTTTCATTGAAAACGAGTGTTTGAGCAAAACACACGTTAAGATCGAAAGAGAAGAATCTTTGTTGAGGTAAGGGGAGTTTATCGTGTTAATAATGATTTTAGATATCTTGATTGGGATGAGATATGTTTAAGTGTTCTGGTGTTATGCGTGAAATAACTTGATGTTTTTATGTGATGAGTTTGTAAAGAAGACGACTATCGGGTTGGGTAAGTCGGACTGAGCATGTTGTGTGTGTGTGTGTATATATATATATATATATATATATATATTAAACTGTAGTTGTGACTTCAGCTACCGGGAAGGACAGGCCGAGTTAGTGGGTGTAACACTCCCTTGAGTTTGAGGTGTTGGCTACCGGGATAGGTAGGCCGAGTTAAATATACGTGTCAATTCCTTGTATTGAGATGTCGGCTACCGGGATGGGTATGCTGGGATGAACGGTTTACGTAGTATGCATAGATGCATGAAGAATGTATAATGACCCAGAGATAATCTAGGTTCGTATGACTGGGTTGTCACATAAAAAAGGGTGTATTTTTGGAACTCGGATAAGAAGGGGGTGTGGATAGCATCTTTTCAAAACCGGGTTCATGTGACCGGGTTGTCACAAGACGTAACTTAGTCCTTCTTGGTGGACATTTGTATACCGGCTTACTAACCCGAGGTTGTTTCCTTAAGAGCTGCTAAGGCTCGCTTCCTTTTCCTTAGATATACCGGGTTCCTCTATTCGGATGAGCTCGTGTCTTCTCGGGAATAGAGCCATCGGGTTCCCTAACTCGGATGAGCTCGTGTCTTCTTGGGATGAGAACAACCGAGTTCCTACTACTAGGTTGAGTTTGTGTTCTTTCTTCTAGAACGACCGAGTTCCATACACGTGTCGTCCCTAGAAGCTTATTCTTTTCTTTCCTAGAGAAATCGGATTCCAAACACGTGTCGACTCTAGAAATTCATTTCTTTTCTTTCTTTAAAGAGACCGGGTTCCTTAGCCGGGGTAAGTTGTTCTCCTTAGAACTACTAAGTTCAAAAGCCTCTTCTTTTGAGCTATCGAGTTCCTTACTCGGCAGAGCTCGTATGTCTTGGAAAAAGAGCTATCGGGTTACTTACTCGGCAGAGCTCGTATGTTCTTAGGAACAGAACTACCGGGTTCCCATACAACGCTATCGAATTAATGGATTAGAGCGCTTATGTAACCGATTGCATAAGAGATGAACACGTCCTTGATATTTTATAAAACCCAAAGGATTCCCTTGATCTCCTTTAACCAAACTTTTATTGACCTTGTCCGACTTCATCCGATCTTGTTCGGATTCTTTCTTCAGAGTTGTTAAAGATAAACAACAACTCGAATATTTGAAACACCACACCTTTTTATTTGTATGTTTTCAAATAACGTGATTACATTGAGACTGGCCATTGTATTGGCTTGAGTTATTAAATGCATTGATACCATGGAGAGGTGTATAGCGACACCAGCTAGGAAGGAAGTCGCTCCTGCGCCGGTCTATACAGTGGTGCCCATAGGTAATCTAAATGCATTTGGATATACATAAATACCCATGGGGGTGTATGACATTATCCTTCCCGTGTCAAGTTGAGCCCGGGCTTGGGTCATACATTGATGTGCCATGGTGATAGCTTATATGTTAACGTGAGATGCTGGATAGTGCATCGGAGTGCCCCTGGTTGGGGTGATAAGTATGTACATGGGAGGTGTATAGTGACACCAGCCAGGAAGGAAGTCGCTCCTGCATCGGTCTATACAGTGGTGCCCTTGAGAGACGTACTTCATGCATGACGGAAATAGGAAGATTGATTGCAGAGTACCAGAGGTACTGGGGGGCCATTGTTGTAGGGATAGCCTTCTGACACCCATTTGGCTGATCACCATGGGGGGTGAGACCCGTGCACAACAAAGTGACCCCGACGAGCTACAGGAATCATTTGTACCATGGATTTGGCCTATTGTCCGATGATGGTACCACATTGCATCGACTAAGAGTTAAGTAAAGAACATGCATCATGACTAGTCATTATAAGATGAATTGGTGAAGTGGTTTGGACAAGTTGTCCATGATTGATTATGTGAATGAAATGTGTGAATATTGTTGTGATAATGTAATGACCGAGTTGTGTTTTTATAATTGATGATATTTATTAATTACATGATGAACTCACCTTTACTTTCTTGTGCCATGTGGTTTTGGTACCTGTGATGATCACGAACCATGTTTGTGTGAGCAGACGGGTAGTAGCAAGCAGTCTGAGAGTTGTTTCTTTTTGATGGAGCCGCCAAGCATCCTAGATAATGTTCAATTAGAACCCGGCCTATAGATGAGTTGTGAAGCCGGGATAGCTTTGGACCATATCCCGGCCACGAGTTGTATTGTAAATCGAGCAGGAGTTGTATTTTGCTAGATACACCCCATTGCTTTGTTAGATACACTCCCGTCACTTAATCCCTTATTTCTTTGAAAAACTATGTACCCCTTTAGACATGGTTGTTTGTAATCACTCCAAATTATGTTCTTATATAAATGTATTACGAGGTATTTCAACATTGATTATTCGTGTTTTTAATTATTGATATTGATTAAGTTCACGCGTGAAATTTACTACTAATTTTGTAATCAATTTAAAGGGATTTTCAAATATAAATTACAATTTAAAAACATGATTGAAAAGTATGATACAGTAGCGATGAGGCGAGTCGTTACACTGTGACATAATCAGAGGCACATATAAAGCGAGCAATGTGGTCGAAATTGTGATCAGAGGTTGTCGTCAATTTGAGAGTGTGACTCTTCCTTAGAATAAGTTCGTTTTGGGAACAAATGACAGAGTATCAGTGGCGTTTACACTTTACCCTGCTTCGTATATTACATGTTATACGATTTCACTATATGACACTAAAGTTCTCCTCCAAATATTTAAGCAATTGCATATTTAGAATTTGAATTTCATATTATTAATTAAGCCAAAACATCCTTATGGAGTCCTTTGCAAAATGTCAACGACAAGAGAATGAGTAGTTTCGTCTATCTATGCAGAATGTCATTACAATGCAGTTTTCCAACCGTGATGATGTCCTTCTACAGAACATCGAACAAGCTCAAATATCAATGCTTGGAGCTGTTGTTGCACCTATACATGCGCTTGCATCTGTTTCTCAACCACTCTCCATACCTGCCTATCTTGAACCTCTATCACAACCTTTGGCTCTGATACCATCACTATCTCCATACTCTCCACCACCTTCCCAACCCCTACTGCAACCGTCATCTCAAGACTGACGAAGATGTTCTTCAATTTTTCTATCTTCGAACCCACTTTTTGCTTATGAAAAAAGGGGGAGAAATAGGAATTTTGATTGTAATGAAAAACATTTTTTTATATAAAATCAGTCTTGAGGTATTCGTGTATATATATATATATATATATATATATATATATATATATATATATATATATATTCTTTTATTTGTTACACTCCGATGCTATTTTTTTATATATACATGTCATTTTCTTATCATGCTTAAACGCATGGGGAGTTTAACTGCATTACATTTTCTCTTATAACTTTGTTCTATAAATAAAAATTTATATTGTTTGTCATCATCAAAAAGGGGGAGATTGTTAGGTCTAGATGACCATAAGTCTCATCCATCTTATATTTTGATGTATAACAGAAGTATACATTATTCATATTCTAATGAGTTTTTGACAAGTGGACATGATTATTATGTTAAAAGAATATCTTCCACAACTATAGAGAGTATGCTCTACTTTAACCTAGTGTCCAACACGCTATATTCAGTTAGCGTATTCTCTTGTGCATAACAACATAACATGTCACAAGGTAAATTCATGTGTCCAGTCTCAAGGACTGAGTATCACAAAAAAGGGAAGTGCACATGTACTATTTTATTCAAATTCCATTTGTCTCTGTTACATTTGAATTCAAGAAAAAGAAAACATAGAAGAGACTAGAAGACTTTCGTGGGATATCCCTTAGAAGGTCTCTTTCACAAAGGTCAAAAGTTACATGACGTTGTCTATACTTCATATAAAATCATCTTCATTCAAAGCTTGACATGTTGACCAATTCCTCTATGTGAGACAACGATCCCTTCAAGATAATGACACAAATCCCGCAATGGATACCTCACTGAAGTCTATAAAAAGATGTCTCCCTTAATAAAACAACTGATGAAAAGCCAGAAAAAGAAAAAACAAGAGTGCAAGAAAAATATTTGAGGTGAAACTCTGTTTTAAACATTGCACGTTCTACATTGTTATTATTCTTTGTAAAGAAAAATAGTTTGTATTTGTGCTTAATTTATATTCACTCTCTGAGTGTTAAGAATACTTGTATTCAATCAAACATTTGTTTGTGAAAGCCAGGAGTGACTTAGTGTTAACAAATACTTGGGTTCTTAGATTTAGGAAGAGTCTAAGAAGACACTAGAAGTGATGTTAAGAATACTTTTAAAGCCAGGAATAATGGGTTAGATATTTGTTTGTGATAAGTTTTTGATTAGTGGAACCATTTGCTAGTGAGTAAAGGAGATTTGGACGTAGTTCAGGTTGAGCGAACCAATATAAACCAAGTGTTTCTACTTCTCTCCATATTGTTTTATCAAGTATTCTTATTACATTTTCTAACATCACTTTACACCAAGTGCTTATTTGAAAGAAAAATAATTAAGAACCTTTTATTTGTCACTGGACGACTACTCTGTTCTTCATTACATAGTCTTTTTATTCTCAGTGGATGACCAATGTTTATCTCTGTATTATCCTTACTATCATTGTTATTATAAAAAAACAAATATTTGATAAACACACTATTCACCCCCCCTTTTAGTGTATTTCTCATTTTCAGTTGGTATCAGAGCTTGGCCTTAAGGGTTGAGTATCTGACAATACTAAGGAAAAGACCCTATATATATATATATATATCAAAGATATGGAAGAAGGATTTGCCACCAACAAACCACCTCTATTCGAATGGATAAATTATGAATATTGAAAGGAGGGTATGATAGCCCATTTTGAATCTATTCATGTAGATTTATGGGATGTGGTGGAAAATGAAGATTACACACCATACAATGATTAGTTGAATGAGATCCCTAAAAGCCAAGGGACAGAGCAACAAAAGCTCAGATTTTTGCTAAACTCTAAGGCTAGGAATATGATGTCGTGCACCCTTTCCGAAAAAGAGTACACAAAGGTACACAACTTCAAAAGTGTCAAACAAATGTGGGACACTCTAGTTGTAACATATGAGGGCACCTCACAGGTAAAGAGGAACAAAATCAGTCTCCTCACCTGTAAGTATGAACAATCCATGGAAGAAAACAAAGACATACGATGTATGTTCAAACATTTTCAAACCATTCTTAACGAACTAAGATCCTTAGGTAGAACTTATGATAATTATGGTCACATTGACAAAATTCTAAGAAGTCTATCTAGGAAATGGAGACCACAGGTAACAACGCTGATATTGTTAAAGAATCTTGAGTCTATGTCTCTTAAGGAACTTGTTGGTACCCTCAAGGTTCATGAACAAGAGCTCCAACAAGACGAAGGTCTTAGAAGAGAAAATTCTCTGGCTCTCAGCAGTCAAAACAACAAGAAAGAACCATTATCTAGAGAATAAGCACGGAGAAGCTCCTCCAAATCACTTAAAGCAATGATTCATCTAGTGATGAATCTGAAGAAGAATAATATGAAGATGAACTTGCCTTTATCTCTCGCAAAATCCACAAAATGTGGAGAGACAAAAGTGTCTCTAAGTGGATAAGCTCTTCAAGTCGGAATGTCAAAATCTGGAGAAAAGTCAAGATAAGAAGAAATTCTTTAAGACTAAAGAAAAAAAGGTGCTTATCGTCCTCGTATGATGAAGATGATGAATAAGCAAACATATGATTGGTGGTAGGCACAATATTTGAAGGATTTGAATCAGAACAGGATGATAAGGTAAATTTTGATGATCTTAAGTCTCTTAAGAAATCTTATCATGAACTTTTATCTAATTCATCAATTCTCTCAAAAGCTTATAAAAACCTACAAAGAGATTTAAAAAATCTATCCAAAGATCATTTAAAGCTTGAGAAAATCCTTCATGATCAAATAGATGGTTCACTAGAGGAGTCTGCTCAAGCATGTAAAGCTTGCTAAACTCTTAAAGAAAAAGAGTATAGGTTATGCATTGAGATAGAGACAAATTCCAGCGAAAAAGATACCCTTAAGAACTTTTAGAAGTTGGAAAACAAACTGAAAAATCTTCAAAAGGATCTAAAGAAGCTTAATGAACTTCACAATCATTAAAAGGAAGAAAGATATGATCTTTGGAGAGACTGTTCACAAGCACATAAAGATTATGATGAACTCAAAATGAGTAAACACAATCTTTGGGTGGAATGTGAGGAACACAAGAAATCTGAAAGTTTTCTGAAAAAAATGAGCTTTTGAAGCATCAAGAACTTAAAGGTCAACCTCATGATGTAGTGAAAATTCTTGAGGAAATAAGAACCTTAAAGATTGCATTATTCAAGTTTGTCAATGGAATAGACAATCTTAACAAGTTGTTAGGATACTGTTGAAGTTCTACTGATAAATCTGGAAATGGATATGGGGGGAAGGTATATGTTCATGATGAAGATACAATTGTGTGCTATTTTTGTGGAAAAACTAGACACATGACGTCTAAATGCAGGGATCGTCCTAATAAGGGTTCACCTAACCCCTTCATGAGTAACACAAAAGGACCCAAAAAGATTTGGGTACCTAAGCAAAAAAATTTATTCTTGTTACATATATCCTTGATAGCATGAAACAGACACCTTCATGGTACCTGGACAGTTGGTGCTCGCGACACATGATGGGAGAAAAGTTTATGTTACAATGTCTTACTCCTTATCATGGTGGAACAGTCACTTTCAGAGGGAATAAAAAAGGAAGAATAACCAATGTGGGTAAGATTAGTATTCACCACTATCCCTCTATTGATAACGTTTTGTTTGTTGAAGATCTTAATTATAATCTACTAAGCATAAGTCAATTATGCAACAGTGGATATGGTGTATCCTTCAACAAAGATGAGTGTGTCGTCCAGTGTGAGGATGAGTCTCCCTTATTTTCTGCAAAGAGGAAAGGCAACCTCTATAAGATAAGACTGGGGGAACTCTCAAATCAAAAGGTGTCTTGCTTACTGTCAATAAAAGAAAATCACTGGTTATGGCATAGAAAACTTGGCCATGCAAGTTGGAGGTTAATCTCCAAATGGCAAAAAAAAAAAAGATAAATAACCTCGTAAAAAGTTTATCAAGTATGTCATATAAAGATGATTTACTTTGTGAGGCATGTCAAAACGAAAAACAGATTAAAAAATCTTTTACCAGTAAAAACATAGTTTCCACCTCTAGACCTCTCCAGCTATTACATCTTGATTTGTTTGGTCATATTAGAACTGTGTCCACCAGCAATTGAAAATACAATGAATACCTAATCCAATAAACCAAGGGGGGGTGAATTGGTTTTTGATCCTTTTTGAACTTTTCTTGGAAATCAAACTCAGCGGAAGAATTAATTTGGATCGTATCTTAAATCAAAAACAAATTTAGTAAACAATTTTCTTCTCCAATCAATTAACTCTTGTGTTGAATCAAAGTTTGAGTTGATACACAAAATAATATCTCAAGCAATTAATGAAATGTAACTCAAAACTTAAATTCACACAATTTTATACTGGTTCACCTCCAACCACTGAGGCTACATCCAGTTTACCTTCTAATCCAAACCAGATTAGAGTTCCACTAACAGAGTTTAATTCTTTACAAGCAATCAACAAGGTCTCTTTTACCCACCCTAGGCAAAACTCTAAATCTACTCCCTAGATTTATCAAAAGACCTAGAACTTGAGAACCCTACTCAGTTCTACCCACTAGAAAACCCTTTCTAGTAATGCTTTAAAGAAACCCAATTGTTACATGGAAAAATTCAACACAAATTACAAAAAACAAAAGAAAAATTACAAAGAACAAAACTTGATGTTCAAGAAGGATATCACCTTATATTCCTTTGCAGCATAAAGGATATACACGAAATTTATAACCTGAGGTGATGAATGATATGCTTTCTTGATTGATCTTGATACAGTTCAATGCATGAATGATCACAAAAATAACTCATTCTCTTAAGCAAGCATAATGATTCTAACTCTTATGAACAACACTATCAAAATGAATTTTTCAACTCTTTGGAGCACTCAGAGATTAGTAAAACTTTGGTATGAATGAAAGCTCTCGAAATTACTCTGTGATTTTCTGAGACACTGCTTGTCTATTTATAAAAAAACAGATTTAACAGACTGTAATCGATTATTTCGTTTATGTAATCGATTATTTTAACACGTGTAATCGATTATTCCGTCTAATTAATCGATTAAGTTGTTCATGATATTTCTGGAAATCTTGAACGAACAAAGTAATCGATTATTTGACCATGTAATCGATTACGCCAGAAATACAAGTATGAATCACAAGCATAGATAATCGATTATAATGTATTTTAATCGATTACGCCAGAAGTATACATATTACTCTTTAGCATATTTAATCGATTACAATTATCTGGTAATCGATTAAACCAGTTCATAGGCTAAACAGATTTATGCAGATGCCTTATGTAATCGATTATATGACTTGTGTAATCGATTACATCAGTAAGAAAACATTTTATGCTAGTTTAGACTTATCAATTTATTTCTAATTAATTGCATATACTAATATGATTCTTATCCTAAGAGTGAATGCATGCATTTCTAATTTCTTTAATGACTGCAAATGATTATTGGATTTTAACCTCAATGAACCAAGCTTAACCTAAAAGGAAAAATTACAAATGCCATCATCACATGAGTGGGCATGAAACAAATATCAAAACAATACTTGTCTTCTGATTCTTCTGACACTTGAATCTAACAGCAACAAGAGGCATGGACTTGTCATAGTGGATGATTACTCTATATGGACATGGGTTATGTTTCTAAACCACAAAGATGAGTCTTTTGATGTCTTTTTAATTTTTGTAAATGAGTTCAAAATGAAAAATGAGTATGCATTACTTCAATCAGAAGTGACCACAGGGGAGAGTTTGAAAATGAAATGTTCCAACTCTTCAATGTATTAATGGCTACCCAATATGACATTGTAAGCAAATTGCAACTTTACCACAATGAACCCAATGACAATTATTCTAGTTATTGGCTCATTCCCAAAGGTTACGTGCCATTTCACATATCTAATTGGAGTTATTTAGTGACCAGAGAAAACTACGACGTCCTCGTTATAGGGGAGCAACTCCAGCTATGGGATTTCAATATTCCTAAAGAAATCATAAAACATTATATCCATAGAGTTGCCTATGTCGACAATAATCGATGTACCTCCTTGTTGTTTATAAAAGCTTTCACTAATAAAGGATCATCATGATTTGGAACAACCAAATGTTAGTATATGGATGTCTTAGAGACAATCTTTTCATTAGATTAGGATGTACATGTACTTTTCATATTGTCATGAATAAATTATAAGCGCTCTTTATCTTGTTTCATATTCTGTCTCGATATCATTATTAATATATGAGTAACTGGATAAAATCCTTGGAATAGAATAGGTATCTCTTGAGTATCAGTGATGGGATCACAATCATGAGGATTCAAGGATACCAGATGTCTACTCCTAAATTTTAAGTTCCTAGTCTAGAGACACTGAGAATGGGGATCAGTGATTTCGGGGTAAGACTAGCACGTCTTAACTACTTGTATGTAGATACAAGGTAAAGACCTCATGAGCTACAGACATGGAGATGTCTTAGCTAAAGTCGTGGGTGGACCTATAAGGGTACAGCTCGCACTGAACGGACCCACAAAGAGACTCTATGAGGAAATCTCACAGATAGTATCATTAGAGTCGTCTCTTATTATTTGGGTGTGTCTTTCCTTAGACCAGAAGTTTTCACCTAGACTGTGTTCTAGAAGACATGCTTTGATTGTATACCTCGTCTGCCTGAAACATGGAGACACATAGGTATACTTTTGGGCATGTCCTGAAAGAACACGAGTCTAGGGTGACTAGCTGAAGGAATTCATCAAATCTCTGTGAGAGATTAGGTTATCTGTAAACTGGAGAAATCGGGATGACATTTACGGGACTCGGAAATCTATGCATAGTAAAAGAAATCATGAGATGATTTGCCTTTAGAGTCAGTAAAATTGGAGACTCCCTATTTCGTATTAAAGCTTACCCTAGACCGCAAGGGCTGATACGTTTCCTTACCCTAGGTTTTATGGGAAGATAACCGAGACGAAAGAAAATACATAGGGAAACCAAATAGATTTAATAGGATGATCTTGTCATTTACCTAACTAGTTCTGGGGCAACAAAGCATTGCTAGTGCTCTGTGTTGTCATTAAATGAGTAGTGGCCTTGTTGGGCCCAAACTCATTTATGTCAATAGCTATGTTGGGCCTAATGGGTCACACACTAACACTTTATTGTCATGACATTATAGCATTAAAGGTTTTGGGCCTAATAATGGTTGTTGGCCCAAGAAAGAGTTTGGATACTTATCTTAAAGAGAGACTGGCATATGAATGGAGTTAATGGGCTTGGATAGTCCAAGACATTATTAATTAATTTAAATAGTTAAATTAATTATCTAATATTTAAATTTGATAATTTAAATTTTGAATTTAAATATGAATTAACTATAGTAGTTAGTTTCATATCAAAAGGAGAAGATAAGAGCTAGATTTGAATTTGAATTCAACTAGAATCTTATCATGATCATGTCCTACATTTTAGGAAGAATTTTGAGGGTTGATTATGGGCTTATACACGGCTGATATATGATTATCTTTTGGCAAAATTAAATCCCAAGTAATTGACTTGGTCTTAGGAAGATAAGATAGGAGGTTGTTGGAAATTTTGAAATACAACAACTCTATCTTATCTTCACATGTGGGATGCTTCATGATCAGATTTTTTGGTTAAAAATCCGACTCAAACTCTTCTATAAAGTGTGCTATTGTGATCATAGTTCTCTAATAATTTGAGAGGAAAAACCCTAATCTACTTTCATCTATTTTCACGTGCCCCTTTGTGTGAGTGTTGGCTGAAAATTCAGCCACCAATATCATCTATTGGTGAGCCTCTTAGATAAGTAAAAACATTAAAACATAACCTTCTTCCTCTCCATTGGTGTGCCTAGCCTGCCTCATTTGGTGTTTGTTGGTAGCCTTCAAGAAGTGTTCTTGAGTCTTGACAAGAAGTGGTGTGGATCAACATTAGAGGGCTTGTATCTTCAAGCCCATCCTTGATCATCAAATTTTGAATATAAACAAGGTAACATCTATGTCCTAAAGAATGATTCTTGTGTGGTATGTGTGTTTCCGCTTTAAAAATTTTGTTTTTCTCACATGCCTTCGGGCTTCAAGGCCCTTTTTCTTTCACCAACATGTCCATATCTTTGTCATCAAAGATCAATGGAAGAGGCATTATTTTGATTGACTCATAATTTCTTCCACCATGTGCAGCAATCAAGACTCTTGTATGTCTTTTCTGAGCATTATTTGAGGGACCTCTATTGGCAAACCCTTCTGCTATGGCATATATCACCTCATGCTCTTGCTGAGGGGAATTTGGTCTTCTCTCAAGAGAATCCGGCTTATGTTTCAACTCGGATCCATAATAATGCATAGTTTTCACATGATTTTCCACTTCTCTCTCTGGTGTTCTATGTCGATACCTCAAAGATAGCTCTATGGAATGTTCTTTTCTTTGGTACCGACTAGGACTTCTTGACCTTTTTCACTGCTCATCACAAGGTGGCCGATGATATCGAGGTCTGAAGTTTCCTCCCTAGCCTTGCACATATTTGTCTAGATTTCCCCAACGAATGAGGGTTTCAGTAGCCTTTTTCAATTGAAAGAAATTGTCGATGTCATGTCTAGTTGCTCAATGATAACAACAATATTTTGACTAATCTTTCCCAACAATTACAATTCTTAACAACTTAGGAATGTCAAGATCGGCATCCTTCAACACCATATTCATAATTTCATTTAGTATTCTTCCTAGAGATGCTTTCAAGGGAGTATATTCATCATATATTGATCTAGCTTTGTAAGTAGATCCCTTATCCGACTTGGGCCATTTTTCATTTTTCATTTGTGCCACCTTTTTGCATACTTTGATTTTCTGACATTTTCAATTGTTTGACCTCCAAAACATTTTCATACTTAATGTATTTTTCATCATTTTTCAGGAATTCCTCTAAGGTGTTAGGTGGCATTTTGGAGATGGATATAAAGAAAGAAGATCCATCATTCACACTATCCTTTGTCAGCAATAGCACGACTTCTGGCTGTAGGTTGTCCGCAGCTCTCACCTCATTATTGAATCACAAGATGGATCCTCTAAGTAGTTCCTCAGGTCCTTGCTAGATTAGTTTTAGGCTAGCCACCATCTTTGATATTTCTTTACTAATTACAAAGGCAAACCTAAATTTCTCCCTTTAATCTAGCCATGAAGCCATGGATCTATGTAACACCCTAACGAATCACACTAGAAAGAGAGGAATCCGAATGCTGTGTATGTATGAGACTATACAATTGAAGATGACTTAAAGGAATTAATTGGTACTAGTTATACAAGCAAGACGCATCTACTTTTCGATAGCTCATTACATAAGAACTTCATAGTTAAGCATGCTTAACTTGGAGTAGTTACAGGATGGGTGACCTTTTGGGAAGTTTCCTGAAAAGCGTGTGACTTAGGACAAAACATGCTGAAAAGTCTGATGTTGGTTTGTGGGAACAGTCATTGATCCTGAAAGCAGTCAAAGCAGATTGTCAAGGACTCAAAAAGGGCTACCTACAGAGGGTTTTGACCGTTGGAGGGTTTTGACCAATGAGAAGTTGAATAAAGTGTCACCATGTGAAGTGTCATTGTGTGAGAGTCATCAAGAAGTCGACAATCAGGGGCATTACAAATGGTATCAGAGCATACCTCTCACCCAGTACAATGTGGTTGCAGGACGAACTAGGCAGAAGCTGATGGGCATGTAACACCCCAACGAATCACACTAGAAAGAGAGGAATCCAGAGACTATGCAGGTGTGAGACTGTATAGTTAAGGATGACTTAAAAGAATTAATTGGTATTACCTATACCAACAAGATGCATATACTTTTCGGTAGCCCATCACTTAAGAATTTCATATTAAGTGTGCTTGGCTTAGAGTGGTTATGAGATAGGTGACCTTCTGGAAAGTTTCCCAAAAAGCGTGTGAGTGAGGACAAAGTACGCTGAAAAGTCTCGTGTTGGTTTGTGGGAACATTCATTGATCCTAAAAGTAACCGTAGCAGATTGTCAAGGTCTTAGAAATGGTTACCTATGGAGGGTTTTGATTGATGAAGTGTTCTAACCAACGAGAAGTTGAGTGAAGTGTCATCGTGTGAAGTGTTGTAATATGAGAGTCGTCGAGAAGTCGACAATTAGAGGCGTTACAATCTCGATGGAAGAGATTGAAACCACTACAGTGTCCTAGATTTTAGAGACAACATGAATGCACATGAGATAAATTGAGAGAAAGAAAGAAAATCAGAGAGAATTTAGAAAGTATAATAACCCTCAAGTCCGGTATGTCTGGCGTGCGGTTCAGCGCTAGAAGCGCTAAGGTTTTCTGCAGAAACCAGTTGCAGGGATGCGACGCGATCGGCGCCAGTGTGGCGCAATCAGCGTCGTGCTCTCTGGATGTTGGCGCGGGTGGCACCGGATTGGCGCGAGTAGCGCCACAGTTCTGGAGGACGGCGCGGATGGCGCCAGTATTGGTGCAGATGGCGCCATGGGCTCTGGATGTTGGCGCGATCAGCATCATTGCGGCGCGATCAGCGCGGCATGTTGGTCAGGCCCAGTATAAAAGGGGCATTTTACGAATTCTTGGGCCATTTCTTTTCTTCTTCTTCCTCCAGCGCCCAGAACTCAATTGGAGAGTTTCCCAAGCTCCATGAACCTTGTTTTGTGAACCAAATCACTTCCTTTAAACACCAAACTAGTGAGAAACCTCTAGTAAGCTTAAATCCTTCCTTGCAATCCCTTAAAACCCCTTAATCAGAGCAGTCCCTTTCTTAAGGGAGAGCTGAAGAACTCGAGTTGGCGAGGAACAACGGCTTTTCACGGACACCCGGGCTAAGGGAAGAGGTCCAGAGGCCTTCCTCACCATTTCTGAGGTAAGAAACTCGAGTTTCTCTGGTTGATTTATGATTTGGGGTTTTGAGTGAATAGTGACCCACTTGTGATAGGGCTTGTTTTAGCCTTGGGTCCTTTAGAAAGACATGTTCAGAATGTTGTGGGGATAAAGGATTAGCTCTCAGACTGTAGTTTGGTGGACTTTGGTTTTGTCTCTATGTTTATGCATGTGTGGTTTGTGTTGAGTCTGTGGTGACTTTAGTGTCATGTTTAAGCTGTGAGAGACCTTTGAGGGTCTGTGAGCGGCCTAGTATGTGTTGGGCTATGATGAACCATAGGGTAGATGACTTTGAGTTATGGAAAGGACGGAAGTTCCTTCCATTGTGGCAGTTGAGGGCTGCTTGATGTGCTGATGCCTTGTGTACTTGAACTGGCTGTGATATGTGTTTGTATGCCTTGTTAGGGCGTGACATCGAGGGTGTCAGTGGCATAGGGCACAGAGCAGGGAAAGAACTGTAGAGCTCGGCTTTGCCAGGTAAGTTCTTGGTTTCTTGGGAGTGTTTCCCACTGCTGTGTTCCACCATACTCCGAGGGAGTGATGGTTGCATCCATGATGCATGCATTGAATTGGTTGTTGCTTTCTCATAATGATATGTATGCATGCTTCTATGCTTTGTATGTATGGTTACCTGCTGAATAGATCTTCTAGGCAGTTAGATAGATATGGACCTCCCTAGGAGAATAGTGCACCTCCTAGTTTGGTTTGCTCACGTAAAGGGTGATGATGATCCCTTAAGACCAAGAGATAGGTGGTCCCGTCGCGGTTGAAGCCTATTCTCGGAGGTGCCATATACGTGCATCCATGCGTAAGGGGTAGCTCCCGATGGGATGGCACGGGTGTGAGTTCCGGTCTCACACTGAGGACTGAGAGTCCTGATGCTGATGATGCATCTTTGGCGGCGTAGTTCCGCAGATATACATTAGAGCTAGATGATTGGCTGTGTATTGTTATGAGGGCCGGGAGGCCAGTGGTTGTGATACCTTTGATGCTGTGTGTCATGAAAAGTGAGCCAGGGTGGAGGAGATGCCTCCAAGGACCCTGAGCTTACTGAGATGTATATCTCACCCCGTGTGGGGCTTATGTGTTTTCAGGTGACTCTTCTGGCAGAGAGGAGCAATCTCAGGGCCGGGGGCCCTAGTAGAGACGTGGTCTGCTCAGCTGTGGGACAGTAGAGAGAGCTGGGAAGCTCATTTTGCTTGGATGCTTTGTATAGTTTTGTATACCCTCGTGTGAGGAAGTTGTCTTTGAGACCAAGGCTAGTGTTGGCTCATTCTTTTGTATAGACACTTCGAGTGTCAGATGATGTATATGTACATAACCAGTTTAAGTTATGTAATGTTGCTTCCTCCTGTTTATATCTGTTGAGATATTTATGTTTATCTGCCTATGGTTAAGCTGATGTTTACTGGAACAGTAGGGGCTTTTGTTGATTATGTTACATGATGATTGTGTGGTGATGTGTTTTTTATGTTCCATGCATAATGTCATCAAGAAATTCGGTTTGATTCGTTTCTGCCAGTTTCTATATAAGTTTTAAGCGCGATTCTGATATTATATATGATAATACACCGGAGGCCTACGGGGTGTTACAGAAAGGGTATAAAGAGAGACTTTTAGAATCTCGTACTATTAAGTTATGTTGGGTGATTACAAAATATATATTTATAGTGTTTGCTTATGTGATGTTATCAGCCATGTGGTTTATTAATAGTATTTGTGTTAAATATCATATTATAAAGGCTATATCAAACTTATCCTAAGTCGATTGTTAGCAAGACACTTCTTGGTTCATCTGGATGTTAGGTTTATATCCGACTTATGATATTTAAGCCGTTCATCATGTATTAGGATGTGAGCCATGTAACACCCTAATAACTCCATGTGCATGTGTGTGAAGTTGGCATTTGATGCTAAAAAATTCCCAAGACACTTTTTGGTAGTGTTTGTGGAGGTGCCGGATACCAGGTTGGGTATGCCGAGCTGAGCTCTTTACGTAGCATGTATACGTACATGCAGTACGTGACTCTTGGTAGTCTTTTGTTGGCGGATGTCTATATACCGGGTTCCTTACCCGGGGTTGTTCCCTTAGAGCTGTTAAGCTCACTCTTTTTTTTAGATATACCGGATTCCCTACCCGGGGTCTGTTATTCTCCATTTAGAGATGTTGAGCTCAAGTTCTCCTAAAAGAGCCATCGAGTCCTTTAACTCGGATGAGCTCGTGCCTTCTGGGTAAAAGAGCCATCGAGTCCCCTAACTCGGATGAGCTCGTGTCTTTTTGGAAAAAGAGTCATCGAGTTCCCTTACTCGGTTGAGCTCGTGTCTTCTTGATAGAAGAGCCACCGGGTTCCCTACTTGGTCGAGCTTATGTCCTTTTCTTTAGAACGACAGGGTTCTTTTCCTGGGTTCGTTCCTTCTCTCAAGATGTCGAACTTGCTTTCTTTCCTTTAGAGAGACCAGATTTCTTTCCCATACCCATTCCCTTCCTTAAAGTTGCTGAGCTCGTTTCTTTCTTTGGAGCTTTCTGGCTAGTGTTGTCTGTTTTTAATCGATTACAAGCGCTTATGTAATCGATTGCATAATGCTGAGTCCATCTTTGGTGTTTTGTGAGTCCAAGGTTCGACCTTGTCTGACCTCATCCAACCTTGTTCCCCCTTGTTCGGGTTCTTACCTCATAATCATAGTGATTATGTCTAAGTGCCAACCCGGACACTCAATACTTCACACCGGTTCTCTAGTTTATGTTGGGTACTATTGATGTGTATGTGATGAACCTACATGGTAATATTGGAACCTTGGAAAGTTGGTTCGTGAGATGATGATGATATGCATTGATTCCATGGGGGGTGCATGGCAGTATCCTAGCCAGGACATGTTTGTTCCCGGGTCGGGCCATGCATTGATGGTGCCCATGGTTATCTAATGCGGGTGGATATACATAGATACCCACGGAGGTGTATGGCATTATCCTAGCCTTGAAGAGTACATTCCTGGTCGGGTCATACATTGATGGTTTTGCAGTGATATACTATTTATAGACACATGAGATGCCGGGACCGGGTGGTTAACCTTGCAAGGACCACGGTCAGTGCATCGATGATGCCCTCATTTGGGGCGGTCCTTGTTTAGGGTGGTGAGTATGTACATGGGGGTGTATGGCATTATCCTAGCCTGGAAGAGTACATTCCTGGTCGGGTCATACATTGATGGTGCCCATGTGACATATTACATTTGCACGATGGAAATAAGGTGATTGGCTGTAGGGTACTGGAGTACTGGGGGGCCACGTCTGTTGGGTACTCCTTCTAAAACCCGGATGCTGATCACTACCGGGGGAGTGAACTGTGCACGACAGAGTGACCTTGACAAGCTACTGCATCATCGAGACCAAAGGGATGGGCTATTTCCGTGATGGTACCACATTGCACGCTGAGAGAATGGCAGGAGCATGCATCATGCTAGGCATTATAAGTTGATCTGTGGATTGGTTGTCCATGTTGACTGTGTGATGAAATGTTGGGATGATATGTGATATTGTGATATTTGAATTTTCTTCCTTAACTGATGATATCTGTTGCTTGTTGTTTTATATGATAAACTCACATTTGCTTTGTTGTACCGTGTGGTTTGGTACCTGTGATGATCGCGAACCACGTTCGTGTGAGCAGACGGACATCAGTAGGTGATTTGGAAGAGGACCATCTTTTTGGTAGGAGCCGCCGAGTGGCCGGGAAGTCGATGGACTAGATCTTGGGTAGGAGTTATATTTTGCTCGTTACACCCTTTGTTTTGATAGTCACACCTTGTGTTTTGCTAATCACACCCCTAACATTTAATTTCTTGTTTCCTTTGTAAAATAAATACATTTTAGACATGGTTGATTGTACCAAAAACTAAACCACGTTTTGTATATATATGTACATGAGGTGCCTCATATGTATTTTATTTACGTATTTACTTTATGATGATGATTACTATGTGCTTGCGAAAAAATTTACTACGGTTTTCCCTAATCAAATTAAAGTGATTTTCAAGTTAAACATGTTAATGGCGTGATTAAGAGTTAATGATACAGTAGTGATGAGACGAATCGTTACAAGCCACATGCTTGTGATGTGTGAGTTGATGTTTACTCCGAAATAACTTCGATTTAGAAATAAAAGTACTCAAAATAAATATACTATCTTCACAAAACTCAAACTTATTTCAAGATTAATAGAATATCATATTTTACTATTTTTAACTATTGAGATGCAACAAATAAAAATGTCAAATGTGATTTCATATTTTAAAATGAGCTACAATAAAAGAAAATAAATTGATTTGATATTCATAAAAAAATAATAAAAATCAATAATGTTTTAAATACAATGCCAACTTAAAATATTTTTCTTTATAATGTTTTAAATAAATATAATAATATCTTAGATAGCCCACAACAATCTATATGTATATACATATTTTAAATTTACATAATATTACTAACAAATAAACTATTCAAATAATATAATAACAATTTACCCAATAATTCAAATTAACTTTTTAAGAATATAAAAACATTAAAAGCTTGAATGGGCCCACGGCGGCTGCCTTCTCCTGCTGATCTGAAATTTGCTTCCAACACTAATTCATCTTGCGCAATAATCTTCCAACAAAGTACTCGTTCTACCACTACTCCTTGAAGGTTCATCATGATCGGGAACGGATTCGCCAGTGAATATATATATATATATATATATATATATATATATATATATATATTCTTTATTAATATTTTTTAAATTTAAATTTTTTCTTTTTTTTATATATAAATAAATAAATAAAAGGTCCTAAAGGAGGGAGTCAATACCCCTACTTGTCTTCCTAGTTATATATATAAAGAGTCCTAAGAGAGAGGGAACCTGCTTATCCCCTCTTGAATCCGTTCCTAATCATGATTAAATACCCTTTTTAAGAAAAATAATTAGATATTCAATTTTTTAAAAATATCTAATTTATACTTATCATTTTTTTAATTTCTCTTTCTAACACGTCATATTATTAATAATATATACTTATATTTTCTTCTCTCTCTTTCACTAAAAGTTGATTTGATTGAGGGAAACAGAATAAAATGAAAAAAAATTGAAAAAAAATAAAGTAGTCTATTAAAGATATGAAAACCATACATATTTTTTAAAAAAATTCTTCTTTTCTCACTTATTTCTTCTCAACCAAAATCCCAGCTTAAGTGTCCAGAAGTTATTTCCCCTTTAAAAATATACTAATCTGCCATCACCAGTTAATAAGGCTTTTAACTTGGTCTAATGGTCTAAATGACCAAAGGCACTTTGCTACATTTGCTCAATCATATCATTCAATAATTGCACATGGGAACCAATTAACTTTGCAAGGGAATAGAAACGGAAAATAACGTCTTAGAAGCGTCACCATAGTATAATACAGAATTGAAAATGTTGTATGCTTACTAAAGAATCATTTTGAGAACAAATAAGATATACCAAATATAGTTGACGTAACTTACATGCATCCTTAACGAACCACAAAAAAAAAAAAAAAAAAAAAAAACATCCTTCTAAGACTAAAACACAAGAAAACAACTTGGACATTCGTTTATTTCACTCTAAGCTAACTTCTAAACATTGTTCTTAACACTCATAAGTAGCACCAATTTGTCAGCACTAACTAGTAATTATACAAAAAAACATTAAAAAATTAAATCAAATCAATCAAAAGGGGCTCCAAATTAAATCCTTGCCTATTATCATTTCCATGCATCATTTTCCCTTGCTCTAAATTTCCAAACTTCCTTCGTAGTCATAATTGGAGTCTGTCACGTGCCTAGTAGCCGAGATAGGTAATTTTCTTAATCATGTGGCCGGAGGATTTGGAATAACATATGTATGAGGTCTTAGATTCAAACTTTAGTGTAGTCATTGTACATTAAATTCACCTTCTCTCACAACAATATATGCAACTCAACCCCACCAACACCTCCACAATGGCTGCCTCCGCCTTCTCTAAGTCGGAGTAATGCAGCGTCTGCAGCAGCAGCGCCGTTGTCTTTGCCTCAAACCTCGCCGTCTCCATGCTCCTCTCAGCCTGCCACCGCACCGTGTCGTGCGCCACCGGCGACAGCCACTCCAACATCTCCTCCACCGCGTCCCGCCACCCCTCTGCCAGCGCCTCCCCCTCCTCCTCCCTCCTCCACCTTCCCCTCAGCTTCGCCGCCACCTTTTGCCTCACCCTCTCCGGCAGCATCTCGTAAAACCCCTCCCGCGCGTCCTCTGACACTGTTGCCGGCGTTTGAAGCCACCGCTCCACCGCCAAAACCACCTCGGCATACCTCGCTGCAAGCCCCGCCCCGCCCACCGTCGACGGCGGCGCCAGTCTCAAAACCCTATTATTAACATTACTCATTGGCCTATCAACGTCACGGTTCAAGAACCGTATCACACCGGTTTTGTTGTTATTACTAGCCTTCGGAATTGGACCGGATCTTGTGACACGCTTCTGAAGTGATTCCTCGTAGAGACAATAATTTTTCTTGTACAGCTCGCGGTGTTCTAAGAGGCAACAACAATTGTTGTTGTTGTTGTCATCATTGATATCATAGCAGTTGCAATTAGAAATGTAGCCTCCAAAAACGGAACATATTCTAGCGTAGACAATGCAAACCACCTTAGCCATGATTCCAACGGTTTTGTCCAATGTTTGGCTCCATAGTGAAACTTCCTTGTAATGCTGCACTTGTTTTCTTTGATACGCTATCTGCTCGTTCAAGTATTCCATGTTGTTTTGTTTTGAGTTGTTGTTGTTATAAATAGTTGGTCCCATAACTATCTTCAATCTTTGTCTCTTCTTCTCAAAAGCCTCGAGTTCCATCATGCACTGCATGGCAGAATGGAGATTTCTGGTAGAAGAGACAAGCTTCTCAATTTTGGAGATGATCTTCGGGGTGTTGCGAGTACCGTAACTCAACTTCCGAAGGTCGATGAGGCCAAGCTTGAGGTCGGCGTAGACAAGGTCGAAGCGGCTGAGGCTTGGATCAGAGCATTTCCGGCCAAGCTGCGAGACAGTGTCGGCTGCCATGTCGAGCTCCTCTAGGCGCTCTGCCGCGGCGAGGTTGAGAAGGAAGCATTCATGTTGGGAATTCAAGTATGTTACCCCTTTGGATTTGATCACCTCTTTGCGAAGCTTGATTATTTCTTCGCCCGAGAGGGAGTGGTAGAGTGAAATGAGGTTGCACATGGTTTTTCCGGCGTCGAAGGCAAGGATGCCAAGGGTATTAGCCCCCGGAACCACCGCCTTCTGACGCCATGCCATGGTGGCAACTACCATGATCACAAGCTTTCTTTAACTTGCCAAAGTTGCTTTGCTTTATTTGTATCTCTTTTCCCTCTCTATATCACTAGCATTCACTGTTTCTCTTATGTGTATGTCTTTATGACTATTGACTAATTGGGGATGGACTTTGGATTTTTCAAGGTTGAGAATTTTGGAAGGAAAGGGTTAATTTATATAGAGAGTGATCTAATGTTTTGAATATTGAATATTCCATAGGACGCGTTTGGACAGTGCGAACTGCGGATACATTAGGATAATTAATTAATGAATTAAAGGCGTTTTTGGATATGATTGATCCTTTTGATTGTGCTTACTACCGCCAAATGCGATATTATGATATTACAGTTTGTTCTTTGTCGCGAAGTCAATTTTTCCGTCACACAACACACATATTCTATCTGGGTTTTTTTTTTTTTTTTCTCTTCTTTTTTCTCTGTTGTTTAATATAGCATGGGGTAAGGGAGGTGGAAATTGAAAAACAGTTTTATTTTTTTATTTGTTAATATGGTTCAATCATAAGATTATGTACACATTACAGATAGTGAAGTGTATACGCGTTAAGTGATTTAATTTATGTACATGCTAGTGTTAGAGTCACGTAACATAAGAGACCAAGTTGGTCGTAGATATACTTGAACTGAAAGTTGAATGTAGAAATGTTTTTTAGTGAAAAAATATATTGGTTATGTTGTGGAAAAATAACTTAAAAGTAAAAAAATATATATATCAAGTTAACTTATGAATTAAAATTATTGGATAAAATTAGTTAATAAAGTAACAATTGAATATAAAATGATGTATTTATATTATTTATGGACTAATATAATTTTAGACAATTTTAGTTTTATGCGTTGATTTTGAATATTTTTCTTATTTTTGTTTAAAGTGAAATTTGCCACTATATATATATATATATATATATATGCAACTTCAGTGATGGTTTCCTAGGAATCTGATGCTTAAAAAAGAAACCATATAAAACTATTGTAGGATTATTAATGTGCACTTTGTCTAACTGTATCCTTGAAGAATCTTTATCAAAATAAATTTCTTCTCGTCAATTAACCTGTTCCTCAATGTTGTCCTTATTAAAATAGCTTCCGTACCACATTGTTATTGTGGTAGCCTCAACACAACCATGAAGTTAGTTCATAACAAATGTCCTTAAAAGCTCAAGCAACTTCAGTATTATACGTTGTCATCAGCAAGCTCCGTATTGCCAATGCCAACTTTAAGTTATTTTTCATGACACATTCTAACACATGTTCTGATGGGTTCATATTTGACATGTGCTCATCAATGAAATTTAATTTCTATATATTCCTACATATAACATTATATATACACATAACGAATGAAAGTTTGAATCTTAGAAGAATAGAAAGAGATACTAACACTTAGCTTTGGACACTAGTAGGCATACATGTATCAAACAGAATTATTTTCGAAGGAAAATACTTTTAGTAAAAAACCTTATGCAAAAAAGAAATATTAAAGCATATTATTGAGTTCGTCGTTTTCTTTCACACTAGAAAATGGTAATGAAAACATGTTATACGGGATACCTAACCGTATGTTCAATGGCTGTTAAGGAGAGACAGCTTCCGAAATGTTTCTTTGTGGATTTTGGGTCAAATCCATGCTTTTTTTATATATTATATAAAGATGCACCCTTCAAATTCACGTTATCATGTGAAGGAAAATATAGACAATTCAAATGAATTCAGATGGCTTCTAAGAATTTAGCTGGCAAGACCATAATATTAGAAGCTGGGACACACGCGGTGTCGCGGGCAAAAAGATCAAGGATGACGGTAAGAGAGAAAGAAAAAAGATATAATTAAAAATCAATATCAAACTCATAAAAACTGAAAATTAGAAATAGATTTTTAATTTTCTTCTAAATGAAAATGGAAATGTTTCCGCAAATTAAAAAAAGTGCTTAAATTGTTTGAATATGTTTTCGTTTTCGTAGTTAAAATAAATTTAAGAAAAGTGAGGGAAAAAAAAGTTATATAGTGCGTTTTGTTTTACTTTTTAGATTCCAATATAATATGGTCAATTTTTAAGTTTGGTAAATATACAAATAAAGACATATCAACATAATATTAATATGGAAGTACGATATTCTAACTGTTTGGCTTTTCTGTATGTAACTTGCTTTGTGGCTTAGCAACGAATCTCCTAGGAAAGCTTCACTAGTACTGCCCAATGAAAGAGCAACGTACGTCGCACTCTCACCGTAGTACACAGGGTGAGAACACGAATTGCGATTTGACCACACCACTTGCGATTTGGTGAATAGGTGGTCCAATCATTTAATTATTTGAGTATACAAAACAACATCCCATCAACAAAAACACGTAAGCACAATTTTTGAAAAATATTACTCAAATGTCACACCAACAATAAATATTACCAGTATGTCATGTGGCGTAATTCGTTACCAATCCCAACAAAATAGGGAAGTTGACATGGCGAGTATCTAGTGGCCACATAATTCGCTACACCCCTAGCGAATTACATGGTCAACGAGTCAGTGAGAGTGTCATGACATGTGGCTTATTTCGTTGTCAGGTGCAACGAATTAGGTGACACATGGCAGGTCCCCAGAAATTCGCTGTCAGAGGTAGCGAATTAGGCCTCCTAGTTTGCAACCCAGCCAAGCGAAATACTACCACACCCCCCAGCTATATATACCCCCCCCCCCCCCCCTCCCCCCGCGCATTTGTATGTCGTCCCACACATTCGTTTCATCTGAGTAGTGTATAATTTTTTTAGATTTTTTGCAAAATGAGTGGTAGTAGAAATGGTTTAATTACCATTGTATACTATAATGGGAGAAGATATATTGGACCGAATGGTCAAGTGTTTGAAGGAGAAAGTAAAATGTTTCGTATGCCTCCAGGTTGTAGCTATCATGATTTGATGAAAATCATATATAAGAAGTTGAGATTACAACGGGATCAATCTGTATCTCGATTGAGTGCTTGATGTGCATCCGGCAACCCGGTGCAATAGGTTAGTGTGGATGTTGTAGATGATGACGATGTAGCCTTAGTTATAGACGCATGCACATCCGACGAAGGAGACCCCAGATTTATAGAATTGTATGCGGAAGTAAACTGTGGTGGACAGTCAAGCAGGCAGAATTTTGTAGGAAACAGTGGTTCAATTGACCTTAACGTAGAGCCGATGGTGAATTCGGAAGATAGAGATGTATCCTCATCACCACCACCACCACCAACACAACAAATTGATTCACAAGATACAGAAATGGAGTCAGCCCAGGAGCCAGCTTGGCCCATGGATAGTTCGAAGGAAGAGGTTGACGAAGGTGTTGTTCCAGATACTGACACATCGGATACGGAGTAGACGGTGATTTTGATCGTGATTTCGCTATGCCTTCTCTGGGCATTGTCGGAAAGCAAGCTCCGATTCCGGATCCAGGTATGGACTTTTAACTGTCTGTTACTTAGTAGTGTTGAAATGGTTGCTTGTTTAATATAACAACGTGTTGATTGTCTCATTGTACAGGAGAAGCCAATGTACCATTTTGGTCTAACATAAGGCATTACACCAATATTAATTGGGCACAACCAGATGAGGACTTAGATGATATGCAAGGAGTGCAAATACCTAACTGGGAGATGGGTCAAGAGCTATATAAGGGTCAGGTGTTTAAGAGCAAGTTCGATGTGCAAATCGCAATAAAGCAATATTGTATGGCGGAGCATCACACAACTGTAGTTGCAAAAAGTGATACGAGAAGGCTTATAATGGTTTGCGAAAATCATAATGAGGGTTGTGCATGGAGGATGAGGGCATACGAAAAAATGGGTGGCACGGAATGGATTATAGACGTATGGAACAACCAACACACGTGCGTTACTCATAATCTCTCTCAAGATCACAAGCAACTTGACTCAAATTTCATATGTTCGTTGATCCTAGGTAATTCAAATATGTTGTATTGGAGTCTAAATTTTGTTGCAAAATTAACTAACATGTTATTGTATATTCAAATGTAGAAATGATTAGGGAGGACCCAAGTGTTAAAATTGGGTTAGTTCAGGAAAGGATTTCGACAACGCTAGGATTTCATATATCATACAGGAAGGCATGGAAGGCAAAGCAAAAGGCTATTGTGAAGGTGTTCGGGGATTGGGATGAGTCGTACGCATCCCTGCCAAGGTGGCTGGGTTACATGCTAAATTTTGCTCAAAGGTCTGCCTATAAGCTGGAAACGATGGAGCATTTTATTGATGGGTAACTGGATGGGAGTGCTAAGGTCTTCAACATGGTGTTTTGGACATTTAAGCAATATTGTGATGCCTTTAACTATTGCAAGCCCGTTATCGGCATCGACGGTACCCATTTGTATGGGAAATATCGTGGCACATTGCTCATTGCAACATCAGTTGATGGCTATAATTACGTCCTTCCAATTGCATTTGCGATTGTTTCCGGCGAGAATATTGACAACTGGTCATGGTTTTTGGCACTAATCAGTATTCCTGTTATGCAGAAAGACGAAATATGTCTTATTTCGGATCGACATGCGGGCATTATGGCGGCGGTCAACAATGTAGAACTCGGACGGCAACCACCCAGGGAATACCATGTGTTTTTGCCTTCGGCACCTGGCGAGCAATTTTAATCACAAGTTCAAGAGTATGATATGGAAGAAACAATTGAAGAAGTTAGGTAAGCAATATTATAAAATCACCCGCCTACAACCTCAGTATGCCCTGATATTTACGTGTTGTTTGTATATGTAGGTTACACAACTTTGCGGTTAGATTTTGATGCCGGCTTAGAGCAAATTAAGGAAGAAAGTCCTCAAATAGCCGCTTGGATTGGCCGAATCCCAAAGGAGAAGTGGAGTCTAGCTTATGATGAGGAGGGACGAAGGTTTGGTCATATGACAACAAATCTATCTGAGTGTTTCAACAAGGTACTTAAAGGTGCGAGAAACCTTCCTATCACGTCACTTGTGCAATTCACATACGCTCGACTAGTGTCATATTTCTTGCAACATCGCCAGGAGGCCAGTGAAGAGTTGGCGAGAGGTAATTATTTTGCGAAAGTAGCGTGGCAAAAATATTTGATGAGGGTACATACATCCGCGACACATTCTATAACTGCTTACGACGCATTGTACACAAGATTTGAGGTCCAAGAGTCGTACAATATACGTACTCATCAGGGAGGAAAGACATGGTCAGTGTCATTATCGGAAAGAAAATGTCAGTGTGGTGACTTCAATGCATTCAGATTCCCTTGTAGTCATGTGGTTGCAGCTTTCCGGTCAATACACGTCGATCCCACTCAATATATAGACCCTGTGTACAGTGTCGCGTATCAATGTCAAGTGTATTCAACCCTGTGGTATCCAATTGGAAATGAGGACTTCATACCACTAACTGGACAGCCAACGATCATCCCAGATGTTTCGCTAAGATACACAAGAAGAAGGCCTAAGTCTACACGCATCCGGAACGAAATGGATTCACAGGAAGGATTGACCACTCGTACAAAATGTGGTTATTGTAAGGTGGTTGGTCACAATAGGCGGAGTTGTCCTTCACCAGTCCAGGATCATTGATGTGTACGTATGAAATGAATGTCAAATTTAAAATTGATTCCGCTAAACAACATATGTCGATATGAAAAAAGAAGTAACAAACAAGTAGTTTTGCATGCAAATAAACAACACATGTTTTAAATTATGCATGGAAATAAACAAAAAATATCCAACACAAACATCGAAGATCAGTCATCCAAATTAATCCATAATCCAAAAATTAAACAAACAAGTAACAAAACAGGAAAATAACAAATGATCACTGATCGTTTGCATGGTCTCCATGATATCCCCCGCAAGTCCTCATGTTGGGCTCATACGGTGACAGATGACATCGAAAACGTGCACCCCTGACTGGATTTCTCCTAATCAGTCGGTCAGGGTCGTCATCAGCATGATGGTCAGTGTTGTCATCGTCCCCCTGCATTGCCGCTGCTAAGAAGTCTGAAACTGGATCATCGGATGATCCAGTGGGTGGGGATGCCATTTGATGTGTCAAATGTGCAATGGGAGTCGCAAACACCGCATCCGCCTCTGATGTAGGCTACGCAAGCCTATACATATCTGTAAAGCCCGACGTGGCCTGCGAACTAGGTCCACCTGCATACATAGGATAAGAAGGAAATGCAAACCCATGTGGCGTTGACGGGCCTGTAAACCATGGGGGTGTACTGCGATGGTGGAAACATGCCCTGTGAACTGCTAGACGATCCTGTTTGAAATTGCGGCAGCCAAAAGTACTGTTGGGATAGTCCCAATGGGTAGCCAGGTGCGTAGAAGATGCTTGGAGGATGAGCAGGAATAGGTGGTACAACAACTGGTGTATCGGTAACTTGGGGGGTTGACTGGTGTAGGGGTAACCCCTTGTAACGCGCACGACGGTTAGTACAAACCACTGGTGGAGGCGACTCGGTTTGACGACTTACAAGTGGAGGTGCAATATCGTCAAGATCTGTAACTCTGTCCAAGCCATCACAAGCAGACAGAAGCCGCACTGCCTCATCATACACTTGCCTCATGTCAAAAGCCCCCTGCGCCTGTGACTCTAGTGATGCCATGTGCGCAATTGTCTCAGCGCGATCAGTCTGCATATGAAGTATTATTATTCATGCACAATATTAAGGTAATATTAATAAACAATAATATAATAAAGATGCTCACCACATGTGAATTGATAGCAGCTCTACGAGTCATCCAGCGACGTGTGACAGAGAAGTACCACTGCATGTACTCACTGTTTACAGATAAATAACCATCTCACCTCATAGGAGTGAGATCCTGCAAGACAAGTGCATCTCTGTTTGCCCATTGGGCAATGAAAAAAGCATGTCGCTGCGTCCAATCGACCTCTGTCTTCCCGGTAATGCTGATTGTCAACAGCTCAATACAATTAATCGAGTCCACTGGGATAGGCTGGTCAAATCCGAACTGCCGCAAAACTTGGTCTGGTTGTTGGTATATGACAACCTCGTAGCAAACTAAAGGACAGACGGCCAACCAGCGTCTAACCATCTCAACATCATGTGGATGTACTGGGTCAACTAGATCGTACGGCCGCCAATGAATGTCTCTCTTATGCATGACATCCATGTAATGACGGTATCTACGAATATGAGTATATCTGGTTTGCTGTGTTTGAAAGACATTAAACCTGCAACAACAAAATATGAGCAAAAACAACTTACATATATATAATGGCAAACCCACAAATGCAATACCTGTTTCCATATATCTCGTGATGAAGGACATCCAGATCGTCCAATCGCGGAAGGTCGGGAGAGATAGTCGGGAACCTCGTCCATGCCTACAATTACAACAACAGTGCACACCCACCCATCTCACGACGAGAGGCACGTGTGGCCTTGCACAACTCCCTATATAGCGATGCAAGAACAGCAAAGTCTCAACTAAACGAACTAGTGCTCTCAAAATCGTCCAGAAATAGCAAATAGCGAGCTGGCACAAAACTAGAGGCGGTGTCCACGAACAACATCCCACCTAAAATACGCAATATTAGTGCGCGGGTGTATCTGATGCGTCCAACTTCTGTGCCAGCATGGACGGCATAATCATCGAATTGCTCCCGTAAATAGTGGAGCCCCAATAAACCTCCATGTAGATCCCGACCCGTAGCAGGTTGCACCCCTAAAAGGTCACCAACTATCTGGCGAAAGTTATGTCGTCCGTGGCGGCTTGACACAACCTCACCATCTGTCGGCAGCCCCAACAGATGATGTACATCCTCTAGGGTGATGGTGACCTCACCTATGGCCATATGGAATGTCCGTGTCTCAGGGCGCTATTTCTCAACAAGCGCCTACAGGTGGTGGTCGATCTAAAATTATACATTATACCACAGTTACATATATGTTACACTACAATCGTAACACCATAATATATTATACAATATACTTACCTCGTGGTTGTGCAGACGTGCAACGTGGTAAAAACCCACCTGTATAAGCCACGGGTGGATGTCCTCCGGTATGTTCTAATGATCATGCATCGCAGCATGCCTCACATTAATAGCACGATCCCACGCCATTGGATCACCCTGTGAATTCCACACGGTCATAGATACATGTTGATCCTGTAACGTCAAAAGTGTCCGTACAGATGGACCGGGGTCCATCACGCTCATCGTAGGCTCAGTTGCGATAGGTGCTGGGATATCTTCATCGTGATCCATCCTAATGTTTCAAACCTAAAACCTATATTTGAAATAATTAAATATATAATAATAAATTCAAAAATAATGTGTTTCAGAATTATAAAAAATATATACATAAAAAACATTATAAAAATAAATTCCGCAAAAAAAAAAAAAAATATATATATATATATATATATATATATATATATATATATATCAATTATAAGAACCAAACAATCATAAAATAAAAAATTTGTCTTTCCTATCAATTAACAATCCTAATTTTTAAATAACATATCATCTACCCTAATGTTTCAAACCTAACACCTATATATTAACAAAATAAATATATAACAATAAATTATAAAAAAAATCTATAATATATATATATATATATATATATCAATTATAAGAACCAAACAATCATAAAATAATAAATTCGTCTTTTCTATCAATTAACAATCCTATTTTTTAAATAACATATCATCTACCCTAATGTTTCATACCTAACACCTATATATTAACAAAATAAATATATAATAATAAATTACAAAAAAAAAATACAAAATAGAACTTGTAATGAAAAAGACATAGCAGCGCAGAGATACATACATGAGGGTCACTTTCATAAATTTTAGAATGAGAGAAAATGAATGAGGGAATGAAGAATGAAGGAGGAGGGACCAATTTAAATAGGGTGTCACGTAGACCTTTTTCGTTGGGGCCACGTGTCCATAACGGCCCCTTTAATTTGTTGACCGTTACACGTAATTCGTTGGGGGGTGTAGCGAATTACGTGGCCACCTGATGCTCGCCACGTCAGCTTCCCTATTTCAATGGGGTTGGTGGCGAATTACGCCACGTGGCAGTCTGGTAATATTTACTGTTGGTGTGGCATTTGGGTAATATTTTTTGAAAAATGGGGCAGTACAGTCGTTGCCCCAGTATAGTCTGCATCTTCCTTTTTGGTGTTTTCTAATGGCTACCAATCCATCTTGAACAATCATCTAATAAAAGATAGTTAGAAATTATCTAAGAATTAATTTTTTTTAAGGATAAATTAGTCTACAAATGTATGAATGAATTATTTAATAATTTTTAATTATATCATTTTAATTGAATTCTTAAATTCATATTTATTTTTTAATTGAGTTATTCCATTTAAGTGTCGTTACAAAAAGTTAATCACATGACCTAATTATTCATTGAATTCAGTATTGGGCACATATGTAAGTATGTACTGATTATTCTCACATATCCATACTGATACTTTCACCTTTGCAGGTTCTAAACCTAGCATTTTTGTACAACTTAGACTTGACAAACTTATTGAACAAATGCTCGAAATAGCAAATGATCAAGAACTCAGACACAACATTGGCCCAAGAGGGCATCGACAACCAAGTAAACTACTCAATCGGTCGAATGGGGAATCAATCATCTTAAATAACGAAAACAAGAAAGTTTATCCTCATACCCAATAGATAAGAATATATATATATAAATATCTTATCTTTATCTCACGATTATCGTCACTCTTATTAACACTTATATCATGTAACCAAGGCCTAAGGGTCCAAAAGCCTCTATTTATCTTCTTTAAAGGGTACGAGGTCTAATCTAATTTCTAACCCAAATCTTGATACCTACCTTTTTACCTTTGTACGACGCTAACTTGACCGTCAAAGCCTATCCCAAACCTGGTTAGTGGTATGCTTGGATGAATCTCCTCTCCTAATCACATTTTTTTTTATCATCAATACTCAAATTTGAAACCTTACTTAAGGGTTGACTTCAATATCCCTCGGACCAACGACTTATATATATATATATATATATATATATATATATATATATATATATAAGTATATTATAAAGAAAATGAAAATGTTATTGACAATATAAATTTATAATTGTTATTAAAAATTATAATTCCTTATATATTTTTAAGGATTATTAAAAAAAAATGGTTGTTGAAGTATAATTATATTTCGCAATTCCTTTACTAAAATACACAAAAAAAAATATTATATAAAAAATAACAAGTTATATTATTATTTTTTCTACAAAAGTATTTAAAATAAAAATAAAAAACTTAAAAAAAGTCAGTTAACACTGTTGGATTGGAGTTACTTGAGATTTTTACATAGAATAAACTTGGATGTGTAGATGGTTTGATTTCTCGCGACCAAGTGCAACAGATTCTCAAGCTTTTCATCTTTGGAATCACAACAATAACATTCTTGCTTTGTGGCTTATCAAATATATTTCAAAGGAGATTAGTGCAAGTGTAACCATTCCTTCCTTTGTGATTTGGATTGATTAAATGTCCTTTTATCTAGAAAATGGCTCACACATCTTCCAGTTGAAGGAAGGAATCCTAAATCGTGGTTAAGGATACAACACTATCACTTAATTAGTACTTCACTGAATTCAAGGTCTTGTAGGAAGAACTTGGTGAGTCAGTTGAGACTTCTGCACAAATTCCACTGGGTGGAATTAAACCATTGAATTGGTTGATCATTTCTAAAAAGAACATATCATCACCTTCTTAATAGGATATGATTTAATGAATAGTTTGCTCTTACCAGAGGTTCAATTGTTATTATGGATCATATTCCTGCTGTAAGGTTTTGGGTGTCCACGGTGAACTTTAATATAATAATAATATTATGATTAAGAGGTAATTGTGTTTATAATAAATCCAGGTTCGTGTTTCCTAAGTCAGCGCTCAGGAATCCGGATTCGTTTGACCAGAATGTCACTTCGATGAGGAAATAGGACCTTTATGGGTTAGTTCTGACGTGGAGTAGGAATCCGAATGAGGGCGGATAAGGTCGGACGAGGTCAGAGAAGGACGGAACCTTGGAATTTGTGAAGTGCCAAGGTAGGAATCCAAACGAGGGCGGATAAGGTCGGACGATGTCGGAGAAGGACGGAACCTTGGACCTTGTGAAGTGCCAAGGTAGGAATCCGAACGAGGGCGGATAAGGTCGGTCGAGGTCGGATAAGGTCGGACGAGGTCAGAGAAGGACGAAACCTTGGACTTTGTGAAGTGCCAAGGTAGGAATCTGAACGAGGGCGGATAAGGTCGGTCGAGGTCGAATAAGGTTGGACGAGGTCGGAGAAGGACGAAACCTTGGACTTTGTAAAATGCCAAGGTAGGAATCCGAACAAGGACGGATAAGGTCGGACAAGGTCAGATAAGGCTGGACGAGGTCGGAGAAGGATGAAACATTAGACTCTGTGAAGTGCCAAGGTAGGAACCCGAACAAGGTTGGATGAGGTCGGACAAGGGCGGAGCCTTGTGTTTTATAAAGTGCCGAGGACGGGTTCAGCACTATGCAATCGATTACATAATGTTTGTAATCGATTAAAACCAAGTAACACTTGTGCTGATACCATGAACCTACACAAGGTTGTCCGGATTACTAGTACCGTGTTGCCCAAGGTAGGCTTTTGGTGAGTGATCTGAACCTGGTCCCCCCGTGTTTAATAGCATATCCAGTTTCTGCCTGGTTTGCTCTTTCTTTGCCGCGGACCAATGTGAGAAGCCCTATTAAGTGACTGATTGTTGACTAAGTTATGTTTTTGACATCTGGCACTTTTGGCGAGTGACACAAGCGCCAGGGTCATTTAAATAGACCACTTATCTTCATTTTGACAAAAACACTATCGTCTTCTTCCTCTCTCTCCGTTTTCTCCATTTTCAAGTGAGAGAAGTTTCATAGCCACTAACCCTTACCTAGAACCCTTTTGCATGCAACTGGAAAGCTGAGAGGAACCATCTCTTAGCTAGACTACAACCCTGATTCTTCTGAAAACCCTCTGACAAAGATATCGTCTTCTCCAAGAACTTTCGCAGAGTTTTGACTCTAAGGGAAAGAAGGCCTTTAAGGACTTTCGAGTTCGGAGAGGCTGTCCTACAGCCTTCCTGGAAGTTTAAAAAGGTAAGACACTCACGTTTTACCGATTAGGTGAGCTTTTGTGTTAAGAGGATTTATGACGCAGAGCTGGAACTAAGCTTGGGTCCTTTCTGGAAAAGAATAACATTTCTTTTCACGCCATGGTTGACGACCTTCATGGATGGCTTGCATGCAACGGTTGATAACCATTCTGTTTCTTGCATGTTTTGCAGAGTGTGATAGAGAGGAAATAGGTGGTTGTAACCATGAGGCCGAGAAGACCAGCATAACGCTTAGAGCAGGTAAGTTCTTGTTCTTGGGAGTTTTTCCCTTGACCGTGTTCCACCATACTCTTAGGGAGTGATGGTTATTGTATGTCATGATGCATGTGGTATTGAAATTGTGTGTTATTGCTTTTAAATTGAGAACATGTATATGATGCACACTGTGATGATCTGTTGTATGATTGATGAGATTCTCTGGACAGTAGAATGGACTTCCCTTAGAGCCAAAGTCATGTGGAACAACTCTAAGTGGTCAATTAGTATATATGAAAACCCTAAGAAAGTGTGCCCATTAGATGGATGATCCTCTCATGGAAGTGCCATATATGTCTGAGCAAAACCCTAAGGGAATGTTCCCTTCAGTGGATGATCTTCGTTAGGTAGTGTCTGCAGAAAGTCCTGAGGAAATGTGCCCTTAGGTGGATGATCTTCTTCAGGCAACGATATACAGAGAATGTGCCCTTAAGTGGATTATCTTCTTTTGCTATATCGGTGTTGTTATATACATGTGATGCATTTTATGACAGCCAAGATGACTAGCTTGTGTAATGCTTGTTTTGATGCTATGTATCGTGGAAGTGAACTCGGGGAAGGAGAAGCCTCCAAGGACCCGAAGTTTACTAAGATTATATCTCACCCTGGTTGGGGATTATATGTCTTTACAGGTGATGAGCAGAGAGAGGATGATGGATCCCGAGACAAGAGGCCCGGGTAGTGAGGCAATCCAAGGGATTCCAGACAAGAGATCAAGCCGGGATGGGTTCTGTGTGAACCTTGGTTTATTTTGAGAGCATGTGGGCTCAGTATTTTATCTTGTATATATGTATTTTGTCTACTTTGTACCCCCGGCCATGAGGGGGGGGGGGAGAATGCACCCCGATGTATTTTGTTGCATTTTCTTGAGTAATTACCATACATAATGCACAATTTTTATTATTTATGGGCATTTGATGATGTCATTTTTACCAGCTGCTTCCTAATTAATTTTGTTAAATTAATTGTTGTGTTTAACGACCATAATTGAATGTTAACAAGCCGAATGCATACAGGGCATTACATTTTATGGTATCAGAGCAGTTTCCCAGGGAAGCATTGTGTACGGTGAATTGTGAGCGATTCCCAACTGTTTTAGGTGTTCATTATGAATATTGCATGTGTGGTCATTGAGTGTGGGCCTGATCAACTCATCCTTTATGTGACATATGTAGTACCATGGTGAGAACTCGAAACAACAGTGGGACGGCGAATGCTGATGCACACCCTAACCCAGTGATAGCCGCCTTGGTAGTTATGCAGCATGAGATGACTGCAAGCAGACAGGTGAACATGTCTTGTTGAAGGCCAACGAGAACTTAATGGCAGAGTTGAGGTCTCTTCGAAGAGAGGACCGAGTACCCTCTCCACCACCGGCTTATGAAGGCGAGGGTAGTTGCCACTAGGGTGGAGGTAGCCATTGTTCTGATGGACCTAGCCACCATAGAGGGGATCGGTTGTCCCAAGCCGATGTCGATAAGGATACAGCAACTCGAGGGAAGATGCTCATTGCATTTCGTAAGCATGACCCCCTGGCTTTTCTTGGGGGATACGATCCCATTGCTATCGCCAAGTGGCTAAAGGCACTATAGAAGATCTTCACGGTGATGGAATGCCCGGACCAACAGAGACTTCTTTATGCCACTTATCTACTTCAGGGAGATGCGCACGAGTGGTGGGTCACCACTTCACAGCTGTTGAGAGGCCAGGTATAACATCATCAAAAATTATATTTTTAGTTTATATTTAAAGTATGGAAGTATGATATATGGAATAAAATCTTCAGCCCAAAAGGATGGCAAACCAAAGGTTTCATCAGTCCAAAGACCAACTCACGTGCATATAATCCCTCAATAAGACAAAGAGTGCACTTAAACAACAAGCCAAATGCAAAGGTTGAAAATATAGGTTGTTGTAAAATAATTTCTACTGAAGTAAAAATATTAAACTAATGCTTTTTGTGTGCATGTGGAACAATTTGAACCAAGCAATTGCATTCCCTTGTTCAGATCCACGTAGAAGCCAGCTGCCCCAAAATCCCATGAATAAAAGAATCTTGACCAAAAGGAGTCAAAGTCAAGATAAGCTTAAGATTAAATATCTTCCAAGGTAATGATTACTGAGCTAAAACATAACTAAACTAACTTCTAAAATCAGTTTTAACCCAACCACAACCCTTAAATCTGAACCAGTTAAAGCAGTATAAATAGCCTTGGCATCCAAATTTCTGCACGTAACTTCTAGCTCCAGAACATATCATACTACCACTCACTTTTTAAGCCTTTTATTCTCTATCACCTTTGTTTGCTCAAACCGTAGCCTTGTTTCTATTGTCTTATATATTTTCATTTTCTTTCTTCCACATAAAGACTTTCTTCATTGAAGGACAACCATCTACTTAGTTTATTTCAACAATCGAACTCACTACAGGTAGGCTAGGCTTCAATCTCTAATTAAGTATTTGTTTAGATTAACTTATATGCTTAGTTGGGCAGACTTATAGTTTTTATTTAGGCTGGAAATTTTATGTTTTGAACAATTTTTATGATGAGAATACGTTGATTTTAATCATCGAATAGGTGATGATTTATAAGTTGAAATATTAATGATACGGGAAGTTACACTTGATGATTTTTAGAAGTAATTTGATGACCTATATGAATGATTAAATTTTGAAGTAGAGATTAAATGGTATGGAGACAAATGGTTCCAATGCGGGAATATTAAGTTTGAGGATGAAGTAGTAAGATGGTAAGTGATGATTTCTTTATGTACGAAAATAATGAAGACCCGGACACACTACCCATCCTGTAACCATCCCGGATACACTACCCATATTGTAACCATCCCGGATACACTATCTATATTGTAACCATTCCGGACACACTACCATATTGTAACCATCCCGGATATAAACCATCCAGGTTTAACTCAACTCAGCCATCCCGGATCTCTCTACCCGTGTTATAAGCATCTAAGTTAAACTGGTCATAATTATCCTGGTTATATCCTTCCCGACTTCCACATGCCCCGGTCATCCTGGTCACAACTAATGATATTCCATCCAGGATGCACATACCCCAACCAACCCAGATAGCTATATAAGCTATAATTATCATGAGTGCACCTACCCCGGTCATCCTGGTCACAACTAATGATATCCTATCCCGGATGTACATACCCCGACCAACCCGGAACAACTATATAAGTTGTAACCATCCCGAGTACACATAACCCGACCATCCTAGATTCCGCTATTCAGGTTATAAGCATCCAAGTAAAACCTCATCCCGGCTACCTATGATATACCCATCCCGGTTAAACTTACCTCGTCTATCCCAGATACAATTACTTATAGTACACACATCTATGTTAAACATACCCCATCCATCCCAGGTATCTTATACATATAATTATTCAGGATAAACTCATTCCAGATATTTCGGTTGTAAATTACCCTCAACCTTGCTATACATATCCCGACTACACGTTAAACGCATCCCGGTTACCCCGTAAACATCCTTTCTTATAGATACTCAGCACTAGGTAGCACATTCCGGTTATACCAACCCGACTTCCCGGTCAACCTCCATCATTATAGATACTCATCCTTATGTAATCGATTACAGAGACGTGATAATCGATTAAAACAATCAACACATGTTTATTACAACATATAACCATATATCATTAAGGAAGATGAGATGTATTATGGTTTATTAGTTAGACTACTAACAGGATTTCTGTAGCTTGAGGGTATTCAATTATCTTGACCAAATTTGTATAATGTTGTTTGAAAAAGGTATGGTAGTTTAACCATACTTTTGGTACGTATAATGTTAAGATGAAAATATTTTTCATAAGATTATATGTGAATAATGGATGTTTGATGTGAAGGTATGATTGATTCATGTTTCCAAGTCCAGTACGAGATTTGTGAAACATAATCTATGAGGTATAGAGACCAAATGCATAAACATGGAATGACATGCATGATTAGCGTAAGACTGCCGCAGCATTCCTACATACAGTATGATATGTAGAGGCCATGTGCACCTTAGGAAAAATTCATTTCATGCATTCATATAGTTGCATAATTATTTTATGATGATTTACTAATGTACTAACGAGTTTTGATGATTTAGTTTTTGCCTACTGAGAAATTTTATTTCTCACTAGATTTGTTTCATTTATTTTATAGATGGCCTCCATGATTCTCTTCCTTGACGCTTTAGAGTGGGACTGGTATCTTGATGAAGATATAAATTGTTATGTTCTTAAAATGCATCCTGTAATACGTATGTATGTATATTTTGGCATACATTTCCCGGTGTCTATTAAATAATATGTTCAACCCAAATGATCCTTTTATGAATGGCTATCATGATCCGCCTCTAGAGCCATATATATTTCCTCTAGCCACAGTTGTCCTGTTGAACCTGATATTGGAGGAAACATGAATTTTAATGGCGAGGCTGATGCAGAAGAAAGCCTAGACGAAAATTTCTAAAATGATGAAGGAAGTATTAACATAAACCTATGTAAAATAAATAAGAATCATAGCTAGTTTAACTACATGTGTTATGTTTTAATATGAGAATGTATGAAAAAGTTGATGAATGATAGTAGTGAATCATGTAAAAATGACTGTATCTATGTATAATAAATTATATGACAACTTACATAATTTATACGTTGTAGAATTTTTGTTACTACATGTTTCTTAAAGTTTAGCCCTAATTCTAGGATACGTTCTTTAAAAAGAAAAGAAAATTAAAATAATCTAGAATAGTTTAGGTTGTTACACCAGGGTGAGGTTATCACCTGTCAGATTTTCGAGGCCCAGTTCCTGGACAGGTATTTTCCTAGGGATGCCCAAGAACAGAAGCAGGCCGAGTTTGAGGGCCTCATCCAGGGACGGATGTCGGTGGACGAATACGTAGCCAAATTCAACAAATTGGCTAAATATGCACATTTCCAGAGAGCCCTACCTGATGCAGAGGTTCTCGCTGCTAAGTTCCAGAGAAGACTTAGGGAGAGCATTGAGGAAAAGATAGCTGGTAGTGGATCTCGGGATTTGGGCAACCTGGTGAGACAGTGTCACCAAGTAGAGGACATGATTAGGAGGCGCAGTGGAAGTCATCCTACTTCCTCCGTGAATGTAACGACCCCGTATGCATCCGGTTCATTAACATTATATTATGGTATTAAGCGCAACAATACTTAACGTAATCAAGTAAACATGGAAGCATTAAAATAAAATAAAACGTCATCTTACGTCATTCAACCCAACTAAAACATTATGTATGGAATTTTGATATACATCCCGGCGTCTGGGTTCTGTTCCAAAAGATACATCATAAATAAACCCATATCGGGTGACAAAAGTACAATAAAGTTGAGTCAACCGACTCGCAAAGACCGCCTTCCAAAATCCGCTTCCTCAAACCCAGCCTCGTCCTCTTTTCGGGATCCTCAACTATGGGCCAACTCGGCCTCGGCCTACCCGACCTATCAATTGAGATCCACCGAACAACCCCTACTCGGGTCTCTTACCCCGGACCTCGTCCCCCGCTCTTTGGCTATCACCTGCAATAAATATAATCCTCAACCGGGGTGAAATACAATCTCAATAAACTCAGGGTTCTTGGAGACTCACCTCCCCCTAGTTCACTTCCACAGTACATAGCATTTATATAGGCATTACAATTAACATAGCCAACCCAGTCTTTTAATAAAACATAGCCATCCCAACTTTTTAATAAAACATAGCCATCCCGGCCTTTTAATAAAAACATGGCCATCCCGGCTTTCATAAACATCACATGTATATAATCACACCCACGTGCCATTCCAACACAGATATACAAGTTCACCAGTGCACATCTCATGCACAAATGTATATCAACCATGCACATCTCATGCACTCGAACGTATATGAATTCTCGAGAAGTTCATCCCGGATGAGTCTTACACTCTCATATATGGTCCACTTCCCTGGCCAGAGGACTTCCTCAATCACAATACAAACATCACAGTGCAAATCATTTACATGTATGTTTCAATCAAAAAGCAGTAACACACAATTTAAATGCACGCAATGAATCATACAATAACCATAACTCCCCATGAGTATGGTGGAACACAATCAAGAGAGCCAACTCCCAAGAACAGAGAGCTTACCTTCTCTGATTCCAGCACCTATCCTCTCAGCCGCGTGTTTACCACCACCGATATCTTCTTTATCAAGCCCTACACCAGGCAAGAAAGATATCAAGAACGGTTCTCAACTGTTTCATGAAAAAAACCCAGTTCTTTTCCAGATCTCAACCATATACCACCAACCAGTGACTTGTAAACCCCATAAAGATCTATCTGAGCATAACAAAATACCCAAAACACAGAAAAGTTAGCTTTCAAGGTTGAACCTTCATCACAACAACCTCCTAAGCATACTTTTCCAAAGAAACACCACCCAAAATCAACCCTAACTCATATGGGTCATGTTTCCTCTTAAAACCAAACTCAAAGATACGGTGAAACTTACATATCTTACCTTAAAAATAACAAGGAAGGCTAGAGGACAACTTCTCCAAGCTTAGACGTCCTTATCGTGCCTTTTACTCCTTAAAGGTTGAAACTTTAAACTTTCCTTTGGAGAAATGATCTCCTCGCCTGATGATTTTCACCACTAACAAAGGTTGGAAACTAGTTTGTAAGATGATTCTCTTAAATCCTTACATTGGATGTGAAGCTTTTAGGTTAAGGAAAGGTTATCTAGGAAGCTTTTCTCACTTTAACAATGGAGAAAGTATGGAATATAAGAGGTAAAGTGTTTTAGCAAAGACGGTGAAAATAAAGTTCCTACCGAAATATCTCACTCATGCATATCTTAAATATCCTGAAAATTCACACGCGTCAGATCGTACTATGAGGATCTTCCCGCGCCAAAACAACCAGCAAAGAGCCAACACGTGTCACTTGTGTAAAGCGAATATGTAGAGATATTTGACTGTCGGGTTGGGTCTACTGTTTGGCAAGTCAATTTATTATACCTCATATACAGGTTATGTGTGACTACCCGAGTTCTCTAAACCCTGGTGACGCTGCCGGGTTGGATTTATATACATATATATATTGAGTGCAACTTCACTACCATACCCCGGGTTCTTGAGCACTCATTTCAACCATTAGGCTAAGTCCGGGTTATACAGCAAGTACATACTATTTTAATCGATTACGAATGCTTATGTAATTGATTGCATAAGAACCCATCCTTAGTACTATAGTACGTTCATGGTTCCAACCTCAACCGACCTAATCCGAATTCTTACCTTGGTACTTCACAAGTCCAAGGTTCCTTTCAACCACGTCCGGGTTCCTAACCCGGTAACTCTACCAAAAAGGGTTACGAGCTCTTCCGGTCTCTCTACCTGGTAGCCATTACAATTCACCCACATACGAGTTCTTCCGAGATCACAACTCGGTAACACATCCGAGCTCATCTGATATTACAACTCGGTCCTCAAAGAAAAGGAATACACAAGCTCTACCGAGACCATAATCTGGTCCCTCTAGGAAAAGGAATATACAAGCTCAACCGAGTTCGCTACCCGGTCGCTCTTTCCTTCCTTGTCCGGGTTCCTTTCTATACATCAGCGCTTTTCCCCAAAAGTGCTATGTATATACACCACTTACGTGGCAAAAACCCGATCATGTACTAACCCGGTCTTCCTCTAATACTGCTATAAACCACGATCCTGGATTTTAAGAAGGTGCTATCTACACCCCCCTTTTATCTGAGCTCCAGTTCACACCACCCTTGAGTACACCTGGTCGCACGAACCCGATTTTGAAGAGATGCTATCCACACCTCTTATTGTTTGAGTTCCAAAATGCACCCCCTTAAAGTGACAACCCGGTCATAATAACCCGGATTATCGCAGGGTCATTATAGTGAGACAATAGGTGAGGAGGTCTAGTGGTCGAGGCCCAGCCGGGAAGGGCAAGGGCCGAGATTTGAGGGTTAATTCTTCAGCAGACCGATTCAAGAAGGAGCACGGTCAGAGAGGACTGACACGGAGGCTGAATCAACCTCCCAAGTGCGTCGCTTGTGAGAGGAATCATTGGGGTGTGTGCTCCACAGGGCAGCTGATATGTTTTAGATGTGGAGAGTCGGGCCACTATGCTAAAGTGTGCCCACAGGCAGGCAGCCAAGCAGTAGCTGCTCCAATGATCCTTGCAACAACCACCATACGTTGGATTTACACGATGGACACCAGAGAGGCCGCCCGAGCTCTTGATTTGATCTGAGGTACGATTTTGATAGATGATTATGATGTGAGAGTCCTGTTCGACTCTGGAGCTACCCACTCCTTCATTAAGGATAGTACTGCTTTAAGGCTGAACTTACAGATGTTCAAACTCTCCTCTCCTATGGAGGTTACCACCACTTCAACTAAGTCCAAGATTACAAAGAAAGATAAACCCTTATGTGCATATTGTGGAATTTCTAGGCATACTATAATTTGGAGTGGATTAGAAGGTCACTAGAAGAGACCTAGAATAGAAACACTTATCTGATTATACCTTTTTCTACCAAAAAAAAAAACACAACTTTTGATGTTCTAAGAATATATCAAAGTTTAATTTCAACAAGCTTTGTTGAGAGCAATGCTTATCCTTCGGTAGTACTTTGTATAAAAATAATCTTTACAAAGATATTAACATATACTGCTTGAGAAGCTACTTAAAAAATATCAAACCCCAAGTAGTGTAGAGTATGTTTTTATCTTTTATACAAATGATTAGAGGTTGCTTCTAAACTCTGAAAAAAAAAATTGAGAAAAATTCTTATGATCTTATATCAAAGATATAACATTTTAAAACATGTTTCTCAAAATAAAAGATATAAAAGAGAAAAATCAAAAGAAATAAAAATGATAAAACACACCCAAAGTATATACTGGTTCACCCATAACCTTAGACTACATCCAGTCCCTACACTTGTAGGATTTTCACTAACGCAAGCACCAATTGTGGTATTTTTTCTATCTTGAGCCTCTATAGGCTCCTTCACAAGTATTCTCCAAGCCTTGTAAGCTCTCTTGAGTATTCTTTTAAAGAGTCTCTTTAGGCCTAAGGACCATAATGGTCAAAATACAACTAGTGCTAGTTGTCACTACAGTTGTAATAATTGTATAAGATGCTTCTTGGAAAATAAAAGAATAAAAGATCTTCTAATGATCACAAAGACTACAAAAGTGAAAAGTCTCTAAACTTGGAAGGAGGTCCCATATTCTGTTTGGGCATTAGGAGCAAAATAGGGCTTGGTGGGAAATCAATATTCCTCGATTTAATAAGGTCATTGACCTCAATGACCAAATAAGGATTTGGAAGTTGAGATGGCACAAGTGTGTTTGTTTCCAACATGGAGATGAGCTTGAGGAGGGAAGCACACAGATCACATGTCGATTTGGCGGTGAAGGATTTTTCGTGTGGTTAGCTAAAGGTGAGTGGCTACTAAAGTTAAGCATTGATTTGATTTTCGTGTTGGGTGTTATGGTAAGTGGAATTGAGCTATTTAGTTTCACTTCCCAAGTGCAAAAAGGTTGGTCTTTTATTGTAGATAAAGGTTGAACCCAATGCTTCCATTTCTAAAAGAATTTCAAGATCTTCATCATTAGGACATGCTTCCGGTGGTATGGTTGTCATGGTTTGTGGAGGAGGCCCAACGTATTAGCGCAAGAGGGAGACATTTAATATCGGATGAAGCCTTGTAGAGGGAGACAAGTTGAGGAAGTAAGAAAATTCCTCTACGCATTGCCGAACTTGGAAAAGCCCAAGGTAGCAGGGAAGTAGCTTCTTAAAAGGTCTTCTGGCGATAGTTTTTTGGTGGTAAGCTCTAATTTTCAACCAAGCCCAGTCTCCAATTCAAACTGCACATCTCGACAGTGTTTGTTAGCCTGAGCTATCATTCATTGTTGTGTTCACGTAGATTTTCTTTGATTATGGAATTGATAGTTGTGTGTGTTTGCAGGTCTTTACCCACTTCAGCCATATTTGAGGTTCCTTGAAGATAATCAGGAAATAACAGTGGTATCTTACTGGTGTCATTCCAATAGCATTGTTGTTAACACTTTGGTAAGCGTACCAATTTGTCTAAGTAGTAATAAAATGGTAAATCCAAGTGTCGAGTCCATAGGGACTTTGACTGTACTGAGTTATTGTAAACATCTAATTCTAAGCAAATTAATGAATTAAATTGATTTTTACATAATAAAATGGCATGTAATTAAATTCAATGTAATTTAAACTATGAAATAGAACAAGTGCAAGGGAAAAGACACAAACACTTGGAGGGTTGCAGTGATGGTTGATGCAGGATGCAAAGTATGTTGGGGGCTCAACTAACCGAAACTACCTTTTATGCAATATTAAAGATTTTGCGTTATTTAACATTATTTTCATATTACCTTCATCTACTAATCTACTCTAAACCATGACTCCTCGAGTGAAAGAGCCTAAACCACCTAATTTTACTCCTAATAACTTAAGAGCTACATTAAACGATTTGCATTAAGAATAAAGATGAATACTTTCGGCTAAATAAAACCATTCTATCCCTAGAAATGGCTCACTTAGATGTTCTTTTCAGTTCTTAAGAAATAAACACTTTCCAATGCATAAAATCTAAAACAAAACATGAGCATGGATGATCAAACTACAAACATGACAATAAACTTAGAAAAGCAACAATAATATGAAGATAATATCAAATAGATAATTAGAATTATTACATCAAGAGTGTTTGGTTGTTGAGCTCCCAACAATAGGTAGTTTAGCCTCATTGTCATGAGAGGCTTACAAAACAATGGGAAGCACAAGACAATGAAGGGGAATGGAACAAAATGGTGAGATGCAAGCTCCAAGGATGTGGAAGAAGCCTTCCTCGTGATCTATCTTTTTTTTTCGCTTTCGTTTTGAATGTTCTAAATGCCTCTGTTTCCCTCCTCTTTTTCCTTAAAATGCAGCCCAACTTATGTTTTTTCAACATGGCCGCGCCCTGAGCCTGCAATGGTGCACTAAGTGCGCTTGTAGAGTCAAATTGGATAAGTGGTCACACGCTAAGCGAGCTGGTCGTGCTGAGTGAGCTTGGTGTGCTAAGCGGGCCTGTCGCGCTAAGCGCGATGCTTCAGGCCCTCAATCCACCTTCCATGTCTTTGCTGTGAAATTTCTACAAAAAATACAGCCAACACACTATAAATCAACTGATTTTAGCATCTACTGGACAAAAAATAGAAGAAGCTAAATTCCTATGTTTTAATCACAAAAAGAAGTGTCAAAAGAGGAAAAATAAGATAATTGCTATGTGATTTACATGTAACTTTACGTATACGTAGCAATTATCAACTGGGAAGAGTAGTATTGTACTAATACTCTGCCAAGTGCAAAAAGGTAAACCATTTTTTGGATTTTCTCTTGCAAAACATCTTAAGTATGCACCAATGGATCTGTTTACTAACTCAATTTGCCTGCCAATTTTAGGGACGTAGGTTGTGGAAAACTTGAGTTTGGTGCCCTAATGGCGAAAGAGCACTCATCAGAATTGACTAGTGAAAACCTGATCTCTGTAAGAGACGATAGAATGCAGGATCCCACGTAAATGACATATTTCTACTACAAATCTATTTTCAAAGCTAAAAACAATGAATTTTGTTGACAGAGCGATGAGACTTTTCACAATCCAAGTTCTTATACTAAAACACCAACATCACCATATGAATGTGAATTATATGATAATGAAAAGAATCCAACTCAATTACATAATTAATAGTATTTCATACTACAACAATTAAGACATATACATATATCACCACTTCAACAATATATCAATCTCAACAATAAATAGTCGTTTCTCATCTTTAAAGGTAAATAGAAACTTATAAACAAATGGTGCATCAACCTCAAACTTTTTTCAAAGCTATACAACATCAACATTCCTTTCCATGCTCCAACACATTCATTCTAAGGCACTATCAAGTCATTGCATTCACAAGCATTAATAAAAACATAACACTTCTTTTTCCTTATAGATAGCACTTAGCATAGAAATATTTCACGCTTAGCACTAAAGGTCTAGAGACTCATCATTTGCCAAAAACTTAGCATAGAAGCATTTTGCGCTAAACACAAAAGTCTAACAGCAAAACAAAAGTTGCAATTTTTCTACAAAACTTGGGATTCCACTTTCCCAAATCAACCTAAACATCAAATACACAAAAAAAGAAGTCGATGATTGGCTCCTTACATGTTTCTAAACAATTTTAAACCCATAATTTCATAATCCCAACACAAAAGCATCAAAACCTCATTCAATCACAAATACTCAAATCCCTAATTTTCAAGATCATGAAAAGGGGCAAAGCTTCCCTTACCTTCACAAATCAAAGATCTAACTTTGAGAAGGAGAAAATGAAAAGGAGAAGGCTTTGGATCCAAGATGAGGGTTTTCCTCTAGCCTAACAACAACACACACCAAGCAACAACACCCAAACCCCATAAACAAGTAGAATCAACATCAAAACTTCATATATGAGCACTTTTATGAGTTCCCAAAGATGTTCATGGGAGAAAAGCGAAAAAATGGAAGATGAGAGGGGAAAAATGAGAGTTTCCTTACCACAAAACTATCCCACAAGTTGAAAGAAACTCAGCCACATGGTCCCTTGAGCAAGGAAAATTAAGGCCTCAAGCTCTTCAATGAAGGGTTATCTTGGAGAGGGAGAAGGGAGTGAAAATGAGAGTGTTTTAGAATTGGTTAAGATTTATGAAAGGTTTGTTAGGATTATATGACTATCTCTCTAACTTCTCTCTTTTCACACCTCATACTTTACTAAACTCACCCACCCCTAGTTGAAAGAAACTTAGCCACATGGTCCCTTGAGCAAGGGAAATCAAGGCCTCAAGCTCTTCAATGAAGGGTTATCTTGGAGAGGAAGAAGGGAGTGAAAATGAGAGTGTTTTAGAATTAGTTAAGATTTATGAAAGGTTTGTGAGAGTTATATGACTATCTCTCTAACGTCTCTCTTTTCACACCTCATACTTTACTAAACTCACCCACCCCTTTTTTGTAACGCAAGACCCATCCACTTAAGTCCAAACACTATAAAAACTCGTCAAAACACACATACAATAGGACATATACATAAATATAGGCATAAACAAAAAAAACTATCATCTCATAATTAATTAATTAATTACAAACACTTAAATTTAATTTAATTACTCTTTTAATCTAATTAAAAATACTTAATCAGACATTATGAAAAAAAAATGTTATACTATTCATGAGCATTGCAAAGCATGCAAATCATTCATCAAAAGATGGTTTCCTCTGTAACAAGAAATCATCATCCTCTAAGTGGTGTCCTTTTAAAAAATACCATTTTAAAAGTTTTAGCTAACGCATCATTATTTAACTTGCTAGAGACAAATGAACAAAAATTTTAATATAACATGTATTTAACACAAAGAAAAAGTTTATTTGAAATTCAAAACAAAATTTAGTAATTTATCAACAACTTAAAATATATTTTAGTTAAATTTTTCTTATTCCTTAACACACATCATCACCAACTCAAGTGCTCTCACGACACATTTAATAGACACATCAGAAAAAAACGAATACCCACTACCCACTAATAATAGGAACTCAGAAAAACTTTGAATATATTGAAGATGCATAATAATGAAAAAATTTAGTCAGAGGATTTATTCAAGGTGTAGTATATGTTATTCCAAATTTTATTTGTGAGAGTTCCATGAAAACGATCAATACTAACCCTTAATTAGTTTTAGACTTCTACGTACGAAACAAGGTGTGAACACGAGAAGTCTAGCAACATGGCAACTTATTCAGGTTGTTTTTATGTGTGACATTGACTGGGAAGCAACAATATTGATGGTTTCAGATGAGTCTTTTATGGTATTGTGGGTTGGTTTTTTCAGAGACTTTTTTATTTGTACCACAAATTTTTTAAAAATTTGCGTAAATGCCACGAGGTCCAAAGTATTTGTGAAAATGTCATGCGGGCTAGTTCGCTAGTCAGACTAGCGAACTACGATGATGACGTGTCACGATGCTGGTGGACACGTACTTCGCTACACCTTCCAGCAAACTACGTGGCTGCCCAACGGGCAATCTATGTGGCAATTACCAAGTTCGCTAGGTAGGCCAGCGAACTAGGCTTGACACGTGGCAAGTTTTCAAAATTACGTATAAACTTTGGAAGGCCATAACTTTTGACTGGGATGTCCGATTGAGGCGTATGATATGTCAAAACGATCATAATTCAGAGAAATAATTGAAAAAATAAAAAGTTATGGTCTTACGATTGTAATTCAGATCGTAATTATGATCATTTTGACATATCATACGCCTCAATCGGACATCCCAGTCAAAAGTTATAATCTTCCAAAATTTATACGCAAATTTGAAAACTTGCCACATGTCAAGCCTAGTTCGCTGGCCTATCTAGCGAACTTGGTAATTGCCACATAGATTGCCCGTTGGGCAGCACGTAGTTCGCTGGAAGGTGTAGCGAAGTACTACGTAGTTCACTGATCTGACTAGCGAACTAGTCCACGTGACATTTTTAGAAATAGTTTGACCTGCGTGGTATTTACGCAATATTTTTTTAAATTTGTGGCAAAAAAAAAAGTCTCGTTTTTTCATGAATTAGTGGTTTCTAGTCAATGGTCGTGTGGCCTCTCTCACAAGGGCCTGTCAACGTAGCGTGTCAAACTCACTTAAATCTTTTTCTTTTCTGGTTAAAACTCATCAATTCAGTTTCACACTGCAAAAGTTGGTATATTTCGTTGTCTGCGAATTTTGGATAAAGATGTGGGTTCCTTGTCATTTTGTGTGTCTCAATAACATATTGCATGTAACGGGGCCACACTGAAATAATAAAAATTTTAATAGAAAACTTGAGTTATATATGGATTAATAGAAAGAGATGAAGTATAATTGAATGAAATGAAATAAATCTATTTTTTATGACAGAATGAAATAAATCTATTTTTTATGATAGATGATAGAATGAAATAAATCTTTTGTTCATTTCATTTTTCAAAGAGAGAAATAAATTCCGCTTATTTTTATTATATTTCATTCTTATTTTAATGTCTATAAATTCTTTTATTTACTTTTAATCTTTAAAAAATTATAAAAATAAAGCGTTTTACATATGGGTTTGTATAATTCACCTCAAATAAAAATGGAGTTAAACAACTCCATATACAATAACCAATAAAATTTAGATAATTGTATTATTCTAAAATTTCATCATTAATATTATGATTATCACATTCATATAATGCAACATCTTTAGTTTTTCTTTCCTATCATTTATGTATAAAATAAAAACTTTATATTTTTTAATTAAAATTATAAAATATTAAAATCCTAATAATTATTTTTAATTCACTTTAGGTAAATATAAAAAAGAACTTTAGGTAAATTGTTTTCATTTATTTTACAACTTCTAGAGTATAATACTTTAAATATTTTTCCAACATTTTTATTATAATTAAAAATTATAGATAAAGAGTATAAATTTTGATTAAAAGATAAATATAAAAATTATAAAAATTAAATTTACCGCCATATATACTTTTGCTAAGGCGAATAAAGAATATAATGATTAAAAAATACTTATTAAGATTTTACTATTTTATAATTTTAATTATTCACTTTAATTAATGTTTTATAAAAGTTTTAATTTTACACATAAATGATATGAAAAATAAATTAAAGATGAAACATTAAATGTAATAATCATGTCATTAATATATGATTGAATTCAACATAAGGTAATTGTCTAAATTATTTTTTATTGAATGAGATTATTTAATTTCATACTTGAAGTCAGTTAGACAAATCCTTTATAGAAATTAAAAGAAAAAAAATCATATTTTTAAAGGGAAATTATATATTTAAAAACATCAAAACTTTAACTAAATTGCCATGTAGTTGAATCTGAGCATCTATATATGTTCATCATTCTTCAATATTCATGAGAACAGTTTAACCAACCTCATCTTCAATCACTATTAGTTCTCATTAATATGTGCCACAAAGGCTCCAACCAAATACTACAAGACCACGATTTCTTTCCTATGGTCTGATTTGCTTGTTCAAATGAGACACGCACACTCAGGCGGTTCCATTTTAACACATAGCAGGTGCGGTCAAGTGCGATTTTATAATTTTTTGTCCCATTGCGTGTTTGTTTTTTCCTTTTGTCTTTTTTTTTGTTAATTATTACTTTTGTTGTTTCATTGATCTAATGAATCTTACATGTAAAGGAAAAGACCCAAAGCAATTAAACTGGAACCTAAATCTCGTTCACACTAGTAACTTCAATCCTTGCCTCACAATCAGCTAAATATATCATGTACGTTCGATGTACGGTTTGATCAGAATCTCTCTTAATATTTTAGCCGGCTGGGGCAAAACAAGAAACAATAAAAAAAGGACCCCTTATATATAAGTATTTAAAGTTTTAAACACATTTTTTTTATTAAAAATAGTATGTTCTATTACATTGTTTGAATAATATAAAAAAATTGTATTTTATGGCCGGGACGAGAAAATTAGGCTATAAATTTTAACTAGATATTTTTCAACACCACAAATTTATCTAAATTGACCTACAATACTTGATACATGATTTTCTCGATAAATAAATTCATTCGAATGAGACCCCAAATGTCCAAACTACTATTGAACATTTATAAAAGACGATCCATAAAAAAATATAAAAGGAGAGAATGCAATCATCATCTTATATTCGTATTCAACACAACTATCACCTACATAAATTGGTTGATGGTTAAAAGATTAAGTAAAATTTTGCAACATCTGATGGCGTCTATAATTGTTTTCCTTAAGGTATCAAGCGACATGTCCTCACTTATTGTTATGACTTTAGAACCACTAGGACATTCAAACACTATCCCTTCTAATGATGAAATCATGTCACCATCGCAATACCAACAACAAATACAGTCTCCATGTTTTAAGAAATATGGTGAATATCAAGCAAAGGTGTTAAGTTGCATCTAACCCCCAGTGCTATTTATATTAGATGGTTTGCTATTCTCTCATGATTCATTCCAAAGGCTGAGATCACATCGACAATATAAACGATTTAGATTGTGTCTATATTTATTATGGTTGGTCTATGTATTCCATAAAAATAGTGTTCAGTCAATTTGTCTTAGAAAAGCAATGTTTAATCAATTTGTCTCATAAAAAAATAGTGTTTGATCAGTTCGTCTCAGAAAAATGCAATGTCCAATCAATATGTCTCAGAAAAATGCAGTGCTCAATCAATAACTGCAGTGTTCAGTGTTCAATCAATTAACATGGGCAAACTGGAATTCATAATATTTTAAAAAGTTTAATGTCGTTTCTGTCCACTAGTTCCAATCTGGGTGGGAGGTTGCTTGTTTCTTGCCGGCTATCGATGAACTTGTTCATGTTCTTGTGGTTGAAGTTGTTCATCAGGAGCAACAAGTTGCTCTTCCTGGACAAACTCATTATAATTTGCTTGATTTGTTGAAGGACTTCTGGCAATAGTTTAGTGAAAGGAAATAAACGAAGGAATGAGCATACTTTGCATGTAAGCGATAGCAGATTCCGATATGTCGAAGATTTGTACCTATGAGATTGCTAATAAAGTCTTCTTTGCTATCATTGAATAATTGTGGATTGTACCCATAATCTTGATGATGTTGTTGTGGAGTGAATTCATATAATTGAGGAGGTGGTTATAGTTCTTAATCTTGCATGTTGGCAACAACTGGTAAGCTTTGTGGTGGAGGTGTATTGCAATCTAGAGGAGGATGTTCTTCAGTTTCCATCTTTGGAGTTGAGTGAGATGTGTCAGTGACATATGGATGACTTGTAAACCATGTTAGGCAAACTTTTGAATTTGTTTGGTACCAGCTCATGTATTGACTCATGTCCAAGATGTCCTTGAATAGGTTGGCCAATTAACACATTTTGTGTCTTTCCTTCCAAATTGCAATCCACTATTCATGCTCCTCTACCCAATTTGTGTCACTATGTCCTCTCATGTCAGTTTGACGAAGTTTCTCAAGATTATGTGATGGTTGTTGTATATCTTGCCAAAGTTCAAATTGGAGTTTAACTCTGCTAGGTTGATTTCATACTACCACCGGGAAATAAATTAAAGTAGTAAAAGCACTCCAAAATTTGGAATCCTTGAATGCAAGTTTTGGAAAAATTGACTCAAACCCTTTGTAAGGCATCCAATGGAACTGAAAAAATAATATGGGTTAATAATTTATAAAACAATGTAATTGGTGATTGAATATATAAAAAATAAATAAATGATTGAACCTCCTCGTTACACATGTTATTGAATCTTGACCTGTAGCTTATAATATCATCATGTGGGATTCCACAAAATTGTAGCTCTTTGTCATTACATCTAGTAAAATACATAATATGCTAGTGTCAAATACTTTACGAAAAATGGTATTTGTTTGAGTGAGAAATTTTTATTTACTTAATTGTAAGTGGATATGATTGCTGACGCTACCAAGCCTAAGACTACAACAACAATGTACATCCACCCATTTTTTGGATTATGGAAAAATAGCCCTACACATATCTCTGTACAAATGTGCTAAACATGTTGAACCCAAGTTGTATCATACAACATGTTCAGGATCTACTAACAGAGGTAGATACATCATGTGGACTTTATTTCCTGATTTGTCTGACATCAAAAATTAGATCTTCATAATCAGATCTTTTCAATTAAACTCAAATCTTCAAATTCAAAACTACAATAACATGTATTTTATTTATGAGAGTAATGTATAATATTCAAATATAAGAAATCAATACAAAAAAACACAAAACAAGCATTGAAGAAAAATCAGAATCAAAAACTAAAAATTAAAGAAGAAAGCTTCAGAGTTATTGCCACACTACAAAAACTCCAAAGTCATGGTCAGTTTTGGCACCACCACCAGCATATCTGGTGCTGCCATCGCCAGCAGATAAAGCTTTTCATCTGCCGTCGAAGTCACACCAAAACATTGTGGTCAATTGGCGCGATCCCATCAATTTTGGTGCCACCATCGATCTATGGTCATGGACGAGTCATCTTCGGTGCCACCAACCAAGATAATGCTTGTGACGTTCTTCACCAGAGTTATCAAATATGTTGCATGTTCTTGTTGATCTGGGATTATTAATTAGGGTTAAAAGAAATCATTTTTTTTGTTTATGGATGGTATTTGATTTGGAAGTGCAGAAGAACTAAGATGGAGTGATGGAAGGGGAGAGGACGGGATGAAGGAAAAAAAGAAGGGTATTCTAGAAAGAGAAAAAATTCTTATTCTAGTGTGATATCTCTTAGGTAGTCTCGTTATTTTAACCATTGATTATAAAATGTATACATCTAAAGGTTTAAATTGTGTCCACACCAACATACCTCACAAAATATAAAATCTCGCACTATACGTACCATGTAAAGGGTACAAACTCTAGTTGGAGTCATAAAGGTAGGACTATAGACTACCCAATAATTGCACAAGCTAGATGGATACTACTTAGAATGTAGCATTCGTCCTCATGACATACTAATTACTAACTAGTTGTTCCAAATTTGTGAAATACCAAAGCTTACAACGTTTTTGGCACCCTCTCCACTAAGGGTATGGGGCAGTTACCCTTCTGGCCTACCATCAGGGTTAGACCTAAGTTTGGTTCAAGTTTTAGACGAAAAGTCATATGAACCAACATAAAATAAAAATATAATTCGATTTAAATATAACATCAAATTTGAATCAAAGCAAACAATTTTTTTGTGGTTTGATTTAATTCCGTTTGACGGTTTTTTATTTTCCCAAAATCTATTATTATAATTTAAAATTTACTACCCAAATTTACATAATTATTATGGTATATTATTTAAAAAATATTTTTATTAATATATTTTAATTGATTTTTTTACTTCTATTTAGCATTATTAAAATATGATATTACCAATTATTTTTGTAGCATAATAGTAATTTGTACACCACTTAATATTTAACATAAAATATTATTTTTAATAATATTACTACGTTCATTTTCAATATAAGAAAATAAAATATGCATCTTAAGTATAAAAAATATAATAAATTATTTAATACTTCATGTTAATTATCTCAACAAAAATCACATATTATTGTAAAAAGAAGTACATTACAAATCACGTATACTATAAACAATATAAATTAAAAATAATACTAGCTACATAATAGTAACATTCATTCAATAAAATTAATATAATTATTATATGTGGTTTAGTTTAGTTTTATAACAAGATCCAAAAATCAAACCAAACCACAAAAAATATGCAATTTTTTTATATTTTTTATTTTTATGGTTTTTTTGAATCAATTTAGTGATTTACAAATAGTTTGATTTAGTTTTGAGAAGCCCTAATCTTAGGATTTGGTTGTTTTCCTAATTATTTGGGGTATGCTATTTTTAATTAAGGGTTCTTTGGTTTGATTTTTGGAAAAGATATAATCCAAACTAAATATAGAAATAATATATGGTTTAGGTTGGTTTGATTTGAATGCAATGTTAAATCTAAGTAAATCAAATTAATCTTTTGTAAATTGATCAGGTTCAACATTATTTAAAAAAAAATTAAATGATTTCCAAAATTATTTTTAATTAAAAATTAATAGAATAAAGCAAAATCTAATAATCAATTAAGCTATGCCTAGGTGTAACGACTCACCACCTTTACATAGAACTTACAACTTAAGCGAAAGACTTTATTTTATTTCATTTTAAACTCTTTAATTAATTAATTTATGAAAGTATTTGTAAACTTTTTTGCATTTCAAAAGCTAAAACACACTAGACCAAAATAAAACATCACATGATATATATACATCATAGTAACTCAAATCTCTTCAGAAAATACATATAAACATAAATCACATTGTAAGGATAACTACATTAACTCCGAGCCGCTCAACAGTATACATAACTTTAAAGAAAAAACAAAAAATGAATAGCACGTCTTCACGTCTAGATACACGTGTCCATGATGTCTCAAAAGACATGAGGTTACCTCCTATCCATCTGCTCCTTACATATGTTAGATATGGGATCATCACAGACAGAACCATGCGTACAACAACGCAAGGGTAAGCCACTATTACACATGTGATCTTTAGCAACATTTTTTCCTAACACTTATTAAAATGTTGCTAAAAGCTTTTAGCAAACTTTAGTGACATGGACTATACACAACATTTGATAAAATGTCGCGAAAACATATTTTTTTAAAGTACAATGAGAAATAGCAATTCCATTTTTTTAAATTTCATCGTAAAATGATTTGAATTTCATTTTAATAAGAATTCTATTTTGTAATATTTCGTTATAAATTACGATTTAAAAATTTATGTTAAAATTAACGTTAACGACGAGATCTATTATCATTTTTCGCATGTCCTCGGAAATTTAGAGTTTTATTCATATTTGATAATATTTTTTAGTGTTGCCAAAAAACTTTTAGCAACATTTTTAATAAGTGTTCGAAAAAAAGTTACTAAAGATTACGTGTAGTAGTGAGCTTATAAAAAATAAACATACTAAAATAATATACAACTTAGCAGTTAAAACATAAACAAGCATTATCATATACAAATGGAACATAATGTCCAAAAATCATACTTGTTGCATAAGTTTTAGAAATTCATATCCCCTTTATTCCTATTTATAAGACTCAAGTTTGAAATAATATTTGCTTTCTTTTATAATACTCAATCTATAATATTCCTTGCAACAATTATTTTTAGACTAGAAATACACCTAATTTAAATAAGAGATAATGAATTGACAAACAATTATAATAGAAAAGAGTATTATTTACAAGGATAGTTTCTGGAAATAGTTATAAATTAAGACAAATTTATTTACTTTCAACTAAATTAATAAATTTTCTTAATATTGATGAATTAGATAATTAAGTCTTATAAATAGGAACAAAAGGAATATAATAAAACATCTCATAATAATCATCACCATTAACCATTACATCAAGATTCAATCGTCAGATATCATCATCATCATCAATCAATCAATCATCATCATCACGATTCATCCATCAAACATCATCATCATCTTTCATTATCAGCACAATCATCTCATAAGATAATATCCATATAGAATATTGTAACGTCCCGTATGCATTTGGTTCATTAACATTCAATTATGATTGTTAAACGCAACAATTAATTAACAATAATTAATTTAGAAGCACTAATGAATATAACATCATCATACGTCCATGGTAATATTATCTTTGCATTATGTACGGTAAACACCCATGAAATATACAACGTATATACATATACAGTGTGTCTTCCCCTCAAGGGTACAAAGTATAGTCATAACAAAACAATGAGCCAACATGCTCTCCAAAATGAAAACAATATGCCTAAGGTTCACTCAGAACCATATTTTTATCTACTCGGGCCTCTTGCCCCAGGTCCATCGTCCGCTCGCTGAGTACCACCTGCAAAAATAAATCTCCAATCGGGGTGAGATACAATCTCAGTAACTCAGGGTTCTTGGAGGCCTCTCCTCCTCTGGTTCACTTCTACAACACATAGCATCAAAACAGACATCACATAATCTAGCCACCATGGCTCTCATAAGATACATCACATGTATATAACAACACAGGTGTCATTTCATTGGGTGCTACCAACATCGGGAATGCAACACAGATATAGCAAGAGAAGATCATCCACTTAAGGGCACATTCTCTGTATATCGCTGCCTAAGGAGGATCATCCACTTAAGGGCACATTCTCTCAGGAATTTCTGCATACGTACATGGCACTTCCAAGAGAAGATCATCCACTTAAGGGCACCTTTTCTTAGGACTTTCCACATATGTATATGGCACTTTCAAGAGAAGATCATCCACTTAAGGACACATTCTCTCAGGGTTTTTATATATCAATTGACCACTTAGAGTTGTTCCACATGACTTTGGCTCTAAGGAAAGTCCATATTTAGTTCATTCTACTGGCCAGAGAATGTCATCAATCATACAACATATCATCACAGTGTACATCATATACATGTTCTCAACTAAAAAGCAATAACACACAATTTCAATACCACATGCATCATGACATACAATAACCATCACTCTCTTGGAGTATGGTAGAACATAGTCAAGGGAAAAACTCCCAAGAACAAAGAACTTACCTGCTCTAAGTGCTACACTAGCCTTCACGGCCTCATGGTTACAACCACTAGTACTTTCTGTATTACGCCCTACACAAGGATATACAAGCAATCAGTAACGGTCTTCAACCGTTGCATGCAAAGAAATGCTATTCTTTTTCCCCCTAAAAATGAAACTAGGTGAAGGTCTTTGGAGAACGATCTCCCTGTTTGATGGTTCTCACAAAGAGCTGAGGTTTAAATTTAACTCATTGAGCGATTTTCTTCAACTCTTAAGTTGAATGCGAGGGGTTTTTTGGTCAAGGATCGAGTAGTTATGAAGATTTTCTCGTTTGGCAATGGAGAAAACGGAGAACGGAAGAACTGTTAGTGTTTTTGCCAAGAATTAAAATAAATGGGTCACTCAAGTAATGACCCAAGCGCACATCGCTTAAATACCCTGGGAGTTAACACGCATCACAAAAGTCCACACGTGTCACTTAAGTCGATATGCGTCACTTAAGTAACCTGGTAGTCAACTCGGCTCACCTATGTAAGGTGAGTTTGTGAAGGTGCCAACTATCAGGTTGGGTCTGTCAGATTGGCGAGCTAAGAGTGTTAAACCTCGTTTAACATCATGTTTACTTGTGACTGTCGGGTTCACTTCATTTCCACTTATGCTGCCGGGCTCAGATGTATTTGCTAAAAGTCTACATGGTCTAGCTCAGCAAGTACAACCCGGATAACCTTGTCCAACTTGGTATGCGCAACCCAGACAACCCAGTCTAGGTTCATGGTACTAATACAAAGCCCAAGAGCTTCTTTGGTAAGTCCAAGGTCCGCCCTTATCCGGGTTCCTACCTCGGGACTTTATAAAATCCAAGGTTTCACCCTCATCTGGGGTCCTACCTCGGCACTTTATAAAATCCAAGGTTCCATCGTTATCCGGGTTCCTACCTCAGTACTTTATAAAATCCAAGGTTTCGCCCTCATCCAGGGTCCTACCTCGGCACTTTGTAAAATCCAAGGTTTCATCCTTATCCGATGTCCTACCTTGTCACTTTATAAAATCCAAGGTTCCACCCTCATCCGGGGTCCTACCTCGGCACTTTATAAAATCCAAGGTTTTGCCCTTATCTGGGTTCCTACCTCCATGTCAGCACTGTCCCATAATGGTTCCATTTACTTTCTGAAGTGTTAACCCGGTCACACGAATTCATGTTCTTTGTAACACACACTTAAGAGACGCGAACCCAGATCTGTTACAGGATCATTATAATCACAACTACCTCATAAGAATAATATTATTATATCAAGTGCCAGCCTAGACACCCAAATCCTTACAAATATATTCATCATTAATTCATCATTCATATCTCACTCACCAATCATGAGCTCTTACCCAATTCATTAACACCGTGAGACTTTTCACAATAACAAGTTCTCATAAGCAAATTTCAAAAATCACTCCATGCCTATCTGAAATGGCACCCACTGTTTCAATAATTTCGAAAATATTTTCTCTCTCTAATTTCCCAAATTGCATATGGGAATTTTTGTATGTATGAAAACATATAATTGAGAACCAAATTAATCAATTAAGTGAGAGGTAAATTAAATTAATTAAGTGGGATAGTATTATATTATAATGGATTAGTAGAAAATTAGTTGAGTTGGAATAAGTTTTTTCTTTCTTTGAAGCCTAAACCTCAGCCCATAGAGGTAGATACGTTGTTGGGGCATTTATTTTCTACGCTCCTACTATTGCATATTGCATCTTTCATACGTTTCGGAAGCCCATTTCCAAATGCAAATTAAGTACAAGACATAATAGTTGTTAGGGGCAATTAAGTGGGTTTTATTTTTTCTTTTCTACTCGATTTCGTTGACTTGGGCTAGTAAAGTGGCCCAAATTTTCTAGAGCTACTATTCACACTAACACCTTTTCTATTCACACTACCAACGTGGGTGTTTTTAATGTAATTTCGAAATTATTCTTTTCAAATAAACATGATTTTGTTATACAAATATATAACGAAATCGTGTTTTTGTTGTTTACTGAGTGGATGCAAAAAAATGGAAACATGATTTTGTTGTATGTTATACAAAGGAATCTTGTTTCATGTGAATTTACAAGTGTAGGGATTTGGCGAGTGGACAAAAGATGGATTTCACAAAACTTAGTAGTGTTAATAGAAAACTGGATAGTGGCAATAGCCCCCTAAATTTGTTTCTTTCCTTTTCATGATGGGCTTAATTCCCTTTATTGTTCAAACAATTGGAAAAAGTACAAGCTAGAATGTGGATTAATACGAGAGTATGCAATGTTTACGTTTTTGGAAGAAATTGAGAGGGGGAATAACTATTTCCACTACTACTTTTGAAAACTAGGGGAACTAGACAAAAGTGCCCTTTTGTGGCTTTTCCCCCACCCTTTTCCCCTTCCCTCTTCCTTATTCTTCTCACCACCCTCCAACGTCTCTCTCTTCTTCTATCTTCTCCTTTCCCCTCTCATTTTACCTCTTCCCTCTTCCCTTTTCCTTAACCTTGCACCCAAATCCCTCTTCCCCAACCTTTGTACACCCAACTCCCTCCTCCCTCTTCCTTCTCATTTCTAAAGTCTCCTTCTTATTTATCTTTCCTCTTTGCTTTTTGCTCTGTGGTGGTAAATTTTTTTTTTCATTTTTTATACATAATAGAAGTATGATTCTATTTTGTTCTAGATTGAGAGTCACAACAAAATCGTGCTTCAATTGTATTAATTTTGTTGGAAAACACCACAGCAAAATTATGATTTTATTGTAATTCTTAACCCAAATGCAATGGAATCACACTCCCATTGTGTGTTTTTTAAACAACACGATGAAAGTACAATTCCATTGTGTTATTGGATGAGTAACACAACGGAATCGTACTTTCATGGTGTTTTTTTTCAAAAAAAAAAAAAAAAAGCACACACAATGGAAGTGTGATTTTGTTGTGTTACTTTTTTGTTTTAAAATTATTTAATTTAGTTTAGTTTAACTGTTTAATTAATTTTTCATTGCTTTTTCCATATGGCTCGCACGAACCATACTTCCTATATCTCAAATCCTGAAGCACAGAGGTAATGTGTGACTGCGTCAGCATGTCGTGATGTAGAGTTAGCTCAATGAAAACAACCAAGAGGGGAATGGTGTTACCCTTCTAGCCTCTATCACTTGCTTTTGATCACATGAATTACTACGTCAATATGCCAACTGTAAATTCTGCACACTCTAGTCTTAATTTAATTACCTTCAAATATTATTTCAACATTGTTTTTCGCCGCTTTCTTTTCTTACCTGTGATAAGTATCTTTGTTAATTAAGTTGTATTAATCCTCCAATGTACAACGTCTTAACAGTTTTTTCACACCAAGAAATGGAAAAACATGGAGTTGAAGGGAGTCGACTTCATCAACTAAGAGAAGTCAGTGGTTCTTTTAGTAGGTGTAACTAGTGCTGGAAAAACCACATTGATGGATGTTCTAGCTGGACAGAAAACTAGTGGTTATATTGAAGGAAGCATTAACATATCTGGCTACCCAAAAGAACAAGCAACTTTTTCTCAGATAAGTGGATATTGTGAACCAAATGATATCCATTCTCCACGTATCATAATGTATGAATCTATTATGTTTTATGCTTGCCTGCGTCTTGGTAAGGAGGTCAAGAGAGAAATAAAGAAGGTGTGTTTTGTTGAAATCATCAATCTCAAAAGCTTATAGCCCACTTTGAGTTGAATACGATTTCTACACTACAAAATCTATACATTCTCAAAATTGATAATCTTGTAAACTATTTGTCGACTTTTTTGGGAGTTCCTAGAATCAAAGATGGTTATAATCCTGTCGCATGGGTTTTGGAGATTAGTACTCTAGCAGTTGAGAGTCAGCTAGAGTAGACTTTGCAGAATTCTACACAAAATCATAATTGTATCACTTAAGAATTGATTGAAGTTGCATTCCTTAAGTACAACTGTTGTTTCCCTTTTTAATATGAAATTAGACAAGGTATTCTCTTTTCATTGTTTACATAAACTATATTAAGGAGGAATCAAGAACTTATTAAAGATCTAAGCACACCTTTAGAGGGAACAAAGGACCCTAATTTCCTTACTAAATACTCATTTTCCTTTATCACTCATGTTATAAATGTTTTTTCCAAAACTGACTTGGACTGGAATAATCGATTACAATAAATGGTAATTGATTACTATTTGTTAACTCTGTTTTGAGTTCTCACTGGAGTAATCGATTACTCTTAAATTTAATCAATTTCACCTTGTGCAGAAGCTCTGTTTGCCTACGAATTAATTGATTACGACCTTAGGTAATCGATTACCTATGGTGTTACTGCAAAAACTGCAAATTTCTTGGAAATGTAAACTGCCTATCTTGTCAAGATATTCAAAATTCAAACATGTTAGGTGCAGTCAAAATACTTAGACCTTGACTGGTTCATCAATGAGGGATTTTAATTCCCTGCCTTGCTTGAGGTTCAAGGTTTGAAGAAATTCCTTGAAATGAAGGGTACTTTCTACATTAAACTAGTGAAGGTGTTTTACACCTCCAACATGGATGAGGTTATTCGCTCTCAAGTGAATGGTGTGTCCATGGTGATTGATGAAGATGTTTGGTTTGCTGTGGCTGGAATCTCCTCTGCTGGAGTAAGGAGGTTTGATGAAGAAATTGGGGGCTACAATAAGATTGAAACATACAGAGGTATGTTGTCTGATCCCCAAGCTAGGTTGAAGACAAGATTAGGTGTGGGGAACATGACTGGGGAAGATAGGTTGCTTCATTATATCATAACCTATATCCTTACCCCCAGGTCTACAAACCATGCTCAAATCACAGATGATGATTTACAATTGGTATATGGCATGAAGACCTCAACTCAAATCAACTGGGTTCTTGTTTTTTTTGAAACCATGCTGAAAGCTTCTAGATTAATCAGCTGTCAATATCCTTATGTTGTATTAATATCAAAATTCATAGACTACTTTAGGATTGATGTCTCTAATGATATAATGACCCTTGTGATAAATCCGGGTTCGTATGACCGAGTTGTCACATATAGGGGGTGTATATTGGAACTCATTTAAGGGAGGGGTGTAGATAGCACCTTTTTCAAATTCAGGACCTAGTTGTGATCTCGGATGAGCTCGTGTGATCTTGGTTGAGCTCGGAGGAGCTCGTGTTTTGTTGACTTGTAAGAGCTACCGGGTAAGGAGACCGGAAGAGCTCGCAACCCCTTTTTGATAGTTACCGGGTTAGTGATCCTGGAAGTGGTTGAGAGGAACCTTGGACTTGTGAAGTACCAAGGTAGAAACTCGGATTAGGTTGGATGAGGTCGGATGAGGTCGGAGGAGGAAGGAACATTGGATGTACTATAGTACTAAGGACGGGTTCTTATGCAATCGGTTACATAAGTACTTGTAAGCGATTAAAACAGTCAGTACTTGCTGTTTAACCCGGACTTAGCCTTTTTACACGTGTCGACCCTACGTATTCACTTTATACAAGTGACACGTGTTGACTCCCTACTGGTTGTTTTGACGCAGGAAGACTCTCATATTATTTTATGAAGCGTGTTAACTTACAGGATATTTAAGATATGCACGAGTGAGATATTTCAGTAGTAACCTTATTTCCATCGTCTTTGTTAAAACACTTTCTCTCTCTTATTCCATATTTCCTTCATTGTTAAAGTGAGAAAAAGCTTCCTAGATAACCATTTCTTGACCTAAACACCTTCACATCCAACATGAGGATTGAAGAGAATCACCCTGTAAACTAGTTTCCACCCATTGTTAGTTATAAAAACCATCAGGCGAGGAGAGCATTTCTTCAAAGAAAGTGCAAAGTTTCAATCTTTAAGAGTTAGAAGGTACGTTAAGGATATCCAACCTTGGAGAAGCTGTTATCTAGCCTTCCTTGACGTTTTTAAGGTAAGACATGTGAGTTTTACCGTTTCTTTTGAGTTTGGATATAAGAGGAAAAATGAACCATATGAGTTAGGTTTGGTTTTGGGTGATGGTTCTTTGGAAAAGTATGCTTAGGAGGTTGTTGTGATGAAGGTTAAACCTTGAAAGTTAACTTTTCTGGGTTTTGGGTATTTTGTTATGACCGAATAGAGCTTTGTGGGGTTTACAAGTCACTTGTTGGTGGTCTATGTCTGCTATCTAGAAAAGAACTGGGTTCTTTTCATGAAACGATTGAGAACCGTTCTTGATATCTTTCTTGCTTGACGTAGGGCTTGATAAAGAAGATATCGGTGGTCGAAAACACGAGGTTAAGGTAGTCGGTGCTGGAATCAGAGAAGGTAAGCTCTCTGTTCTTGAGAGTTTGTTTCCTTGATTGTGTTCCACCATACTCCTGGGGAGTGATGGTTGTTGGATATCATGGTGCGTGTGTTTACATTGTGTGTTATTGCTTTTTGATTGAAAACATACATGTAATGGAGCTGTGTACTGGTTGTCTAATTTGTATGACTGGATATACATTTGTGTACGTGGAGTGCACTGGTTGGCTAATTTGTATATCTGGATATACATTTGTGCATGTTTGTCCTGGAAGGGCACCTTGGTGGAATTATCACGTGGGGTCTGTGGTCTGGAACCTCAGGCCGGGATACGTGATGTGTACATGGAGTACACTGGAAGATATACAAGAGTGCACAATATGTGTACTGGCTATCTAACTTGTGTATCTTATGTGCAATTGTGTATGATATCTGCATTGGTTGGCTAAATTGCATATTCATGGTGGGATGGAACGTTGGTATGATTATGTACATGTGATGTTTATCATAGGCCGAGATGGCTATACTGTTGTTTTATTAAAAGGCCGGTTGGTTATGTTATTTGTAATGCCAATATAAATGCTATGCACTGTAGAAGTGAACCAGGGGGAGGTGAGTCTCCAAGAACCCTGATTTTACTAAGATTGTATCTCACCCCAGTTGGGGATTATATTTTATTGCAGGTAATAGCCAGAAAGCGGAGGACGAGGTCCGGGGTAAGAGACCTGAGTAGGGGTTGTTCAGCGGATCTCAATTGAGAGGCCGAGTTGGCTGAGGCCAGTTTGGCTACTAATTGAGGATCCCGGACAAGAGGCCGAGGCCGGGTTAGAGGAAGCGGATTTTTGGAAGGCGGATCTTTTTGGAGAGCCTGTTGGCTAAATTTTATTGTATATTTTGTAACCCGGTATGAGTTTGTTTTTTATGAGGTACCTTATGGAATAGAACCCGGATGCTAAGATGTATATCAATTCCATACATAATGTTTTAGTTGTATTGTATGACGTAAGATGACGTTTTTTTTAAATGCTTCCGTGTTTACTTAAGTATATTAAGTAATTGCTGCGCTTAAGACCATAATATAATGTTAATGAACCGGATGCATACAGGGTCGTTACAAATGAAGTGGTTGACAACACTACAAACATCACCAACCTCATTAAGGAAAAGCATCTGAACAAGCTTGGATTGATCAAAAATCCCAATGGATGGCAAATGGCTAGACAACAACCTCCACCTGAAGATGTTGGAGAAGATGTTGAGGAAGAAGAAGAAGCTGGGGAAGGCCCTGCTCAACAACCATACAACCCTTTTGAATCTCTTATGATTCAAAAGATGGATGCTCTATTGTCTTTACATCATGAACATAGGGCTGAGACCAACTCATCTTTGGAAGAAAGTCAATCTAGGCTAGAAAATATTGAGTCTAGGATGATTCTAGATGGGTATGATATGCCCTAGATTATGCTGGTTGTGTTTGTGTTTTTGTTTGTTTGGTTTCTGATTTCTAGTTGGTTACTTTGATCAATGTTCTTTTTTTTTTTAATTCAGCATTATATTCCCCTTTCCATTAATGAATTCATAATTATATTTCTTTCCTATTTCTTTCCATCTTATACTACTTTATCTATGATATTTTTGCCTTTGATAAGCCAATTAGGGGGAGTAATAGAGGAGGAAGAAATGTAGGGAGAAATGAAATAAAGGGTATACTAATTTGGCTGCAAACCTTATTTGTAGTGAATGCAAAATTTGAACTCATATTATGAATGCTCTGAATCTATTACTCTGTAATCTATGAAAGATTATCTAAAATAAAGGGAGCAATCAAAGAAATAATTTTCTACTTATGCAAGGTTACTTAACACTTGATCTTGGCAAAAGGCTAAGTTGATTTTCAGGTTAAGCTTGAAGCTCCTATCATTCATCTCTCTCATGCACTTAAAAGGAACAAGTAATGTTCAATTGGTATTTGGCATGATCAAAGCCAAAAAGGGGGAGAGTGTTGGATATAGGGGGAGCTAGGAAGAAGATCAAGTCAGGAATGAAGGCCTTTGCTTAAGTATATTTTAGCTTTTTACATGCCTATCAATTGAAGGCATTTGTAATTTGTTAAGTTGCTCAAGAGAGTTATCTAATGATCCTTGAATTGCATGAGAATAATCACATACATGCATTCATGAGCTAAGCAAAGCATATAAGGTTGCATGTTTGCATTAAGAAAGAAGTTTTTCATGATTTAAGTTTTTAGAAAAACATTTGTGCACTGATTTAATCGATTACCAACTTGTGTAATCTACTAAAAAGCCTTGAAGAATAGTTTAATCAATTACCATTTAATAGTAATCGATTACATAGGCTTATTCCAAAAACTGTGTTGGACTGCCTTAATCGATTACCAATAATCGTAATCGATTACATAGGCTTATTTCTAAATTGACACGAACTGCCTTAATCAATTACAGGTTGTTTTAATCGATTACTTTGTTCTTAGCAGTTTTCCAGATTGGTTCAAGAACACTTTAATCGATTACTTGGGATATTAATCGATTACATTTGTTAAAATAATCGATTACCATATCGTTTTAATCGATTACATGCAGTTAAATCTATTTTCTATTTAAAGCTATTGGGTTTGTGCGTTTGTAACAAGTCAAGTAATCTGAGCTTACGAAATTCCCAATAATCCCAAAGCTTTCATAGGTTTAAGAAATAGATATTCTGAAGTGTCATTCATCTTGTTTCAAATCACAAAGTCACATGCTTCATTGATGATGATGTCGTAAACAAGATTCAAGAAGAAGTGTCAAGAGAGTTGATTTTCATCATTTGCATTCATACAACCTAATTTGATTGGTAATATTCATTCATTCATATCCTGAGGATCTCAAGGTTGTATCTCTCTTAAACTTTTATATTATTTTGATTTGTATCTTTTAGTTTGTAAGTGCTAAGTTCAAATAGTTTTCTTTAGAGCTGTTTTAGAGTAGTGTTCTCTATAGGGAAAGAACTGAGTAGGGTTCTCAGGTTCTTTGGGATTAGAAGTCTAATAGGGTGTTAGATTTTAGGTTCTTTATCTAGGTTTGGTAAGGGTAATCACATGTAATAGCATGTAAATAACATATTTGATTAAGTAGAACTCTAATCAGTTTTGATTAGAAGACACTGGTTGTAGATTCTCATTTGAGGGGTGAACTAGTATAGATTTGGTGTTATACTTGTTTCTAAGTCTTGCTATCTGAATCTAACTTGTCTTGTGGTTTATCTCTTTCAAGATCAACAAAAAAAGTTTTTGAAATTGCTTAAGGTGAAGGGTGAGTCTTGATTAATAATAAAAAATTGAAATTTTTACCATGCTTTATTTCTGATACGATCTAAATTCCGCTGCTGGTTTTTCAAAGATTTTTAAAGACTAAGTTTTAACCAATTCACCCCCCTCTTGTTTTCAGAGACTCTACAAGAAATGAAGTCAATGACAAATTCCATAAGAAGGTTGGAAGGTAATTGAACATTGTCATTTAATCTACTGGATTGAGTTAAGAAGTTTCAAATGCTTTGAATAATTTATTCAGGGTTTGATTTATGATTTGCCAATAGCGCTTGAAAATTTGACAAAGAAAGCATGCAGACTATTTATAGTCCCTTAAAAACCAACAAGGTGTGCGGTTGTGCCTAATTTACTCTATTTAATTTGCATATTAGTTTATTAAAGTAGTTAAGAGTATCTGCTTCCGATGAGATTCTCCATTTTGTTTATTTTAATTAAGGTATAGTTTTAGTTGAACAATCCTTCATGTGAATTGCTTCCTTCAATTCATTATTTTCATGTATAATGAACCATTTTGTTCTCTAAATATACATCTCCAAACAACTAACCAAAATAAAATTTTAGACTCTAAGTTTTTGCTAAAACAGACAATTGAAGGAACAAAAGCCCATCAGAGAAGCCTCAAACTAAATTTGTAACGCCCTGAAATTTTGGTAATTGAAAATATATGTTTAATTTATTTCTTGTATTATGTAATTAATTTATTAATTAGGATTAGTTGGAATGTTGTGTGAATTATCCTTGTACAATTGTTTGGTGTGGATGTTAAGTTATGTGGAGTTTGTTTGAACTGCATTGAAATTGAGTGATTTCGAGTTTGACCCAAAACTTGTTTTGGTAAAATCACAATTCTGGATTAGTTAACCGTTAGATTGCATTCAAATTTTAAAGGTAGGCTTCTAATCCAAATATCCAACTTTTAACAGTCGGGATAGGTGCAATATCATTTTCAGCAGGAGAGATTAATTTTTCACAGAAGCAGTGAGATCTCAAAAATTGGGTTAGCTCGCCTAAGCGAGCCAAAATTTGCCTAGGCGAGTTAAGTCGGTTATAAATATGCACATCAGCGTAAAAACACAGAAAATGGCAGCCTTATTCTTCCCCACTTCTTCACCCAACCTTCCATCATCCTCTTCCACCAGCCACTACCATCGGTGACCGCCACGAGCCGCCATTTCTTGCCGATGAACCACCATACAAAGAGGAACACTTCAATCAGAGCGGAATCTTCAAAACTCAACTCGAGGATTCGGTAGAGAACGGAGCCTCCAATCCTCCCTTTGCGGTTTCTTTGAGGTAACCGTGTTTTCTATGCCTTCTCCTAGCTAGTTTGAAGCCTCTCTTGATATCGCTTGTGATTTGGACACCGTTATTGAGCGTTTTTACACTTTCTTTGAAATAATTTAGAAAATGAGACATTGTAAAAGTTTCCTTTTTATAAAATTGATGTCATTTATGTGACCTTCGTTGAGCCTCGGTCACATTGGTATGATTGGAATTTCAAAATGATGCCTTTTTGATGTGGACTCCCAAAACACCATTTTAGCCCCTTTTAAATTTGAATGGGTATTTGACCCCAAATGTTAACCTTGTCTTTGAAATCTATACTAAATTGTATTCGATTTGGTGTATAGAGCTATGCGGTTGGGCCAAAGCACACGAACTTGAGGGATCTCAAAACAACACTGTGAGGAGCTAAAAGGAGAATTTATAGATAGTTAAGGGGAGTTTATTGTTTGTTTATAGCTTTTGATACCATAGTTGGGGGTCAAGGAACCTAATTATGGAGATGTATGTCTGTCCCTATTGTGTGATGATTTTCAAGAAATACTATGTTTTAAACTAATGGGATGCGATATATCTATCATTGATGTATGTTTGTTCTTGTTGTGTGCTCGTTTTCAAGAAAAACCGTGTTTTTAGCTAATTGGATGTGATGAATTTGTCAATGATGGATAAAACTGTGAATGATGTTGTTGTAATGATTGGAATATTTGGAAAAAGTTTTAATTACAGAGGAGACTCTGCCCAAAATTTTATAATATGTTTTCCTATGTAATTCTTTATTAAATTTTTAATTGAGCATAAAAGTTGTTTTTTATATTGTAGTCCTCCTCTTTAATTTAAAATTTTCCTAAAATATTAGTCTCGTGGTAATATGGATTGTGAATAAATGAGGTTTGTGTTGTCTAAAGACCTAGGGAATGTGAAGCTCAGACACATGTTATATAGATGTGAAATGCGATTGTTTGTGATGTTGATGATGATATTGAAATGAGATTATGTTGATGATTATATTAATATAAGAAGATATTGATGCTTATGATGATAATGTTGAAATGAAATGATGTTGATGTTGTTGATGATATTGAAATGAAATGATATTGATGTTGTTGATGATACTGAGATTGAGATGATATTGATGTTGATGATGACATAGATGAGAGATGATGCTGATGTTGATGATGTCAACGTGATGGATGTATGTTGTACTTGGGAGGTGCAATGACCTGTTCGATATTCCTTTGGGGAAGAGTTTACGAATTTTAAGCATTCCTGGATAGGAGAAGGGATTGCTTAGAATTCCAGTCTCTATCCACGGTCAATGCATTGATGAGCCCATGTTTGTATGCTGGGTATGTTCATGGGGGGGTGCATGACTTATTGGATATCCTTGCGAGGAAGAGTTTACGAATTTTAAGCATTACTGGAGAGGAGAGAGATTGCCTAGAATTTTGGTCTCTATCCACAGTCAGTGCATTGATGAGCCCATGTCTCATACTTCATAATTGCATGGATGGAAATAGAATGAATGCAGTGTGTACCTGTGGTTTTTATGGGTTAAAAATGCAGGTACTAGGGGGCATGTAACTCGGTTTGGAATTCCCTTGAGACTCTGGCTAATCACCATGGAGGGGGAATGACCAGTGCACAATAGGGTGACCCTGACAAACGACTGAATCATTTTCCTAAGAGAGACTATTTCAATGAGAATGGTACCAGATTGCATTCTGAGGCTTGAGTCAGGTGCATGCATCATTCTGAGCATAATTGATTTGAATTGTGGAAAAAAGTTGATGACTAGTTTGTTGAGTATGTGTTGAACGGATTGATTATTGAGAATGATTGTGGTTATGATTATTGTTTTCTTGCTAATCATTGTTATCTAGTACTTGTTGATCTTGTATGATAAACTCACCCTTGTAATTTTTGTACTGTGTGGTTGTACCTGTGATGATCGTGAACCTTGGTTCGTGGGAACAGATGAGCAGCAGTAGGTGATCTTGGAGGGAAATCCTTTTTGTTGGAGTCGCCAAGCCGATGCGATGACATTGAAATTTATTTTTGGGTGAGAGTTGTGTTGTATTATCAACTCTTTCTTAGTTGGTTACTTAATTTTCTTTAATCAGACATGTAAACCCCAAGCTTATATATTTATTAAAAGCTAAATTATGTTATGACATGTAAATGATATGTAATGGTTTAAATATTCATACATATGTATTTATTTATGTATTTGTGCTTTTTTTGATAAGTTTATTATCGCAAAAAAATTTACTCTCATTTTCACAATCAAATTAATAGAGTTTTCATTAAAAATTGAAATTATACGCTTAGAGTAGTAATATCATAGTGACAAGGCGAATCGTTACATTAGTGGTATCAGAGCAGGTCGAACCTTTTTTGGCCGGTGAGTTGTGAGTCTTATGTGTTTCTCTGTGCATTTTGTGTTTGCTTGTTAAATGTTTGATGTTTGAGTATTTGACTATTTTGTAGTTGTTTGGGTTGTTTGTGTTTAAGATATACACACATTGTTGTTTTGCATGGGTTATGGAGATTTGTTGGTGTTGTCATAACATGTTTGTATTCCTGATGTCTCTTATAGCATGAGTTCTAATGCCTTGTCACAAGTTATCAAACTAGTCATTTGGATAATTCGTGAAGTGCAATGGGACACTATGCCAAGCAATCAGGAATACAAAGAGTAAATAATAAGCTTTAATGTCTCGAGAGAAAACTGTTGTAGAGAAGTGATTTCTCGAGGCATCCACTCTCAAGAGTAATTGAGTAGGGACTTTAGATAGGTATAAAATTACTTTATTTCTTTTTCTTGTGTGTATCCCTTCCATGTTCTCACTTCTTGGTGTGCACAAGGAATGATGGCTAGTAGGGATGACCGTGCAATAGCTGATGCTCTCCAAATTTTGAGGCTGAAGGTCAAGCTGTGACCTTGGAAACCTTCAAGAGGGTATTTTTGGAGAAATACTTTTCTGAAGATGTTAGAAACAAGAAGGAGATGAAATTCTTAGAGCTTAAGCACGGGAGTATGACTGTGGCTGAGTATGCAGCTAAGTTCGAAGAGTTGGTGAGGTACTTTCTTCATTACCAAGGAAGAGATGGTGAAAGCTCAAAATGTGTGAAGTTTCTGAATGGCTTGCGACCTGAGGTGAAGCAAGCTGCGAATTATCAAGGTGTTCGTCAGTTTCTACTACTAGTTAACATGTGGAAGATATGGGATTCCGTTACTTGTCCTATTTGATTCCGGTGCAACCCATTTGTTTATAACTTGCTTGTGTATAGAGAAACTTAAGCTTTCTGTGTCTTCTTTGAGTGATGATCTTATGCTAGAGACCCCAACTAGTGGTTCAATTTTAACTTTTGATGTGTGTTTGAATTGTCTTGTAGAGATTTCTGGTAGAAAATTCTTTATTGATTTGATTTGTTTGCCTCTCAGCCAAATTGATGTTATTCTGGGTATAGACTGGTTATCTTCTAACCATGTCTTGTTAAATTGTTTTGATAAAACTGTGGTGTTTAGTAATTCTGAAGTGAGTAAGGATATGATGTTTATCTCTGCCAACCAAATTGTGACATCTTTAAAAGAATATGCTCAAGTGTACATGATCCTGTCTAACCTGGAAGTAGAGACCGAGGTTTTTATAGGCGACCTCCCTGTTGTTAGAGAGTTTCAAGAAGTGTTTCCTGAGGATATATCCAGTTTACCGCCTGAGAGAGATAGAGTTTTCTATAGATTTGGTACCTGGTGCCAAACACATATCCATAGCCTCTTATAGGATGTCTCTTATAGAGTTAGTCGAGCTCAAGAAACAATTAGAAGAGTTGTTGGATAAGCAGTTTGTGAGACCTAGTATGTCTCCATGGGAGCACCAGTGTTGTTAGTGAAGAAGAAATATGGAACCATGAGGTTGTGTGTAGACTATCACCAGTTGAATAAGGTGACGATCAAGAACAAGTACCATTTGCCTAGAATAGACGACCTTATGGACCAATTGGTAGGAGCTTGTGTGTTCAGCAAGATAAATCTTAGGTCAGGTTACCATCAGATCCGAGTGAAGACTGAGGATATTCCAAAGACTGGCTTTCGGACCCGTTATGGTCACTACGAGTATTTAGTCATGCCCTTCAGTGTAACTATTGCCCTTGGTGTATTTATGGATTACATGAATAGGATCTTTACTCCTATCTCGATAGTGTTGTGGTAGTATTCATAGATGATATTTTGGTATACTCTAAGACTAGAGAGGAGCATAAGGAGCACTTAAAGATTGTGCTACAAACCCTTAAGGATCGACAACTTTATGCTAAGTTGTCAAAGTGTGAGTTTTGGCTAGAGGAAGTTAGTTTCTTAGGACATGTGATATCCCAAGGTGGTATAGTTGTAGATCCTTCTAAGGTAGAAGTTGTTCTTAAATGGGAGAGTCTTAAGTCGGTGTTTGAGATTAGAATTTTTTTTGGGTTTAGCGGGATATTATCAGAGATTCATAGAAGGTTTCTACTAGTTAGCCTTGCCTTTGACCAAGCTGACTCGTAAGGGTCAAGTTTTTGTGTGGGATGCCCAGTGTAAGCATAGTTTCCAAACCCTTAAGGAAAAACTGATGACTGCGCTTGTGTTAGTTTTGCCTAACCCAAGAGAACCCTTTGATGTGTATTGTGATGTATCAAAGATGGGTTTAGGAGGAGTGTTGATGCAGAATGGCCAAGTAGAGGCCTATGCTTCTAGACAACTCAAGATGCATGAGAGGAATTATCCTACCCATGATCTGGAGTTAGTTGCTGTAGTTTTTGCTCTTAAGATGTGGAGACACTACTTGTTTGACTCTAAGTTTGAAGTGTTTAGTGATCATAAAAGCCTTAAGTATCTGTTTAGTCAGAAAGTGCTCAACATGCGTTATAGGAGATGGTTAGAATTTCTTAAGGACTATGATTTTGAGCTTAGTTATCATTCCAACAAAGCCAATGTAATGGCTGATGCTTTGAGTAAGAAGTCCCTACATGTATCTGCTCTGATGGTTAGGGAGTTAAATCTCTTAGAACAGTTTAGGGACCTTAGCCTTGCGTGTGAGGTTACCCCTAACAGTGTGAGACTAGGAGCTTTGAGAAATTCTAGTGAGTTGCTAGGAGAGATTAGAGAGGGTCAGAACTCTGATCCTTTTCTGAGGACTTAGTTAGAAGCCGTAACGTTAGGGAAAGATAGTAGTTTCAATGTGGGATCAGATGGAGTCCTGAGACTTCAAGATAGAATCTGTGTCCCTAATGTATCTGAGCTTAGGAAGATGATCTTGGAGGAAGGGCATAGGAACAACTTGAGCATCCACCCTAGTGCTACCAAGATGTATCAGGATCTCAAGACAATGTTTTGGTGGCCAAACATGAAGAAAGAGGTTAGTGAGTTTGTATATGCATGTTTAGTCTATTAGAAGGCTAAGATAGAACATCAGAGACCCTCAGGTAAGTTGCAACCCTTAGAAATACCCCAATGGAAGTGAGACAGTATCTCCATAGATTTTGTTGTAGAACTACCTAGAACCCCAAGAGGTTTAGATTTTTATCTGGGTTATTTTTGATAGATTGACTAAATATGCTCACTTTATCCCCATAAATATCAGGTTTTCCTTAGAAAAGTTGACCTCCCTATATATTAGTGAGATTTTCAGATTACATGGTGTGCCGTCTAGCATAGTATCTGATAGAGATCCTAGATTCACCTCTAGATTTTGGGAGATTTTGAACAAAGCGTTGGGAACCAAGCTTAGGCTAAGTTCAGCCTATCACCCTCAAACCGATGGTCAGACCGAACTGACCATTCAGTCTCTAGAGGACCTTTTGAGGGCATGCGTATTAGAACAAAAAGGTAGTTGGGAGAGTTTTCTGCCATTAATAGAATTCACATATAAGAATAGTTTTCATTCTACCATTGGCATGGCTCCCTATGAAGCTTTGTATGGTAGAAGGTGTAGGATGTAACACCCTAAAATTTAAGGTAACTTAAAATATATGTGATGTATTCCTTGTATGATTTGATTATGTTATTAATTAGAATTAGTTAAAATGTTATGTGAATTATTCGTGTGCAATTGTTTGATGTAGAGGTCAAGTTATGTAGAGTTTGTTTGAGATGCGTTGTATTTGAGTGATTCCGAGTTTGACCCGAAAACTATTTTAGTAAAATCATTATTCTGGAGCATGAGAAATTAATTTTTCACTATAGTAGAAATTCTAGAATCTGGTAAGCTCACCCAGGCGAATTTTGCAGGCACTTTTGCTCGCCTGGGCAAGTGGAGACGGTGATAAATAGTGCAACAGCATCCAAAGTCACGAAATCTGGCCTCCATCCTCTTCCAAGCACCCACCCCACCTCCCACCATCATCCTCCACCACCCAAGGCCACCGGTGACCACTACGGGCCACCGTTGCTTGCCATGAGACCACCGCATGGAGAGAAATCCTTTAATCAAAGCAGAATCTTCGAAACTCTTCTCGAAGTTTCGGTAGAGAACCAAGCTCCCAATCCCTCTTTCTTGGTTTCCTTGAGGTAATCTTAGTTTCTTTTGTCTTCTCCTAACTAGTTTAAGCTTCTCTTAGTGTCTCTTGTGTTTTGGGTACCGTTGTTGGGAGTTTTACACTTCCTTTGAAAATCTCTTTTGTCTTCTCCCAACCCTTTTAGCCCCTTTTTTATTTGAGTGGGTATTTGACCCCAAATGTTAATATTGATCTTATCTTGGAAATCTATATTAAATTGTCTTCGATTTGATATATAGAGCTCTGCGCTTGGACGAAAACATGTGTATTGAAGGATCCCCAAAACAACACTATGAGGTTTTAACAGGAGAACTCCTAGTTAGGTAAGGGGAGTTTATTATTTAGTTATAGTTTTGGTACCATGGTTGGGGGCAAGGGAGTCCAACTATGAGGATATATGCATGTCCTTGCTGTGTGCTGGTTTTCAAATAAAACTAAGTTTTTAACTAATGGGATGCAAAGCTTTTATGATTAATGGGTGATGATGCTTGTGTGTGCTCATTTTCAAAGAAAATTATGTTTTTAACTAATGGGATGCAAAGCTTTTATGATTAATAGGTGATGATACTTGTGTGTGCTCATTTTCAAAGCAAATGTTGTTTTTAACTAATGGGATGCAATGTATTTATTACTGATGTTGTAGATGACAGTGAAATTGAGATACCATGGAAATGATTGATGATGTTTACGTGATTTATGATGGATTTAGATGAGGTGACGCTTATGTGATTGGTGATGTCTGAATGAAATAATGTTCAAATGAGATATATGTTTATTGGGTTAATGATATTGTTGTTGTAATGATTGGATTTTTGGGAAAAATCTTAATTACAGAGGAGACTCTGCCCAAAATTTTATAATATGTTTTCCTATTTAATTCTTTATTAAATTTTTAAATGGGCATAAAAATATGTTTTCTATATTGTAGTCCTCCTCTTTAATTTAGAATTTTCCTAAAATACTAGTTTCGTGGTAATATGGATTGTGGATGAATGAGGCGATATTGATGTCATTGATAATGTTGAAATGAGATGTTATTGATGTGTTGGTGATGATTGAATGAGATAATGATGATGTGTTTGATGATGTACAAATGAAATAATGTTGATGTCGTTGATGATATTGAAATGAGATGACTTTGATATGTATGATGATGAAATTAGATGATGTGATGTGGATATTGATAATGACATTGATAAGAGATTATGTTGATGCTAATAATGTCATTATGTAATATGGATATATATTGACACCCATGGGGGGTGCATGACTAGTTACCCTTGTGAGGAAGGATGTGTTCCTAGCCGGGTCATGCATTGATGGTGCCCATGGTTGTCATTGTGTGATGTGGATATACATGGATACCCATGGGGGGTGTATGACCGGTTACCCTTGCGAGGAAGGATGTGTTCCTAGCCAGGTCATACATTGATGGTGCCCATGGTTGTATGTTGTGTATGTACACATGAGATGCAGTGACCGATTGGTTACCCTTGCGAGGAAGGATGTGTTCCTAGCCATGGTCAGTGCATCGGTGAGCCCATATTGGGGTGTTATATATGTACATGGGAGGTGTATTACGGGTTACCCTTGCGAGGAAGGAACTGAGTCATACATTGATGATGCCCATGTTTCATACTTCATTTGCATTGATGGAAATATGATGGTGGCAGTAGGGTACAGAGGTACTAAGAGGGCATCTCTGTTTGGAACTCCCTTGTGACTCAGGGCTGATCACCATGGGGGGAGCGGCCTGTGCATGATAGAGTGACCTTGACGAGCTACTGCATCATTTTCCTGAGAGAGGCTATTTCCATGAGGATGGTACCACATTGCATGTTGATAGATGAGTAAGGTGCATGCATCATTCCGTGCTTGATTGTTTGAGTTGTGAAATACATCAGATGATTGGTTTGTTGAGTGTGTATTGGATTGATAGAATTTTGGTAATAATTATGATTGTGATTGTTGTTTCCTTTCCAATTGTGGTTACTTGATAATTGTTGGTTGTACATAATAAACTCACCCTTGCGTTTGTTGTACCGTGTGGTTGGTACCTGTGATGATCGCGAAACTTCGTTCGTGTGAGCAGATGAGCAGCCTTAGGTGACTCTGGAGGGAGATTCCTTTTTGGTTGAAATGAGATGACTTTGATATGTATGTGAATTTTGTTTGAACTGCGTTGAAATTGAGTGATTCCGAGTTTGACCCAAAACCTGTTTTGGTAAAATCACAATTCTGGATTGGTTAACCATTTGATTGCATTAAAATTTTAAAGCTAGGCTTCTAACCCAAATATTGAACTTTTGATCGTTGGGATTGGTGGAATATCAACTGAAGCGGGAGATATTAATTTTACACAGAAGCAATGAGATTTCAAAAATTGGGTCAGCTCGCCTAGGCGAGTAAAGTCGGTTATAAATATGTGCATCAGCGTAAAAACACAAAAATGGCAGCCTTCTTCTTCCCCACTTCTTCACCCAATCTCTCATCATCCTCCTCTACCAACCACGGAACCGGTGACCGCCACGAGCAGCCGTTTCTTGCCGTTGAACCACTGCACGGAGAGAAACACTTTAATCAGAGCAGAATCTTCAAAATTCAACTCGAGGATTCGGTAGAGAACGGAGCCTCCAATGCTCCTTTTGCGTTTTCTTTGAGGTAACCGTGTTTTCTATGCCTTCTCCTAACTAGTTTGAAGCCTCTCTTGATATCTCTTGTGATTTGAATACCGTTATTGAGTGTTTCTACACTTCCTTTGAAAAACCTTTGAAAATGAGATGTTGTAAAAGTTTCCTTTTTATAAAATTGATGTCATTTATGTGACCTTCGTTGAGCTTCGGTCACATTGGTGTGATCAGAAATTCAAAATGATGTCTTTTTTATGTGGACTTCCAAAACACCATTTTAGCCCCTTTTAAATTTGAATGGGTATTTGACCCCAAATGTTAACCTTGTCTTTGAAATCTATACTAAATTGTCTTCGATTTGGTGTATAGAGCTCTGCGTTTGAGCCAAAGTACACTAACTTGAGAGATCTCAAAACAACATCGTGAAGAGCTAATGGGAGAATTTATAGATAGGTGAGGGGAGTTTATTGTTTGTTTATAGCTTTTGATACCGTAGTTGGGGGTCAAGGAACCCAATTATGGAGATATATGTTTGTCCCTGTTGTGTGCTGATTTTCAAGAAATACTATGTTTTAAACTGATGGGATGCGGTATATCTATCATTGATGTATGTTTGTTCTTGTTATGTGCTCATTTTCAAGAAAAATTATGTTTTTAACTAATGGGATGCGATGAATTTGTTATTGATGGATAAAACTGTGAATGATGTTGTTGTTGTAATGATTGAAATATTTGACAAAAGTTTTAATTACAGAGGAGACTCTGCCAAAAATTTTATAATATGTTTTCCTATTTAATTCTTTATTAAATTTTTAATCGAGCATAAGAGTTGTTTTCTATATTGTAGTCATCCTCTTTAATGTAGAATTTTCCTAAAATATCAGTCTTGTGGTAATATGGATTGTGAATGAGTGAGATTTATGTTGTCTGAAGACCTGAGGAATGTGAAGCTCAGGCATATGTTATATAGATGTGAAATGCGATTGTTTGTGATGTTGATGATGATATTGAAATGAGATTATGTTGATGATTATATTAATATGAGATGATATTGATGCTTATGATGTTGAAATGAAATGATGTTGATGTTGTTAATGATATTGAAATGAAATGATATTGATGTTGTTGATGATATCGAGATTGAGATGATATTGATGTTGATGATGACATAGATGAAAAATGATGTTGGTGTTTATGATGTCATCGTGATGGATGTATGTTGTACATGAGGGGAGCAATGACCTGTTGAATATCCCTGCAGGGAAGAGTTTACAAATTTTAAGCATTCCTAGAGAGGATAAGGGATTGCTTAGAATTTTGGTCTCTATCCACGATCAGCGCATTGATGAGACCATGCTTGTATGTTGTGTATGTCCATGGGAGGGTTGCATGACTTATTGGATATCCTTGCGAGGAAGAGTTAACGAATTTTAAGCATTCCTTGAGAAGAGAAGAGATTACTTAGGATTCCGATCTCTATCCACGGTCAGTGCATTGATGAGCCCATGTTTCATACTTCATAATTGCATGGATGGAAATAGAATGAATGCAATGTGTGCATGTGGTTTTTATGGGATAAAAATATGGGTACTAGGGGGCATGTCACTCGGTTTGGAATTCCCTTGAGACTTTGGCTGACCACCATGGAAGGGGAATGGCTAGTGCATGACAGGGTGACCTCGACAAACGACTAATCATTTTCCTAAGAGGGGCTATTTTCATGAGAATGGTACCACATTGCATTTTGAGAGTTGAGTCAGGTGCATGCATCACTCTGAGCAACATTTTATTTGAATTGTGGAAAAACGTTGATGACTAGTTTGTTGAGTATGTGTTGGACGGATTGATTGTGGTTATAATTATTATTTTCTTGCTAATCATTGTTATTTGGTACTTGTTGATCTTGTATGATAAACTCGCCCTTGTAATTTTCATACCATGTGGTTGGTACCAGTGATGATCGCGAACCTTTGTTCGTGGGAGCAGGCAGCAATAGGTGATCTTGTGTTGTATTATCAACTATTTCTTAGTTGGTTACTTAATTCTCTTTAATCGGACATGCAAACCCCAAGCTTATATATTTATTAAAAGCTAAATTATGTTCTGACATGTAAATGATATGTAATGGTTTAAAATATATATACATATGTATTTATTTATGTATTTGTGCGTTGTTTGATAAGTGTATTATCGCGAAAAATTTACTATCATTTTCATAATCAAATTAATAGAGTTTTCATTAAAAATTGAAATTATACATTTAGAGTAGTGATAGCGTAGCAATGAGGTGGGTCGTTACAAAGTTCCCTGTTGACTATGTAAGGAAAAATGGAAAGAATGAAAAGTGGAGTGAAAGTGAGATTAAAGAGAAAAATGAGTATAGTGAAATGTGTGGAAATGTGCACACGTGTGTGCATGTGTGAAATAGTGAACCTTTACATAGGCATGGATCTAGCTTGTGATGTCAAATTTTAATATGATAAGGTCGTGTGTATTAAAGGATCCATTCCCATTTTTTTATGCTTTTACATGTGACAACTTGATTCAGTAGCTTGAATTGAACTGAAATTTAGGCACATTTATAAATTATGGTTGATATTTGTAATCAAGGTGAAAGTTGTGAATCATTTCTTTGGAATCTATTTATTTAAGATAAAAACTACCTAAATAAAGGGTAATTGAATTATGTCAAATACATTGAATAAGTTCTCCAAATTTTGTTAATAGTTTGTTCCCTCATCACTACTGGTTTAAGTCTTACGTTGGTATGGAACACTATCAAGTCTTTCTTTGATCGCAAAATAACTTCAAAGATTCATGTTTGTAAAAATGCTATATTGCCTATGCCAGACCACAATACCCAATGGTAAGATGTTGTATGGCTTGTTATTGCTTGAACTGGGTTGAGGGATTATTTGATTCCTTTGTACCTCTTCAATGTAATTTTCCATTGTGTAACTTAATTGACTATGTCACTTCTTTCTTGCAGTCATCTATTTATTTTTATATATCAATTTGGTTATTGGTGTGCTTGTGCTTTAGTGAATCAATTTTTTGGTTTTGAGCACAATGTTACAATGTTGGAATTTACTACTATTATTACTAAGCATAGAATGCTTTGTGTGGTGCATCTTGTGTTATGATTATTAACTTATTTATAAAACTGTTTTCTGTGTTTGTATTTGCTTACATTTTTTTTAAATCATTGCAGAGAACTTTTCTTTTCAAGTTTTTATGTGACGAGTTGCTTAACTCTTCCCTGATACACCAGCACCTTGAGCAATGTGCAGAGTTACATCAGAAATTGTGTGCACACTCTGTAGAGTGGAAAAGCCTTAAAACTAGAGACGTCTCTAAAATATAGTTGTATTTGCTTTTGGTAAGCAAATATTTGCATGACTTTTGGTAACTATAAAAGTCAATTTTTAGTTCTGGTCCTTTTTTTTTTACTGGATGTTTTGGTCCTTGTTAATTTGTTCAATCACTTTTAGTTTCAATGTGCACTTAGTCTTCTTTTTTCAATATTAATTATAGTTCGGCAAGAAATGAGTGGATAAACTTAAAATCATATTTAGAAACTTAATTATGTTATCCTTTACTTATTTATTTAATTTTAGTGTACATGCACTTTTATTTCCCCCTTGGGTTATATGTCCTACAAAAGTACTGTATGGATTTAAGAGAGAATTATTCTCACTTAATATAACAACAAAAATCTTGATTATATGTTATCATTGTACAAGGAAATAAGTTACTTATTTTATTTTATTTTTTAAAAAACAGATATTCTAAGATGATTATATGAAAAATCGTCTTAGAAAATCTATATTCTAAGACGATTTTTACAAAAACAATCTTAGAATCCTCAATTTTTAATTTTTAATTTTAAGAAAAATTCTAAGACGGTTCTCTGAAAAATCGTCTTAGAAATGTAAAAGACGGTCTTAGAATCATTAATTTTAGTTTTTTTAAATAATTGAGGATTGTGAGACAATTTCTCCAAAAATCGTCTTAAAAAATAGACTTTTTAAGATGGTTTTTAAAAGAATCGTCTTAGAACGTCTACCTTCTAAGACAATTTTTGGAAAAACCATCTTAGAATCTTCAATTTTTTTTATAAAAAATGATATTCTAAGACAGTTTCGGGGAGAACCAACATAGAACCTTCAATTCTAAGACAGTTTTGAAAACTGTCGTGAAAAATGTTGACTTTTCACGACGTTGACTAGAAAGACGATTCAAAAATCATTGTGAAATGACTTATAGAACCATTGTAAAATACTTTTTTTAGTTTATTAGTTTGGTGGATATGTTGTCAAATAGTCATTGACTAATCAATATTCTGATCTTCTACTTTAGAAAGATGAATTTTCTTATATGCTGTGTACCGCAACAGTTAACATAACATAAATTAAAATAACAATTTAATTTACCTGTATTGTCACATGTCACAATTTGTGACCTTGAATAAATGAATGTTGCACTGCAAGAAATATTACAATTTTTCAAATATAAGTAAGCCAAATAAGTAACTCTTGTTTTTCCTATTTCTTTCCCAATTGCAAAACCCAAACAAATATATCATTGTAAAATGAGAAAAGTGAAACACACTTAAGGATGATAACACTTGAGCACAAATTAAAAAATCCATTATCTTTAAGAAGTTCAAAAATTGTTTCCCTTTCTTACAAAATTAAAATTTTCACATTTAACATATCTTTGCATTGGCTAACACAATGAAGAGTATTTTCCTTTGTTCCAGTATTATCAGAAGTCAGAACTCATATCTAACTTGACATATGATCTTCATTTTCTTTACTTTCTGCAAACAAAACCAAAATTCACAAATAAACTACATAATACAGAAATCATCAAATAAATAAACCAAAGTTCTTGGAGTAATAATCAAATGATGACCTGCATGTGATTAAAAACATTTATACCATAACGATTATTATAATGATTTTTTTTACAACAATTATTATTACGATGACAACACGTGAACCAATATTTAAAATGGATAGTTTTAAAATTAACAAAAATCTAAAATGAAGATGAATTTTAAAATGGCATTACAACATGTGCAGTTTTAAAATTTTAAAACATAGATGAGATAATAAACAGTTTTTAAGATAAATGATCAAATCGGTTTGATAAATAAAAATCATGTAACAAAGGCTAATAAGTAATAACCTTTTTTTGTGTGAAAGTTTTCTATTGATAGTTAAGAAAAAGGCCCATACCCTTTGAGGGAGTTTAAAGACCATTTCTATTACGTACCCAAGTTTTGCAAATGCTGAAAAAACATAACATTGGATGACTTGAAAGATGAAAATATGCATGATACTTGCTTAATGGTAAAATCTAAATAGGAGAGTCCAACTAAAAAGAACAGATTTAGCATTTGGTGTGTAAGCATATTTATAAGTAAAAAGCTTTCTCGGTTTTACTTTCCACTCCTCCGGTATAGTGAATGAATGAATCATGGATAGCTTTAAACCTCGGAAGAGAACCAACATAATGCACAAACAACTTGTTTTTTCTTCAGTAACTGATATTTGTTTTGCAAGTCTTGATTGAGAGAATAAAAAGGGACTAAATCAGAGGAAAAAATAATCCGAATTGTCCAACATTGAAAAGGGAGAAAATCAAAGAGTGCATTAACAAAAGTGAGAAAAGGAAACTTCATTTGACAAAATGACCTGCAAGTATCTTGATTTAACATTTAAAAAATAAGGTAGAGAGGGATGTAGCATAAAATGCATGGCCCTATTTACTATAAATCACATATTGCAGGCCGTATTTTAAACACAATATACTACCTATACAAATAAATAATTTGCTTAGAGATAAACATACCACAATAATTTCAAAATATTATGAAATTAATAAAATAGAGATAAACATATCATAGCTTGAATTTGACCCGAACCTCATTGGTGACCTAGAGTTTGATGTAGTAAACCTTATGATGCTTTTATGTTCAAAATTTCCAGCGATTGAAGGAGTTTTTGAAGCCGCAAAATTCCCTTCATGCGTAGTATCATCGTTGAACAAAATCAACCTTACACCAATGTACTCGCATATTTCCTCCTTTCGAACTGCTACCACCACCATCAACATGTGGCCACATTGTTATGAATAGGAAACTTAAAAGGAGAGAGCAGAGGAGAGAATAGAGAAGTCACGAATTATTATTGTTATTATTATTATTATTATTATTATTATTATTATTATTATTATTATTATATAGTCAGGCAGTTGAATGAATAGAAAATGGAACAATTGAGTTAGTTTGCGGGATGAAAAACTATGAAGCACAAAGAGAATGAGTAGTTATTTTCTCAAGAGTTACTTTTTGTGTACACGTTATTTTTTCTCATTTAATTATTTCATTTCCAATTTTTTTCTTTGATTGATGCGTAGTTGTAGTAGATGGTTGCAGAATATTTCAGGGGAAAAAACGTATAAAAAAATGTGTAATACAAAAGGATATTTTCCTTATATATTATCATAGATAAACACTTTTTTCAATAAATAAAATTAAATAAACTGTCCCCAAATAATAATGAAAAATGGTTGTGATGACTTTGTTCCGCTTTCGAAACCTGCACTCCAACGAAATGGGACAAAAATTAGACCTCCTAGAGCATCTCTTGCTTGGTAAGTTTCTTAGTCCAATGAACGATTTCTTTTAAATTCTTTAGTGTTGGAATAAATTGATGTGATAGTATGGATTTCTTATGCGGACTATGCGTTCCTTATATAAGGAACCATTTCTTTACAATAAAAAGTCATTATTTTCATAGAATTCGTACTCCCTAACCATTCCAACAAATCAAATTAAATAGATGAAGCAAACGCACAGATGAAATTTCACAAAAATTTACATTTTTCAAAACAAATCAAATCACCAATGCAATCTCAACTCAGAATAAAATACTAACTAAATTAAAGAGTACGAATAGTGATCGTGAATGGAGTATTGCCTCCATTGTCACCAACAGTGGTTGCGTGAGAGAGCAGCAATGGTTGTGCGAGCAAGTGACAATGGTGGTTCAAAGGGCGACAATGATGGCACTAGGGAGTAGCGACACCGATAGCTTGAAGGGTGGTTGCAAAACGAAGAAGGAAAAGGAGGAAGAAGAAGAAGCTAAAGGAAGACGGTGGGAAAAAAAGGAAAAATATATTGTGATATTGTAAGAATTACAAAAAGTATTATCTATTATGTAAAAATATATTTTTTATTGTTATATATGTTTTTTATATGGGTTTCTTGAGATTTTTCATTGTGATTTTTTTTTATTTTGATGTTATTATGTTTAATTATCTATTATGTAAAAATATTTTTTTATTGTTATGTATATCCTTTTCATGTTATGTAATTTTTATTATTTTTAATTAATATTTAATATTTTTTTAATTATTCATAGTTATTATTTGTATTCATAAAAACTGAAAAAAGGAATTAATTATTTTATTAGAATAATAATTAAGTTTAATAAAAATATAAATATGTGTAATTTTTGAAATTTTTTTGTTGTTTCTTACATTTAAACAAAATTTTGTATAAATTTCTTATAAGTGATATGAAAATGTGAAGAACACAAAAATATTAAGAAAACTATAAAAAGATAATTAAGATGCTCTAAGAAATGTACATTGTTCTTATCGCTCTACGGCTCTACCTTATCATCTAGCAATAGCTTTCACGTTCATCCAGCAAAAAATGAAAACAAGAAAAAGAAATAGAAATAGAAATAGAAAACGCTTTCATCAGTTCATGTTTTCACAGCTGAAGCTTCTCGATATATCTATATCATAATATGGTAGACTTAAATGATGACAAAATGGATCCAGATGAGCGCAGGGGTAGTTTTGGGTTTCTAAAATAATTTAACGGAAGCTAATAACGTTAGAGAGGAGATGCTAAGGTAATGTCTGGAAAAGGAGGGGATGCAAGTGTTGACGTTGACGTTGTAATTAAGATTATTATTAGACTAAGAATGTGTCATAAATATTTTTATGTGGAGGCCAATATTATTTTATATATTTTTAATATCATTTTGATTTTGGATTAACTTATAAATTCTGAATATTATTTTATATAGAAGGATAATATTAGATTTAATATATATTATATTATATTTGTTTCACTTTCTTTAAAATATTGAATTATTATTTACTTATATATATAAATTTATAACTTTATTTATAGGTCTTAGAGAATATCATCATCACATAATGTCCAACTTTAATTAAAGTTTTTTTTAAGCGATTAGAATATTAACTTTAAGAATCACCATGCTAAATGATTATCTTTTTAATGTTATTTATTTATGACTTAAGTTTGGAAAAATCATATTATATTTGTTTGTTTTTAATATTATGTGTGCATGTTTTAAATGTTATGTTTGAATTATTTAATAGTGAATTATCAATTTATTTGTAGTATTTTTTAATTAATATATATTTTTTATTTATTAACTTTGTACATAAGTAAAGTGAAGGTCGCATGTGCGAATATAAATATATAGGTATCTAGTGGGTATGAAGATGTGAATTAAAGTTATTACCCGCGTAAGAATAGATACTATATGAAAATAAGTTTTAGCTGGATTTGATTAATACATTTTGTTTAAAAATGTTTGTATTTATTTTCCTCTAGAGTCTAGACAATTTTAGGGTCCATGTATTTAAATTAGACAAATAATTTTGCAATAAATTTTTATTTTATTTTTTACTATTTTAGAAGCTTGCTATTTTAATTTCTAACAAGTACTTAAATGATTTTTGAATTTTGTTTGTCAAAATTTTAATTTTTCAAACTCATTTTTTTGTTCAGAAAAAAAAATATAGAAAGAACACTCCTAAAGTGACACAAAAAGTCTAGTTTTCTCCGGGAGGAATTGTGTTGATGTTGGCTTTTCTTATTTCTTCAAAATTTTGTAGCAATAAAATTGCCATATATGAGTGGTGGAGGGTGAAGGTGCAACTCAAACCTCAAACTACTTCAGTTCCCTAAGCCTCCATTTTGTTCTTAAACAAAGTCCACTACACTCAAAAACCACATTCCAAAACCAATGTCCATGCCACCAAAATCCACGTATTGATAATAACACCACACCACAACCAAACCAACCCCACTTGTGTGGCTGTTGATAAATTCTTAGGCCAATCCACAGATTTTTCTGTGTTACTTTTGCACACTCATCACACTATAAAGTGCCCTCTCACCTCTCTCTTTCCCTCAGCTATTCAATCCAAAAACACTTTGTTTTATATTGTCTTCGTTCACTTCAACACTCCAACAACACAATATGGCAGCCTCAGTACCAACCTTTGGAGCCGTTAACATTGCACAGGTTCTATGTTTTTCCTTCTCGATCTTATTATGTCATACATACTAAACTGTTCAAACTGTGGTCTCATATTTAGAACATGTTTTGTTTAACTTATTGTCGAGAAAAACTGAATTCTCACATTAATTAGAGATAAAGTTACAATAGAATATATAAGTGAAAGATAATCCTCAACTTATAAGCTAATTTTTGAAGTTTAGTTAAACTCAAATTCACATTCTAAGATGGTATCAGAATCTATCGAGAAAATCTCAAGTCCCACATAAGCTAGAGATGATACAGCAATAGAATATATAAGTGAGAGATAACTCTCATCCTACGAGTTAATTTTTGGAATTGAGATAGACTCAAACCCACATTCTAACTAAGACTTTAGTAATTTTGAATTATGTTTTTCACATTTAAGTTTACCATATTGTATAGACATGTCAACATAAATATAGAATATGTATGATGCAATCATAATATGTACTAATTTGTTTGAGTAGGAGTAGATTGTGAACTTAATACTATATATATATATATATATATATATATATATATATATATATATATAT
>CM023943.1:14894359-14911795 GCA_013407115.1 Glycine latifolia
GTTTTACTTTGCGCATACCAACTGTTTGACAAAATTCCCCCTTATTACTACCAATGATTTGAAGCTAGAACCATATTGATCGTGTCTCTGAGTCGACCTAGGTTAACCCTGTGCTGCAGAATTAGCTTAGTTAAATTGTTTTGAAGCCACACGACAAACGCATATCAGGATGGTCTTTTTGCATCAATCTCATAAATACATCTATCATGCATAACATATGTCCTATTCATTCATCATATCTCCTCTATGATAGTTTGTTGATGTATTGACGGTCAAAATTTCCATTCCTTGGAACATAGGATTGAATCAAGCACATTCTTTTAAGAAAAGGTTTTATCAAGTCATGGTAAAAATTTTGGAAATAGCTAGCTTGCGTAAGCTGGGGCAGTGGATGGATCAGGTTTTCATAGCCTCTTTGACTACTGTCAGCACAAGATTGAGCTAATGACTTACATAATTAGGAACTCTTGATGTGCCATGTTTTATTTTCATTTGTACTTTGACTTTGATAAGATGTAATGAACAATTTCTTTTCATGAAAATTAGAGTTGATTCTACCCTATGTTCTATTGAGCATTCTATGTAAAATTCGCAATACTTCAGCAAGTTATCTTTTACATGCATTCATGCATATTTGTTTTGCTGCATTGTTATGCATTGCTCATTACATTCTTTCCTTGAAATCAGAAAAATGTAATCATTGTACTAAGGAATACAAACATGCATGTGACCTCATCCTGTCTTTCTTAAAAGTGTTGTGAATAATGAGAGTCATTTGGCTTCATCTATCAATTCAAATTCTTTAAAATATTTTTCGCCCCTGAAAATTCTATTTCGAGAACCTGCACAGTTTCTTTCATTTACTCCTTTCTTTTCATTTCTTCTTGCTACAAAGGCATGATAGACGACAACAGCAAATACCTCCAAACCTACCCCGAGGCAACGACAGACACCATGCACAGGCTCCAAGCGAACATAGGGGCAGATAAAAAGTTCGTACTCGGTTGAAAACCCGGAAGGGACGGCCTAGGCAAAATTTAGGGTATAAAATAAAAAAATAAAGAAAACAATCACGAGCGTTTGTTTATTAGAGGTTTTGTCCAAAAACCAAACTATGCACTCCATACTGGGTCTCCGACTTTCGATAATCTGTGAGTAAATTTTTTGAATGCCATGTTGGGTCTCCGACATGCTTGGCTTCATAAAGTTTACTGTAAAACCATAATATTTTTCTAAAGTAAATAATCACTCAATTCTCCTTAACGACTCTTTTTCACGCAATTAAAACAAATCTTTCAAAAAAATAAAATCAACCCAACACACAAGTTGTTTTCTATCCAAAGAACTACATAAGTCTGATTTTCTCATTGCACCTAGGGATATGTAGGAGCGAGAACAAACTCCTTGTCAACCTAGAAAGTTAAAAAAAATATATAAAATCCCCTCTTTTTCCAAATATAAAAATTTTCTCCCTTTTTCTAAATTAAACAAAAACAAACATAATTCATGTTCTCAAGGGAAGTTAAATAGTTAAGAAGTCACTTTATTTTTATCATACTTGATTAAAGGAAGTCATCTTCATCACGATTGGGTGGGGTGCTAATACCTTCCCCATAAGTAAACAACTTTCGAATCCTTTTTCCTCAATCGTAGATCATTCCTTATCTTTTTGGTTTTCCTGACATTTTCCATAAATAAGCGTTGGTGGCGACTCCCCTAAGTTTTCATTTTTAGGAAAAGTTGCTTTATCTTTTTTTATCGCCGTCCCATCGTGGCCCACGTTGCGATAATGAGAAAATAAGTAAACCCAAGTATATCTTGAATAACCATCAACTATGACAAAGCCATACTTTTTTCCTCCCAATCTCAACTTCTAGTTGGTCTAATTAGATCCATGTGCAACAACTGTAATGGTCTGGAAGTGGAAACAAAATCTTTAGATTTAAAAGAGGTTTTGATTTGTTTCCCTTGCTGAGATGCTTCACAGAGAATGTGATTTTTCCAACAGATCTTGGGGAATCCTTTAACTAAATATTTTTTGGATAGTTTTGAAATATGTTTTAAGTTAACATGCTCAAGTCTTTTATGCTAAAACCAGTCTTTTATGATTTTTCCAACAGTTCTGTTGAGTAAGATTTATCATATCAATCTCATACAGATTGTTGTGACATCTGGCAGTAAAGAAAGACTAGCCATCTTCTATCTTGACTATACACTTGTCTTTATTGAAGGAAACAATATAACCACTATCACAAAATTGACTTATGCTAAATAGGTTATACTTCAAACCTTCAACATATAAGACCTTGTCTATGAAGGCTAGAGAGGGAATACCAACTTTACCTATACCAGATGTCTTTTTGTTACTTATACCTCTAAAGGAAATTGCTCCTCCTTCATGTGGCTTTAGGTATAGGAATATAAACCTTTCCCCGTCATGTGTCGTGAGCATCCACCATCTAGGTACCAACTTAAACCCTTGTCTTTTCCTACCAAGGATATCTGCAATATATGTTATTTGAGATTTTGGTACCCATAACTTTTTGGGTCCAACATAGTTAATACCCTTAGACATTTGTTTCTTGTTGATGTTTTAATTACGTTAAGATCTATGCCACTCATGTGTAACCGAATAGCAATTGTAGTACTGAACTGAAGCTCAAATCGTCTCCCAAGGAAATAGTGCAAGGATAAATATTCAAATTAAAATCTTTTGGATAAAAATATATTTGTATTTTTATATTTTAAACTACCTAAAACTAAAACTAATCAAAACATAAAATAAAATATATATTTTTCTAGAGAGATTAATGTGCTGAAAATTTTATAACATAAATTAAAAGAAAACGTAAGAAGTTACTTATTGACGCAATAATGATTGTAGATGGAAACAATAATGTTTAGATACTAAGATTGTACTAGGAATCCCCTATCTACTACAATTCCTCACGCTTCTACGTCGTTGTATCTTTCGTCCTCAATTCACTAATGTATTATATCCTTAATCCCTTAGGTGATAAACCTTAAATCACTTGCCTTGATTCCCAATCCCTTGGAAAACCAACATAAGCAATCAGCATTATCGTTTGAGAATTAACAAGGCTTAACCAAGATTATTTTATCCCTATAGATAACCCCAATTAAGTATCTGATTCAATTCGGGTTCCAACGAGACTCACCAAAGTGCACGTCAATGCCTGGAATCGTCTATAAGGTGTGCAGGCTCACAAAGCATTAAGTATAGAAGGCAAATAATAAACTCAAACAATATATTATTGTGAGAAAATTACACCAAATAAGTTTCAATCCTTTCCTCTCTTAGCTAAGAAAGAAACTAGTCACTCATAAAATATAGAAAGAGATAATAGAAGAGGGTTTTTTAGTGAAGGGTGGTGTGTAGAGGTGTTTCTTTGCTATTGCCTATGCCTCTTTATTTATAGAATCATAAATGTGTTTAATAAATACAAATAATCTCCTTAATTTACAAAATACTATAATCTATACAAGGAAATTATCTCTTTGATTGATATAATCTGTTTTAATTGTTGCAATTATCTTCTAAGTGTTTTTCTTCATTTATCTTCAAGCAATATTTCTATAATTATATCTGCTTTGAATTAATTCAGTTTCTGGACACACTATCTGGCGCGCTCCTCGCTTAAGAGAGATATGTTCTGTAAAATTTCTTTTTCTCTTCTGTTTGAACTAGCTTGAACAGCTTATACCTCACTCGAGCGAGGCTACCTTGTAAAATTGCCATATTTCTCTGTAAAAACTAATAAAATCATATTAAAAACTTCTCAAATCATAATTCCTATCCAAAATATATTAAAAACTGAAAACATAATGAATTTGATTCAAAATAAGGCATAAAGTATCAAATAAATGTCTCAAATTGCATATGAAAATACAGTAAATTTGACATTTATCATTTCTTCTTATGGATGCATCTGAACTTGGAATGTCCAGATCTACCACAAAAGTCAAGTTTGTCTGAAACAAACTATGACTTGGAGGAAGTTGTTCCCTTTCAAAACTCAGGCTAGACTTATCATAGGGATGTTGATTGAATTTCAAAGGAGTGGTGAGAATCTTTGAACTTTTCAGGAACTTTCCAAAAGTCATTAGTAAGACATGCTAGTTCTTCCCTTAGTTTTTCAACAAAGGAAGTTTCATTAGTCTTACTAGCCAGGCTCAGACTCTCTTCTAGAGTTCAATTTTTTTTTTTCAGATCCTCATTTGATTTCTTTAATTTAGTGTTTTCAAAAGCATAAATTTAGTGTTTTCCAAATTCTTCACTCTTTTCTTCGTTTGATGTCCTGAGTCCATTGGAACATTTAATGCTTGCATTAAATGCACTTCCTTTCTTCATGCAAAGACCATGCTGATAGAATAACATGTCTTGTATTTTAGCATGGAAGTAATTTCTTTCATCATAGCAAGTTTGCAATGATAGAGCGCGCCTTTTGATGATGGTCAATGTCTTCTAGAATGTGAGCTTCATTTATTCTTCATAAGATTTTCTGATCCTAGGAGAATGTTTTATGCATGAAAGAATATCATACATAAAGTATTAAATGAAGGTCCTAAATACACTACTTAAAGGCTATATCATATAGTCTTATGAGTGTATCATATGAAAACTTCAAACCTCATAGATAGATCATGATCTAATAGCATATCATACACAATTTTAATCATTTATATGTATTTGCATCTAATCAAAATAATTAAAAATTCTGATTCATCTTTAAGACATAAATGTTTTTGACTTAACAACTAATTTGACTTTACTTTATATCTTCAACTTATAATATTATGTTCTTAACAAAGAGACATTGAGTTTAATATACAAAAAAATAATAATGATAATAATAGAGTTTTAAAACATATAATAAAATTTTCAATTACTAATTTAATCTCAATCATTCTTTTTCAAAAGGGAGTTTACAAAAAAATTGAAAGTTTAAACAATGTATTAATTAAATTAGTAGTAACAATAACCAATTAGGATAATTAGTTTTTATTTAAAATTTAAATACAAATATAATAATATAAATTTAAATAAAGGTTTAAACTCTAGTTATCAATATAAGAAAATTTTAAGCTAGGTAAATTTCAAAAACAACCTTTTTTTCTAACATGTGTCCAAATTTAGGTGTTTTTTTGCTAGTTTCCTTCCCACCTTTTTCTCTTTCTCGTTTTTCACCAAACTCTTTCTTTCTTTTTTTTCAATTTTGTTTCTTTTACATTTTTGTTTCTTCTTAGCTTTTATTTCTTTTCTTTTTTATGTTTCTCTTTTTTTTAATGTTTTTTATGTTTTTCTTTTCTCTTTTTATTTTGCATTTTCTTCTCTCTTTTTTTCATTCTTTTTAATTATTATTTTTTTGCTTTTTTTATGATTTCTTCTTCTTTGTATTTACAATTATACCACTGTAAGCTCTATAATGATTTTTCAATAATTTTTTTCAGTAAATCCTCTCTCATTTTTTGTAAAAATATGTTTTTTCCTTTCATTTTTTGTTTTTACAATCTTTCACTTCTTTGTATTTATATTTATACAATTGTAAGCATTATAGTGCTTCATTTCTTAGTAAAGAAAATAAAAATCTCTCATAGTTTTTTTGTAAATATTTATGTTTTGATTATTTTTTCCTTCTTTGTATATACATTTAGACGATTGAAAGTATTATAGTGTTCATTTTTTAATAAAGAAAATAAAAAATCTCACTCCTTATTTCTACTATCATCTTCTATCAATATAAGAAACTTTTAGGTTACATAAATTATAATTTTTTAACATGTGTCAAAATTTTGGTTTTATTTTATCATTTTTATCTCAACTGTCTTCTTCTTCTGATGTATTTACATTTATACGACTCTAAGCATTTTAGTGCTTCACTTCTTAATAAAGAAAATAAAAAATCTCTTTCATTATTTATAAATATTTATGGTTTTTATCATTCTTTTCTTCTAATGTTTTGCTTATAATAATATCATGTGGAGACTCAAATATTTAAGCCTAATTTTAATATATTTTTCATTTAATTTTTAAATTATATATATAAATGATTGTGTTAGATATGAATACAATAGGGACAAAGTAAATGTTTATATTTGTTTAACATTTAAATTGCATAAATGTTTATATTATTAAATGGGTATAAAAATCGACAAATTTATATAAAAAGTTCGAAACCAATTTTGTTTAAATTAAAAGTATAAATAATTTTAAAAAATTATTATATTTTTATTATTTAATATATATTTTTAAAAATAGTTAGTTCCTTATTATAAATTATAGATGATTCTAATGCTTAGATACTTTAATGATATAATATATATTTTATCAAATAATAAGACATCTTTATAGTTGAATTTTTAATTACATTTTTTCATTATTTTTTAAATTTTAATCAAATATTTAATATTTATAAAATGGCATATTTATCAATTTAAATTAAATTATGAAATCATGATACCAATTTTTTAACAATTTATCTTTGTATTTCAATTATAAAAATAAATGTTAAACAATTTGTTCACTAATTTAATCATTTGTTTACTATTTATCAGAATCCTACTCATAATAATAAACAACAACACTTAATACAGTATCAATAGATAAAAAAATGTCACTATTATCCACAGAAATCATAGTTGTAAAATCTGATCCGGTCATTAATCTAGTCGAGGTAATGGATTAGTGGTCCAACAGGTGGGCCAATAATTGGTCCAGTTTGACTCGGTATATATTAAAAATTTAAAATTATATATATATTATATAAGTATATAACTAATATTATTTAAGTAAGAAAAACTTATCCATACTCCAAAATTCAAATTAAAAAATAATTTTTTTTCCAAAAAATTTTTTCAAAAAAAAAAATAGCCCGATTAGATCGATCTAACTAGGAACATAGTTGGGTTTGACCAAGTCAACCAGAGTCAACTGCATATATGATCTGGACCCGTTTTTATAAAAGTGACAGGAATACATATCTATCATTTTTGTAATAGTTTGAATTTTATTTTATGAAACTATTTTATTATTTTTATTATTATAGTAAAAATTTCTTATTATATTCATTTTTATAATTTTAGTTTTCTATTATTTAGAGCTTACATTATTATTTCTACTATTTTTGTCATATAAATAAAATTTGTATTATTATATTATTTGTTTATTACTACTTTTTAATTTAATATTATTTATCTTAATATTAATTAAATTATATATTATTTTTTTGTTCCAATTTTACACATGTCAGCATTTGAGGAAAGTTTTTTCCATCCACCTTTTTCTTCCTTTCTTTTTTCCCATTTTTCAAATTTATTTTTCCTATTACTATGTGATATGTGAAAAAAAATTAATAAAATAAAATTTTAATGTTCTAAATCATTATACAATAAATTTTTAGAACATAAAAAGTAATTTTCTATATTTTTAGAACATAAAAAAATATTATATATATTAATTTAAATAGTATATCATATACCAAAATAATATAGTGAAACAATTATTATGTAAATTTATGGAATTTCTTGAAAATTAACATATATAGGAATTAATTGAATAGTTTAATATAAAATCTTAAGGAATAAAATATCTAAAAATTTAAATATAATTTTTTAAATTTTTAAAAAATACATAAATAAACTATAAGTAATTAAATTATTTAGACATTAATAATTTTGTAGAAATAAATTGGGATGTAATTTGTTGTCAAATATTTAGAAATTTGGGATGTAATTTGTTTTTTAATCATTTATAAGAATTAAAGTATTTCATAAGATGTGATATTGAGGTTTAAAAAAGAAAAAAAAAATTATTCATTTTGAGTTAAATTTAGTATTTTTATCAATTAATGTATTTAATAAGATTTGTGTATGCGGATTCATAAAGTTTTTTTAGTGGGAACAAGGAAAAACTATATAATATTTTTACAAAAGAAAAATATTATAAGCTTTTTTTGAAAAAAAAAACATAATATTATAACCTACAATTATAGGTACTTAATTATTTACAAGCCATCATATTATCTACAAGCTACAAATTATCTATAAGGTACACATTATATGTAAGCTTAATTATCTATAACCTACAATTATCTGTTAACCTTTATTTACAAGTTAATAATTATCTACAAGGGCTCAAGGTTCATGCTCATTCTATAAATACCAGGTTACATCTCACACATTCCCTTAACGGTGAACACATAATTCACACCTGAGTACACACTTAGACATTCTTATCTAGATTAACATGCTCGGTGATGTGTTTTTCTTTTTATATAATTGATGTACTTACTTGAGTGTCAGATTCCTTTCCTTTGTTTTGCAGGTCCCCCCTCTTAACAAGGTTGACTAATCATCCGACGTGCAGAGTCTGAAGCCTACCTTAACCACGTGCACCCTAACGTGATCCACATCCAGATTTTGGTAAGAATATTTGACGCCCACTGTGGGACTGCGGTAAAACTTACTTTGCGGCCTCACTTTTCTTTTCCATTTTTCACCAATGGTCAGTACACAATCTAGTCTTAGACGTGGTACCCCTCTTGAAAATTCCAATCCTCCCTAGACAGTCATGCCCAATGCAGACACCCTTCAACATCTTTGGACCCGCATATCAGAGATGGAGCGTCGTCATGAAGAGGAACTCCGAAAGCTGAAGGATGATCATGATCAGCTGGAGGCTCGAGCGAGACACCTTCAAGGTGTCGATCACTCGACTTGTACAATGATGGAGCATACTCAAGGGGAATCACACCCTCGACACACTGTCAACCCTTAAGACGGTCCTAGCCTGTCCCAAATATATAGTATAGGAGATCGGACAACTTGCAAACACCCATTTGTCAACCGTATCATGGAAGTCGACTTACCTCTTGGTTATAAATCACTCCACCTAAAGCGGTATGACGAGACCACTGATCCGTATGAGCATCTAGATGCCTTTTTCTCACCCAGGTGAATCTCTACACCAATAATGACACAGTCTTGTGTTGTGTGTTCCCTACATCTCTCAATAGAACAACCTTGACATGGTATGATAGATTGCTGCCAAGGTCCCTTGATAGCATCGAAACTTTTGTCGAACACTTCAGTGCACAATATACGACCAACCGGTCTCATCGTATGACCTCTGCTACATTGGCCAGTTTGTAATAGGCAGACGACGAATCTTTTCAGAGGTTCATGGAGAGATTTGGACAAATTGTCATCCAGATCAAAAACCTCAATCCCGAGGTAGCGTTAAACTCCATGTTGTTAGCCTTGCGGCTAGACAAGTTCACGGATAGCCTATGCAAGAAACCTCCTTCTAACATGGACGAGTTACGCAAACGAGCCAATGGTTATATCCAAATGCAAGACATGTCCAAGTTCTGAAATAAGGTACGACAAACCGGACAAAAGCGTGACAAATAGGAATGAGGTGTCAAGGCCGACCCACACATGTCGGACAAAAGGCACAAGCCGGACAAGAGCTAGCATCTCCAAAGAAAACCCAGGTATGAGCGCTACACTCCCCTGACAGTCAACCGTGCCACCATCATGGAGAAGGCCTTCAACATGGAGGTATGGGTAAAACTACTTGCACCACTTTCTCCCAAGCCGGGGATAGATACAACCAAATACTATAGATACGATCACAGTAATTGTCACAACACAGAGGACTGTTGGCCCCTAAAAGATAAAATTGAAGAGCTTATAGGCAGAATATTTATCCCGATTTGTAAAAAGATCCGATAATCACCCAGTTGGAACTAGACCAGGAACCAAGATGCTGATAGGAGAAGAGTCTGAGCGAAAGATAGAGGGAGGCAGAGGCAATTCCAACCCAGACACAAAGATAACCTCCACAAGAATGGGAAAATGAACCCGCCCCAAAAATCCGAGAAGTAATCAAGATTTTAATAAGAACACTAAAGCTTTGACGTCAAGGTGTGCATTTGTGTTACTAATTTAATTTACTCTATCTGTTTGGTACAACTAAGAAGGATATAGTGGTGAGCATAATATCAATTTATTCTCCCTTATAATTTTTTACATTCATTTAAAAAATTATTTTATAATAACAACACCTATTTTTTATCAAATATATATAAGTAAGAAAATTATGTCTATTTATTATAATTTGTAACTTTCCTATAATTTAAAATATTTTATTTTAAAATCTTGCTTTTTTTTATCATATTAAGCCTTTGTATTGTGGGCTAAGGTAATTAATTTTTTTGATAAAAAATATATTTAATAAATAGTCATAAAGTTACGTATATATACTTGCATGTTGCATATAAACAAATAATATCTTATTAAATTAGTGCATATTTTTATATATTAATCATTAATTTTTATTTAATTTTATTTAGCTCTGATTTTTTTAGTGTATTACTTGGTATAATTTATTATTTGTAGATGTAATTTTAAATATTTTGAATTAATTGAAAAGAATAAAAATGCATAATTTTTTCTCAATAAAGTATTATTGAAATAAATATACAATATTTTACTTTAAAATTTAATTTCATTCAAATTTACATTATTTTTTATATCTTTAAATTTTGAATATAAAGGAGTTATCGACATCATGGGATGAGGACATTAATTTTGATTTATTTGTTTGTAAATATATTTATATATGAAAACAAGCACAAACATACATACCGGTAGGGCTACTAAAATGTATGGTTCGGGCTAACCTAACCCATTGGTCTACACATTAAAAATTGATTGATCTAGGCTTGGTTCATATTTTTCAGGTTATAAATTTTTCAAGACAAAACATTATTTATTATGTTTTTATTCTGTCTAATAAGTATTGATAAAGTCATTTAAATTATATTTAATAAATACTCAAATTAATAATAGTATTTTGGGGTTGTCACATCTTATGAACACTTAGTTTTATGTTTAATGAATATGTTTTACCTTTTAAAAATATAAATTGTAATTTAAAATTATAAGTTATATTAATAAATTTTTATATTTTATTTAATATTTATTATATATTATTAATAGGATAAATCCAATTCACATCCATTTGGCGCGTAAGGTTAAATGAATTGGACAAAAAGATTTTTTTATTCAGATTGACTTTTCTTTAGTCTATTCTGACCCTAATTGCAGGTTGATTGGATTGAGAGACTTTGACCACTGTGCCACAAAAAAAAAATTAATTACCCGAATGCCACGCGAACCAAAAGTATTACCAGACTACCACGCGGCATAATCCGCTACTCCATCCAGCGAAATATGAATGTTGACGTGGCACAATTCTGGTGGCCACGTAATTCGCTACAGGGTCCAGCGAATTACGTGGTCAACATGTCAGTGGGAAGGCAGAAATGGCAGGGACACATGGCAGGCTTTGGTGTAATATGCTGGGAGAGGCAGTGAATTACGTGTACATATGGCAGCTTTGTCAAAATTCGTTGTCAGGGCTAGTGAATTAGGTCTCCTTATTTGCTACTCATCCCAGCGAATTACTGCAGCACCCCCCTCCTATATAAACCCACCCCCCGTGCATTTTTATCCCATTCTACTTTTGTTTAATTTGAGTATTCTATATATATATATATATATATATATATATTTTTGAGAGTATTTGCAAAATGAGTGCTAGTAGAAATGGTTTGATCACCATTGTATACTATAATGGGAGAAAATATATTGGACTGAATGGTCAAATATTTGAAGGAGAAAGCAAAATGTTTCGTATGCCCCCAGGATGCAGCTATGATGATTTGATGAATATCATATATAAGAAGTTGAGATTACAACGGGGTCAGTCTGTATCTCGATTGAGTGCTCGATGTGCATCCGGCAACCCGGTGCAATGGGTTGGTGTGGATGTTGTAGATGATGACGATCTAGCCTTAGTTACAGACGCATGCATATCCGACGGACTAGATCCCAGATTTATAGAATTGTATGTTGAAGTGAATTGTGGTGGATAGTCAAGCAGTCCCAATTTTTTACTAGGCATTGGTTCGATTAACCTTAACGTAGAGCCAATGGTGAATTCTGAAGATAGAGATGTCTTGTTGTCACCACCTCCAGCAATGCAACCAACACAAGAAATTGAGATAGAAGATACAGAAACGGTGCCGGCCCAGCAGACAGATTTGCCCATAGATAGTTCCGAGGAAGAGGTTGATGAAGGTGTTGTTCCAGATACTGACTCATCGGATACGGATGTAGATGGTGATTTCGATCGTGCTTTTGCTATGCCTTCTCCGGGCATTGTCGGAATGCAAGGTCTGATTCTAGTTCCAGGTATGGATGCAAAACTGTCTGCTACTTAGTAGTGTTAAAATGCTTGCCAGTTTAACATAACAATGTGTTTAATATGTCATTATACAGTAGAGGCCAATGTAGCATTTTGGTCTAACATAAGTCATTACATGAATATTAATTGGGCTCACCCAAATGAGGAGTTAGATGACATGGAAGGAGTGCAAAAACCTAATTGGGAGATTGGTGAAGAGTTATATAAGGGTCAGGTGTTTCAGAGCAAGTTCGATGTGTAAATGGCAATAAAGCAATACTGCATGGGTGAGCATCGCACAACCATAGTTGCAAAAAGTTATTCGAAAAGGCTTATAATGGTTTGTGAAAATCATAATGAGGGTTGTGCGTGGAGGATGAGGGCATACCAAAAAAAGGGTGGCATGGAATGGATTGTAGGCATATGGAACAACCAACACACATGTGTTACTCGTAATCACTCTCAAGATCACAAGCAACTTGACTCTAATTTCATATGTTCGATGATCCTAGGTAATTCAAATTTGTTTTAATTCATTCAGTTTTTTTGTTGCAAAAGTAAGTAACATGTTATTTTCTAATGAAATGCAGAAATGATTCGGGAGGACCCCAGTGTTCAAATTAGGTTAATTCGGGAAAGGATTACGACAATGCTCGGATTTCACATTTCATACAGGAAGGCATGGAAGGCAAAACAAAAGGCTATTGTGAAGGTATTCGGGGATTGGGATGAGTCATACGCGTTCCTACCAAGGTGGTTGGGTTACATGATCAATTTTGCTCATGGGTCTGCTTATAAGTTGGAAACAATGGATCATTTTGTTGATGGACAACTGGATGAGAGTGTTAAGGTATTTAACATGGTGTTTTGGACATTCAAGTAGTGTTGTGATGGTTTTGAGTATTGCAAGCCCATTATCAGCATCGACGGTACCCATTTGTATGGGAAATATCGTGGCACATTGCTGATTGCAACATCAGTTGATGCCAACAATTACGTCCTTCCAATTGCATTTGCGGTTGTTTCCGGCGAGAATATTGACAACTGGTCATGGTTTTTGGCACTAATCTGTATTCATGTTAAGCAAAAACACGAAATATGTCTTATTTCTGATCAGCATGCCAGCATTCTGGCAGCAGTGAACAATGTAGAACTCGGATGGCAACCACCCAGGGCAAACCATGTTTTTTGCATTCGGCATTTGGCGAGCAATTTCAATCACAAGTTCAAGAATATGATGTTGAAGAAACAATTGAAGAAGTTATGTAAGCAACATTATACATGAACATGATCAATACCCTCATTATCGCCTGATATTTACGTGTTCTTTGTATATGTAGGTTACACAACTTCCTGGTTAGATTTTGATGCCGGCTTAGAGCAATTCAAAGAAGCAAGTCCTCAAATAGCTGCGTGGATTGATAGAATCCCAAAGGAGAAGTAGAGTTTAGCTTATGATGAGGAGGGACGAATGTTTGGTCATATGACAACAAATCTATCTAAGGTTTTCAACAAGATACTTAAAGGCGCCAGAAACCTTCCTATCACTTCACTTGTTCGGTTCACATACGCTAGACTAGTGGCATATTTTTTGCAACATCGTCAGAAGGCCGCTGAAGATTTGGCTAGAGGTAATCAATTCGCCAAAGTAGTGTGGCAAAAATATTTGACGAGGATAGAAAGATCCGCGACTCATTCAGTAACTGCATACGACGCACTGTACACAAGATTTGAGGTGCAGGAATCGTACAACATGCGTACTCATCAGGCAGGTAAGAAATGGTGGGTGTCTTTATCGGAAAGAAAATGTCAGTGTGGTGAGTTCACTACATTCAGGTTCCCATGTAGTCACGTGGTTGCAGCATGTCGGTCTATACACGTCGATGCCACCCAATATATAGACCTTGTATTTCGTCTTGCGTATCAATCTAAGGTGTATTCAGCGTTGTGGTATCCAATTGGAAATGAGGACTTCATACCACCTACTGGACAACCACCGATCATCCCTAGTGTTTCACTAAGATGCAGAAGAGGACGGCCTAAGTCTACCCGTATCCGTAACGAAATGGATTCGCGGGAAGGAACCACCAGTCGAACAAATTATGGTTATTGTAAGGTTGTTGGTCACAATAGGCGAAATTGTCCTTCACGCGTCCAGCATTATTGATTTGTTCGTATCAAATGTATGTCAGTTTTTAAGTTAATATATTTGAAATTGTATGTGTTAGTTTCCGCTAAACAAGTTTTGTCGATATGTAAACAAAAAACACACAATCATAGATTAATAAACAAAAGAAATATCCAAACACAAATGTGGATGCAAATTAATCCAAATTACAAGTGAATAAAAATTAAACAAACAACTAAGAAAATAGTGCATATCAGTCACGGTCTCCGTGGTCTGCATGATATCCCCCACATCGGCTCATGTCGTGCTGATACGGTGACAAATGACATCGAAAACGAGCACCCCTCACTGGATTTCTCCTAATCAGTTGGTCAGGGTCTTCGTCACTGTCATCTGCACCGGTGTCATCATCCCTCTGCATTGTCGCTGCAAAAAACTCAGATACTGGGTCATCGAGAGGGGCGGATGCTGGGGAGTGCATCTGATGAGTCGAATGCGCAATGGGCGTCGCCAATACAGTCTCTGACTCCGATGTCGGCTGCGCAGGCCTATACAAATCTGTGTAGCCCGATGGGGCCTGCGAACTAGGCCCAGCTGAATACATGGGATAAGAGGGAAATGTAAACCACGGGGGGTACTGGGAAGCAAGGAAGGGGTCTGGTGTACTGCTAGATGATCCGTCATGAAACTGTGGGGGCCAGAAGTACTGTTGTGGTGGTCCAGATGGATACCCTAGCAGGTACAATGACGGATCTATCAACAACAGCAGGGGTGGCGTGGTGGAGGGGTAATCCCTTATGACGGGCGCGCCGGTTACTACGCACCATTGGTGGCGGAGCCTCAGTCTGACGGCGAACAGCTGGAGGTGCAACATCGATAGGATTTGTGACTCTGTCCAAGTCGTCACATGCAGACAGAAGCCGAACCGCCTCGTCATACACCTGCCTCATGTCGAATGCCCCTGCGACTGTGACTCAGGCGAAGCCATATGCACAATTGTCTCAGAACAATCAGTCTGAAAGTAACAAATTAGTTAGTATGCACAACATTAAGTAAATATTAATTAAATTAGGATACATAAAGAACTTAATAAACATACTAACCACATGTGCATTAACAACAGGTCGTCGGGTCATCCATCGTCGTGTGACAGAGTAGTACCACTACATGTACTCACTATTCACAGATAAATAACCATCACGCCTCATAGGAGTGACATTCTGCAAGACAAGGGCATCTCTGTCTACCCACTGTGCAATGAAAAACCCATGTCACTGCCTCCAATCAACTTCAGTCTTACCGGTTATACTGATCGTAAGCAGCTCGCTACAATTAATCGGCTCCTCTGGGATGGGCTGGTCAAACCCAAACTGTCACAGAACATGGTCAGGCTGCTGATATATTACAATCTCGTAACAAATCAATGAACACACGGCCAACCAACGTCTAGCCATGTCGACATCCGGTGGATAAACTACGTCAACAATATCATACGGCCTCCACCGAATGTCTCTCCTACGCATGACATCCATGTAATGACGATATTTGCGTATATGGTTGTATCTGGTTTGACGCGTGTCGTACACATTAAACCTACAACAAAAAAGTAGTAGCAACAACAACATAAACTCCCCATTATTTATTAGTAACCAACAATTAAACTACCTGTTGCTGTAAATCTTCTGCTGCAGCACATCTTCATCGTCAATCATCGGAAGGGGCGATGAGATGGAGGGGAATCTGGTCCAAGCCCACAACTGCAGCAGCAGTGCACATCCACCCATCTCACAACGGGATGCACGTGTGGCCTTGCATAACTCCCTGTACAAGGATGCAAGAATAGCAGATCCCCAACTAAATGTATCGGTGCGCTCGAAATCGTCAAGAAAAAGTAAATAACGAGCCGGCACAAAGCTAGAGGCGATGTCGACAAACAACATCCCCCCTAATATGCGCAATATGAGGGCGCGGGTGTATCTGACGCGTCCAACTTCGGTGCCAGCATAGACGGTATAATCATCGATCTACTCCCGCAAATAGTGCAGGCCCAACAAACCTCCATGTAAATCACGACCTGCACTAGGCTGCACCCCTAAAAGTTCACCAACCATCTCACGGAACTTGTGTCATCCATGGCGGCCTGAGACCACCTGACCATCTGTTGGCAGGCCCAATAGATGGTGTACATCCTCTAGGGTGATGGTCACCTCACCCATCGCCATATGAAACGTCCGTGTCTTAGGTCGTCATCGCTCAACAAGCGCTGACACAAGGTGGTGATCAATCTGAAATAGTACATTATATCTAAGTTACGTATACGTTACAATACAATTGTAGCACCATTTCATAATGTACACCATGGTTACCTCGTGGTTGCGCAAACGCGCAACGTGGTAAAAACCCGCCTGTATAAGCCACAGGTGGATGTCCTCGGGTATCGCTTGATGATCATGTGTGGCAGCATGTCGCACATTCAGGACACGATTGCGCGCTGTCGCATCCTCCTGCGAATTCCACACATTTGTGGAAACATGTTTGTCTTGTAACGTCAGCAGAGTGCAGACAGATGGGCCCGGGTCAATGATGCTCATTGCACCCTCAGTCGCCGGAGGTGCTAGCATATCCTCATGATGATCCATCGTAATGTTTCAAAACTAAATCCTATTTGAAAAAAAAATTATAATAACTAATTTAAATTATATATTCTAACAAAAAATATATATAATAACAAATTTTAAAAATTCTACATAAATATGTATATGAATTATAATAAATAATTACAAATATTAAATAATACAAAATAAAATATATAATAATAAATAATACAATAATAAATAATACATATATACTACTAAAAGAAATACATTCAAATAATTTAGAAAATAAAAAATAATACAAAAATATACATATCATATACAATAACAAAATAATCACACAAAAAAAATTGTCTATCCTATAAATTATCAATCCTAATTTTTAACTATTTATCCTCTAGCCTAATGTTTAATAAATAATATGTATATACTACTAAAAG
>CM023943.1:14913241-14928538 GCA_013407115.1 Glycine latifolia
GAATCTATGATAAATAAATCTAGTGACTGTAGGCAAATCCTTAAGAAAGTATATTCATCATTTTATCATCAAAATAAAGTGATATAAAGATTCATAAAAGACTAGTGTACTTACTTTTAGTAAAATATGTTCATAGGAAAATTAGTATAAAAGTTCCTTTAATTAGTTAACCTTCCACTTATTACCTTGAGTTCCTTAATCAATTATATCAAATTACAAGTCCTTGGTCCTTCTTATCTTGGATTATATTAAGTTACTAATCATTTATTAACTAGAATTATGTCACCCAAAGTCCTAAACTTTTTATGTCACCATCTTGTAGTCTTTTTGCTTTTCCACCACATTCCAACTACATAAGCTTGTTTTTAGTTAGGTAATGATTCAAGAAACTTAAATAAATAAATACTTAACTAGGTTAACCATAAACTTCCCATACCTAGACTTTTCCTTGAATTCTTGAAAGCTTTTCTTTTCCTTCCTTGCTTTCCACGTGAAGTCTTCTAGGGTGTGGTCCTAATCTTTTGCTTTTTGTGTTAGTGAAAGTGGAAAATGATGGGAGATGGCTTAAGTGAATGTCTTGCACGGTTTTTAGCTTCTTTAGGGGGTCAAAATTTCCAAAATCTAAGCCTTTTTATAGGTAGTAAATATTAGTTTTTTACTACATGAAATCCAAGGCTAATGATGGCTACTTTCCTTGTGTTCTATTCTTATTGGCCTTGGTTTCTTACCTTTCCAAGTGGCTTCCTCCTAAGCTTTTCTTCTAATCCCTTTCTTTAGCTTTCTTGCACGTTGGTGATGACTTGAAATGAAGGTTGAATTTGTTTTTGACTAGACAAAATATCTTAAAGTCATTTATTGCTTACTTTCCTCTTGGTCTTTCTTTATTGGCTAATCAATTTCCTTCCTCCAAGTGGCCTTCTTCTACACTTTTCTCTTTTCTTCTCTTTGTGCACGTGGGAGATCAATTTGTGAAGGCTTCTTCCTTTTCTTCAATTCACGTGGGATGCTAGAATGAAGGTTTCCACTTTTCTCAAAATTTCTAAGCCATAATGACTACTTTCCACCATCTTTGTTCCTATTGGCTATTAAATTTACATCCTCCAAGTGTCCTACTTCTACATCCTTCTCCATTCTCCTTTTCTTGCACATGAATTCAAAGCTAAAAAGGTACTCCATTTTGGCTTTCTTTCACGTGAAGTAGCCTAAGTTTTAGGATAGTTTTTGCTTTTATTTTCTAATTGGTTTTATCTTATTTTCTATTGGTCCTAGTGGTCTTTAGTTGATTAAATTACAATCCTAACTCATTTAAGAAATCCATTTATTCCATAATTAAGAGAAAACTCCAAAGATCATGATAGTCATTTTCCTACAATTTTCTAATGTCCATAATGACCTTAAAATGGATTTTCCTCAAACTTTTCTAAAAATTTCTAGAAATTTCATTTTATGATTTCTCATCATATACTAACTTAATATTGTCTCATCTAAAGATATTCTATCCATTTTATAGGTTTTATCAAATTTTCTGGGTCATCTGGCCAATTTTTGCTTACAAGGGTATTTTGGTAATTTTACCTTTCTAGGGGCATAATGGTAATATTCCTAATTGTCCAAGGGTATTTAAGTCATTTTATCCCAAAATATCTTACTAAAATATCTAGGACCTATTGGTCATTTCTATAAATGTCTAAGGGTAAAATGGTTATTTTTAACCCTAGGGACATTTTGGTCATTTATAAAATTATGCAGGGGCATTTCTGTAAATATGACCTCAAGGGTATTTTTTGTAATTCCTCCCATTTTATAGAAATGTGTTATAACTGTTTATTCTGTCCATATTTCTAATTCCCTCCTACAGTTTTCTTTAAACATGCATTATTACTGACGAGTTCGAAATACTATACTAACTACGGAATTAATATACAGATAATTATTTGGGGTGTTACATTTCAAACATAACACTATATATTACTAAAAAAAATACATTAATATAATTTACAAAAAAATAAATAATACAAAATTATACATATGAAATACAATAACTACATTATCACAAAAGAAAATATCGTCTATCCTATAAATTACGAATCCTAATTTTTAACTACTTATCCTCTAACCTAATGTTTCAAACCTGATAACTATATATCCTCTAACCTAATGTTTCTAACCTAATACCTATATATTAATAAAATAGATGCATTAAAATTAATTACAAAAAAGTAATATTTTATAATAAAATACAACTTACTTGTAATGAAAAAAATAAGCAGAGTCAGATGACAGAGCCACAGAGAAAACACCTTTAGAATTTTAGAGTGAAAGGGATAGGAGGAATGTGTGAAAAAGAAAGGAGAAGGAAGGGGTTTAAATAGGGGAACCACGTGGCGTATTTCGCTGGGGCCTGCAGCGAAATACGTCCACGTCTGCCATGTGGCCGTAACTGCCCCTTAATTGTAGTGAACGTTACACGTATTTCGTTGGGGGGCCAAGCGAAATACGTCTCTGCCACATCAGAAGATCGTTGTTGACCACGTAATTCGTTGGTCCTTGTAGCGAATTACGTGGCCACTAGTTATGCGCCACATCATCCACCAATTTCGCTGGCATGGGTAGCGAAGTACGACGCGTGACACTCTGGTAAAAAAACACTGTTGATGTGACATTCAGGTAAAATAAAATTTGAAATGTGGCACAGTGGTCAAAGTCTCATTGGATTGATCTATTGGATCAAGTCTATTTTATGATCGCTAGTAATTGACTAGTTTAATTTAAAGTAAATTATAGTAAAATTTGTTATTTTTAATAAATTTTAAAAAAAATATTACTAGAATTCCATGTAACACCATCATTACTCTTTGCGCATCATTCTCAATCACGCAAATTGATTTTCCAACTTGCATTTTCAAACTCATTTTATTTTACCATCATCAAAACTGAACACACACATCACAGGTAGATTCCTTTCAGTTTCCAAAGGATCACAAAGACATGTGTGTCTGCTCCACTTTCATGTACCATATTCATATGCTTTTAGACCATTATTTATTCAAATGTTAGACTTTTGGCACCCCCCACTTACTTAGTTCCCAGAACTTAACTTTACTGCTGACCCATGTGGACAACTAGTTCCTGTCTTTGCTTCTTTCATTCCTAAATAATCCTTCATAGCGATCATCAATTCCATCTTCACCAACTCCTTCAAAAAATGAGCGAAGTGTGACCCTTTTTAATTATTATTATTATTTTGCCACCTTTTTCCTCACAACACATTCTATTCTATTCTGTTATGATTCATAGCAATTAACATTTTGAACCTCAAGGCTCATCAAGCCCTTGTAATCTTTCAATTTTCGAAGTTCTTGATTTTCCGCATCTTCTCATGGCCACCAACCTCAACATGCTCCTCAAGTTCCTGTCTTTGTTGGTGTTCCTTCTGATCCCAGTTTCATCTCAGCAAAACCAGCTTTTCTATGCTGGATTCAAGGGTTTGGGAAGCAACAACATGACCCTTGATGGGGTAGCAGAAATAGAGCCAAATGGGGTACTGAAACTCACAAATGTTTCAAGTAAAGTGATGGGTCATGCTTTTTATCCAACCCCTTTTAGGTTCAAGAACTCTAGTGGTGGTGGTAATAAAGCTTTCTCCTTTTCTTCAACTTTTGCTTTGGCTATTGTTCCTGAGTTTCCAAAGCTAGGAGGGCATGGCCTTGCCTTTGCAATTGCACCTTCTAAGGATCTGAAGGCTCATCCAAGCCAGTATCTTGGTCTTCTTGACTCAACTGGCATAGGGAACTTCTCCAACCACCTCTTTGCTGTTGAGTTTGACACAGCCAAAGATTTTGAGTTTGGAGATATAGATGACAACCATGTTGGAATTGACATCAATAGCTTGGCCTCCAATGCTTCTGCATCTGCAGGTTACTACACTGGAGATGAGGATTCAACCAAACAGAATCTCACCCTCCAAAGTGGGGTACCTATTCTAGCTTGGGTTGATTATGATGCTGCTCAAAGTGTGGTCCATGTCACAATTTCTGCATCTTCTACCAAACCAAAAAGGCCACTCTTGTCCTATCATGTGGATCTTTCACCAATCTTTGAGGATTTAATGTATGTTGGGTTCTCTGCATCAACAGGGTTGCTTGCTAGCTCCCATTACATCTTGGGTTGGAGCTTCAAGATCAATGGGCCAGCTCTACCCCTTGATCTCTCTTCTCTCCCACAGCTTCCAGGGCCAAAGAAGAAACACACATCTCTGATAATTGGGGTTTCAGCCTCTGTTGCTGTTCTTGCATTGTGTGCTGTCTTATTTGGCATCTACATGTACAGAAGGTACAAGAATGCTGATGTTATAGAAGCTTGGGAGCTTGAGATTGGGCCACATAGGTACTCCTACCAAGAACTCAAGAAAGCAACAAAAGGGTTCAAGGATAAAGAGCTGCTTGGGCAAGGTGGGTTTGGTAGTGTTTACAAAGGAACATTGCCAAATTCCAATACCCAAGTTGCTGTTAAGAGAATTTCACATGACTCCAGCCAAGGCCTTAGGGAATTTGTGTCAGAAATAGCCAGCATAGGCCGGCTTCGCCACCGAAATTTGGTTCAGTTGCTGGGGTGGTGTCGCCGCCGTGGTGACCTCCTCCTTGTGTACGACTTCATGGAAAATGGGAGCTTAGACAAGTACTTGTTTGATGAGCCAGAAATAGTCTTAAGTTGGGAGCAAAGGTTTAAGGTCATCAAGGATGTTGCTTCAGCCCTTTTGTATCTTCATGAGGGCTATGAGCAGGTGGTGATACATAGAGATGTGAAGGCTAGCAATGTGCTTCTAGATGGTGAACTCAATGGAAGATTAGGAGATTTTGGATTAGCAAGGTTGTATGAACATGGGACTAACCCAAGTACCACAAGGGTGGTTGGAACCTTGGGCTATTTGGCACCCGAGGTGCCTAGGACAGGGAAGGCAACTCCTAGCTCTGATGTTTTTGCATTTGGTGCACTTTTACTAGAGGTGGCATGTGGACTCAGACCACTTGAGCCAAAGGCAATGCCAGAAGATATGGTTTTGGTTGATTGTGTTTGGAATAAATTCAAACAAGGGAGCATACTCGATACGGTAGACGCTAAACTAAATGGTGTTTTTAATGAAAGAGAGATGCTCATGGTGTTGAAATTGGGGCTTCTGTGTTCAAATGGTTCACCTACTGCCAGGCCTAGCATGAGACAGGTGGTGAGGTTTTTGGAAGGAGAAGTTGGCGTGCCAGATGAGTTGAGAAAGCCGGGAGAGGGAAGTTACCAGGAGGGTTTTGATGAATTCTTGCACTCACTTGAATCTTCTTCATTTGATCAGATGAGCACAGGTTCATTTGGTAGAACTAGAGACATGGATTCTAGTTTTCCTTCTTTAACTGATACATCTCTTTTTAGTCCCCATGGTAAAGGACAAACAATGTGATTATCTACATTTTACTTGGAGTTCTACTCAATTATGTACTTAAGATATTTGTTTATTTTACCATCCCATGATATCTTATAATTGTAAACAGAAAGTTCTTGATGATGAGTTAAATCCCAATACAGGAAGTTTGTATTCTAATTATGCCCCCCATTGGCATTCATTTTTTGGATTCATTCATATAATGTAACCTCCCCCATCATTTTGTACAACTTTGCTTCTGTATTTTGTTGTTGTGCCTAATTGATGAAACAAGTAGCTTTCGAGTGTATTAGAGATACATGAGTTGAGTTAGCTAGTTAGTTAATTAGTTACAGACTGGTTAGCTTATTAGTATGTAGATTTTCATTTGTATACACTTTTTTCTCATTCCAATAAATACAATTTCAAATTTCTTTCTAATCATTTTCTCCTTCCATGAGCTCTGCCATGTGTCATAACAAAGGACTCTCAATTTCTAAAATTTTGTATAATTGGACTTGAAAGTTGAAATGCATCCGACCCCAGATAGAGCATATTGAAGACATTTTTTTTCCCTCTTGAACACTACTAAGGTGTTTTCTGAAGTTGAGAGAACAAAGAATCCAAACCTCTTAGTTGAGACATCCTTCAATTATCTTATAAGAGCTATCTAGGAACAAATTTTATCTTGTTCTGCTCTGGTGTAACCACAAGCATTCATGCTGACATAATTGAAAGGCGGATTTTGGCTCTTCAATTTGTTGTTATTGTCATCCATTACTGAAATCCTTCAACTTTGTAATTTTATACCAACCTTGGTCCTGAACTCTGGTTTCGCTGTATTTTCAGAAATGGTTTATTTTATTGTTTTGAAAAAACTAAAATAATAAATTATGTTTTCAAATTTAAAGGTTCATCATATAAAAATAATTAATTTTTTGCGGCCAGTTCATAACCCCTAACGTCGACCTTCCTCCTTAATCCTGGCTTGGGACAGACCATACATACATACACATAAAGGCGGATTTAAACTCATTAATAGTTTTATGTTCCAGTTATTTCTCTTGTTTTAGTTCTTTTCATCTTTATTTTCTCTCTCTTTTTTTCACCTCTCTTTTATTCTAGCTTATTATTCATCTCTTTTGTCTTATTTCCATTTTTTTCCCTCTCCCTTTCTCTTTCTTTTTCTTTTTCTTTTTTTCCGATCTATCATTGGTTCATCTACCACCTACCCCAATTAACTTGGTTTAAAGGTGTTATTGATGTTAATGTTTTCAAATTTAAATTGAAACAAACATAAAAGCTTATGTCCTAAAATTTCGTCATTTTCTAACAATAGGTATTTTAACCCAGCTTAATCTTGTTGCATAACTAAGATTAGTTAACTTGAAACAACTACGTGTTAGATGATTCGCACACTTAATAATGTTAGTCCTATGGTCTAATATGATTTATACCTTTCCCTAATTTTTAAACATTGAAAAATAAGTGAAGTTTAAATTCTTTTAACAAATCTTATCCTAAGTTATCATAAAAAATATATATATCTAAGTAGACTATGTTTAGGCCATTAGAAAGGTATCTATCTAGCTAGCTGCAATAAAAAAATTATAGTATTTACATTACTAATTATATATTAATATAATAAAAATTATAATAATCTCATTCTTATATACATAAAAAATATGTTATTTTCGGATTCGAATCTATAATAAACAAACAAGTTAATAAGAAACAATTTTATTATTGTGTCATGACTTGTGCTCAATTATATATATTAATATAATATATTTATTTTATACATAATGTAATGTAATGATAAGTTTAATTTTGATTCACTGTCGTAAGTGTAACCAGATTTTATAGTTTTAACAGGTGATGGGTTACTACACTATTTAATAAACTTAACAGCGTTAAGATTTATATTAGTCGTCAAACTTATTAAATAATAATGGTAACTTCAAATTTATAAGTTTATACCTATCACTATCATTAGAAACCTAAAATAAAATTTACTTTTGAACTCATTTGAAAGTTTTTATGTAATGAGCGTCATGTAAAAGCTTTCATGGTTCACGAGAAAGTTCAGCCATGTATAACTACGGATGTTTGCTTAATGATTTGGTTCAATTTTTTTTTTTGAAAAATTCTTCAAGTCAAACTTAAAAAAAAAATATGTGGTTAAATTTGGTTTAATTTTCATTTAAAATAAAATTCAAATCAAATCACACTAATATTTTACAGTTTGGTTCAGTTCTATTTTTACAATTTTTATTAAAATATTATTTCATTAAAATTTATATACTTTCTTTTCATATTTTAAATAAAATTAAATTAAAAAATTGTTAATATTAATTTATGAAACTTATTAATATGCTAAATTTTCTACAATAAAAATTTATAAAATTTCATGTATTTTAAACCAAACATATCTTACAAAAGTAGTATGAAAAAAAAAGTAATATTCCTTATATATGTTTCCTATACATAATACTATAAAATATTATAAAACTCAAAAAATAATATATAGATAAAATTCATAACACTAAAGTAATATAAGTGTTAGTGTAAATGTTATATTTTGATTCGGTTTCAAAAGCACCAAATGCAAAAGAAAAAAAAATCATACAAACAAATCTAAAAAAAAGTCAGTTTAATTTGATTTTAAATTTTTTTTATGATTTTAGATTTTTATTTTGAACCACTTTAGATTTAAACACGGCTAAAAAATCAAATTATTGTAGTTTTAAAAAATATTTACGAAAATATTGCAATCCAAAAGCTAATTACAAATCTATGGCAATGAAACACGTCCATATAGGACGTGATTGAACATGGCAAGTTGTGACGTGATTAAACACGTCCATATAGGACGCGAATGGTACCCAAACACGTCCATATAGGACGTGTCTTTGCCTCAAACACGTCCATATAGGACGTGTCTTTGCCCACCCCTATAAAAGCCAATTTCAGCCAAAATTCTTCATTTGCGCATTCCCTTCATCTCTCTAAGTTTTTTTCTCTGCCTTCTCTCTAGAATTGGAGGTAGCTTTGAGTGTTTTTTGCAGCGAAGCTCTGTCACTTTGTCATTCAAGTAAGCGTTTCTAAAATATTTACTTTTTAAATAATATGGAATATATTATGTTGTTGTGTTAGATAATTATTAGTGACTTAGGTTTATTAGAAATGATTAGTTGTTTAGTGTGATTGATTTATTATATTACAATACTATTAGTTAGTGAATTAGGTTATTATTAAGAATCTGTGTAACATGATTACCTAGGTTACATTGGTTTAGGATTTAGGTTAGTATTAGTTGGTGACATAAGTTTTCATTAGTTACTTAGGTAGCTTATGACCATTATTTAGTTACTTAAGTTATGAAACGCAGGTTATGACCAACAAAAAATGAGGGTAAAGATATTAGCAGTATTTTATTTAGGTTATGAGTTAGAAGCGGCATAAGGTATGACCTAGGTTATGTAGGTTTTACGACCTAGGTTACATAAGTTATGACTATTTTTCAACCACAATATTATTAGTTAGTGACCTTGGTTATATATGGCTTAGGTTTGATTGCTATTTTTGTTAGAAGTCTTTTATATTGGACGTAGCTAAGATAATTATTTATTTGGTTTGAATATCACTATTTAGTGACTTTGGTTATTTATTTAATTAGAATATTGCTAGTTAGTGACTTTGGTTATTTTGTAGGTTAAAATATTACTAGTTAGTGACTTTGGTTATCCACTTGATTAGAATGTTGGTAGTTAGTGACTTTGGTTATTTATTTGGTCCAAATATCACTAATTAGTGACTTTGGTTAGTTATTTGATTAGAATATTGCTAGTTAGTGACTTTGGTTATTTATTTGGTTTGAATATCACTAGTTAGTGAGTTTGGTTATTTATTTGATTAGAAAATTGCTAGTTAGTGACTTTGGTTATTTATTTGGTCCAAATATCACTAGTTAGTGACTTTTGTTAGTTATTTGATTAGAAAATTGCTAGTTAGTGACTTTGGTTATTTATTTGGTCCAAATATCACTAGTTAGTGACTTTTGTTAGTTATTTGATTAGAATATTGCTAGTTAGTGACTTTGGGTGAAATGTAGGTTAGAATATTATGGCCGAGTCATCATCGTCTGAGTCACCTCGTTCTGGTTCTGACCGTGAGCATGAGCCTACCGATCCCACGACGCATGTTCTCCCTGGACCATACAGATGGGATGTACTTAGGAGGCGTAGGCAACGTACTCATATCTCACAGGCAGTTTGGAATGACGAGACAATGAGGGAGCTAAGGATTCGACGTGGAGGTAGGGGTAGTGGACCTCCACCAGACGATATTCCGCCCGTAGTTGCACAGTATTTGGCTGAGGCTGGTTTCTTACATGTGGCTCGTATGAAGTTTATGCAGGTATGGATTTAAGAATACTGTTATGTTTAATGTCTTGAAATTTTAATGTTCAAATTGTTGGTTTCAATCATAGTGAATGTTGAAGTTAAAAATTGATTACCTTTTTGTAATTTTTCAGGTGGATGCTGGTCTAATCAGTGCTATGGTTGAGCGGTGGAGGCCGGAGACACACACTTTCCACATGCCGCAGGGTGAGATGACGATTACCTTGCAAGATGTTGCAGCTATTCTAGGATTGCCTACTGATGGGCAAGCCGTTACCGGACATACGTTCGCAGATTGGGTAGACTTGTGTAATGAGGTTTTTGGTAACGGCCCTCATCCGCAGGCAGAGTTATCCATTGGCAGTTTGAGGTTGTCATATTTCGATAGAGTGTATCCTTCATGGGATGCAGTTGCTGGTAACCCTCAAAATGCGATATACTTCACGAAGGCTCACATCGCACGGATGTTAGGATCTTGGCTCCTTTGTGACAGATCGGGGGGGAGCGTAGTAGGATGTCGGTACATCTCCTTACTTGTTGGCGACTTTGCTGATATTGGTTCCTACAGCTGGGGGTCTGCGGTTCTGGCACATTTGTTTAGACAGTTGTGCGAATGCACTGACCCTGATAGGAAAGACATTGGTGGTTGCACTGTGTTGCTTCAGATTTGGGCGTGGCTCAGATTTCCACCAATTGCTCCCCCATTGCCTGCTCCGTCTGAGCCAGACCACCACTTCGGACACAGGTATACTTATTTTGGTTCACTTGAATTAGCATGTATTCATGGGGACAACAATTAACAATTGGATGTTTAATCTGGGTATTAGATTCAATGGTCTAAGTCGTCGCTTCCGTGTGTGCCCAGTGAGTTGGCATCGAGATAGGCTAGACAGCCTAACTAGAGATGAGGTATGCTTTTTTAAATTAAATGTATTTGGCACTGAATGGATGTTAAAATGTAATTGACTTGTATATATGGTTTAATTGTGTAGGTGGTTTGGCAGCCTTATGGTGATTACGATTTTCTTGGTGCATCTGCTGAGACACAGCATTTGTGGATGGCTAGGACGCCTGTTATTTGTTTCCACGTTGCCGAGTTTTCACAGCCTGATAGATGCATGCGTCAATTCGGGCGGGATCAACCAATACCTCACAGGGCGGGAAAATTAAAAGGTGTTCATGATTATACCCTTCGGGGTAAAGGACAGGAAAACTGGGCTCGGAAGCTGAGAAAATTTATTCAGAGATGGAATAGGAGAGGTGAACATGTTGAAGTGCCTCCTGCAATGCATGGTCTGATGTCACCGAACCATGAGTACATGGTGTGGTACAGACTTTCTGGCAAGCGATATGTCACAAAGCGGGGTGCCAAATTAGCGCGTTGTGTAAGTAATTTAGTCACAATATTGTTTTTACCATTATTTTAAATTGTTATTTATTTAAATATGCACTTATTGATAGGTTGACGGACTGGAAAATTTGTATTTTGTCACGTCGGATGCGCAATTTGAGAGCTATGGGAGGGACTATGTACACGACGAAATAGGTCGTCTGATTGCTGTTTTCAGAGAGTCCGCTCGACTTGAGGAGGCAGGGCCAGAGGCACCACAGACCCAGCTTCCGGAGGAGCCACAGTTATCCATCGATGTTGGGCGTCGTGCTAGAGAGGGACGAGGGTTAGGACGCCGTCGACGACCTATTACACCAGTTCCAGAGCCTATTCATGCACCCAGGCCATGCACCAGTGGATGGATAAGGCCACCTTACATTGGTCATGAGTACGGTGTCCATCAGACCTATTTCGACCCTACCCAGGCACAGGACGAAACATGTTATAGGCCAGAGCCACCACAGATGGACCCAGAAGGCCAGGATGCATACCATGTTAGTCCGATATCGATGCCATTCGGGGACCAGGCTGGGAGCAGTAGTCAGGGCACTCATTTTTGGCAGGATGATAATGTAGATCCTTGTGCCCACATAAATTTTGACGATGAATATGCTGCAGACATGCCGGTCGAGGACAGTCCAGCTCCCCTTCATGTTGCTGAACAGTTTTCGCGTGGACGTGGAAGACGCAGATTGCCAGTTCGCCAGGCGCGTCAAAGAACGTGGCCTCCTCCTTCTTAGATTTGATATTGTGTTTTTTCTTTTTCGTTTCCATAACCATATTTCGGTATGTAATTGTGAAACCTTATTTTGTTGTCGACTACTTCGATTATTATCTTCGGTTATTAATGTCGTGATATTTGCGATCAAAATGCTATTTTGCCATATACAGTAATTTTTGGTTCAATAATGTCGAGTAGGCCATGCAGAAAATTTAAGCGTCAACTAAAAAGAATACAACACTTTCTGGTCCTTTAAACAACAACATGAAGAAAACAAAAACAACAACATGAACAAATTATGAGGTTCCTGGACGAGTTGGACAATTACGGCGGCTATGACCACGTAATCTGCATATACCACACCTAGTGCCAGTCTGACTAGTCTCAACGTCGTCCATCTCATTACGTATTCTAGTTGACTTTGGACGACCCTTTGCACGCAACATAGCTTCGTCAGGTATCACCACTGCATCTGTACTAGGTGGAATTGCTTACTCATCACCAATAGGCTGCCATGGAAATGAATAAGCTTGAACCAAGTTTGATATAAGAAATACGTCGTCCACATATTGTGACGGTGACTGTCGAACATGTAAAGCGGCTGCTGTGGCATGACTACAAGGATACTTGAATGCCTTGAATTTCCCACATTGACAAAACCGCTCAGCGAGGTTTACCGAATAGGATTTGTCATAACCATCGTCAACCTCAAAGACAGATTGTTCAACATTATATGTCCGAACATAATGAGCAGTAGCATTGGTCTCATTAGCCTTCAACATAGCAACAACATTTTTGCAATGAACTGAAGGACCTTGTAATTCATTAAGAGCCGCTTGCCCTCGGCAAACAAAATATTCCACCAATCTGCTATATGTGTGCTTAACCAACGCAGTTATTGGCATGTTTCTTGCACCTTTTAACATCCTGTTTACAGACTCGGCCAAATTGGTAGTCATATGTCCATACCTGCGTCCCTCAACATCATATGCACGTGCCCACTTTTCCTTCGGGATGGCATCAATCCAGTTTGCTACCTCAGGACTAACATCACGAAAACTTGCAAGGGCTACCTCAAAATGAACAATAGACGGCATATAACCTGCACACAAATTGAATAACATTAAAATTGACAACTAGATGCATAAGTAATTGATGAAGTTCTTAACCATACCTAAATTCATAACCGCTTTCTTCAAATTTTCATTTCTGAACTTTTGATTAAAATTACTCGCAATATGACGAAGGCAAAAGACATGATAAGCATGCGGTGGTTGCCACCCACGGTGCCTTTCAACTGCGGACAATATGCTTCGATGCCGATCAGAAATAAGACAAATATTTGTCTTCTGTGTAACATGGAAGCGAATGTTATCCAAAAAGAACTCCCAAGCTTCCAAGGTCTCACCCTCAACAACAGCAAATGCAAGAGGCAAACATTCATTATTCCCATCCTGAGCTGTGGCAACCAACAATTTGCCCTTGTACTTTCCATATAAATGAGTGCCATCAATTTGAATAACCGGCTTACAATAATTAAATGCCTCACAACATTGTCTGAAGGTCCAAAAAATGCGCTCAAACACGCGTTTTCCATGCACGATTCTATGAGCAACATAATGATTTCTTGTTTGAAGTTGATAAACAGAACCTGGTGAAAACCGAAGCATATATTCACACCACCTTGGCAAAAATGCATACGATTCCTCCCAATCACCGTAGATAATTGATATTGCCTTCTGCTTTGCATACCATGCCTTTCTGTATGAAACTTTGTATCCATATGAATGAGTTATCCTTTCCTGGATGAGTCCAATTGAACATGATGGATCATGCTTTATCATCCCTAATAATAAGATAATAATCACGTTATCATTAACAATAATAATAATAACAATAAAATCATTAATTCTCATGATTATTATTTCATCCAATAACTTACCCAATACGAGTGAAACAATAACATTAGTATCAAGTTGTCTGTGGTCTTGGGAAATGCGATCATTTAAGCAGATGTGATCCCCACCCCATTTCGTGACCACCCATTTTTGACCGTACATTGGTTTCATTACCCTAACCCTCCACGGACAATTCTGATCATGCGCACGACATTTCATACTTAACTTTGTCGGCGTACTTTCAACCACAACACCTTCTTGATGCTCCCTCATGAGGTTCCGCTTGATTGCCATTTGCGCATCTTCTTTTGATGCAAATTCCTATTTCAGAAATAACTTATTCCCTAATACCCATGGACCCTCAACTGAACCTGATCCAGTGCCAGAATCTTCTTCACTCGGATGATCCCAATCAATGTATGTATAATGTGGGATTCCATCCCAGAAAGCGTTATTAACCTCGCCTACATGTGCAATTTTCCATTTTTATTAGAAATAAATACAACAAAAATGAACAAACATATTTGTAAATTACCCTAACATACCTTGACATTGTTGCGGTAATTCAGACTCCCCTGCATCCACTTGTGGTTGGGTTTCATGCTCTCTGACCACCGACCTAGGTACTTGTATTTGACTTGCGCTTCGACCATCATCCTCATCATTGTCCGAAGCACTTGCATTCTCGGCAAGAAGACGATCTTCCATTGCGATGTTTTCATCATCGTCATCGTCGATATCGTCATCCATAACCCAAGTAGGGTCATTTTCATCTTCCACAGACAAATTAACAATTGGAGCAGCAGATGCTGATGCTCCACGAGAATAATTGAACTCAACTGACCTCATTGGTAAAGCCACATCCTCTACTCCAACAAGATCCACGTACAACTCTAAGAAGTTTTTCCTTGATTGGTTCAAGAATTCACATATTACAAATTCTACGTCTTCGTCATCAATTACTTTCATGCTTATATATTTATCATCGGACCATATTCTTGCAGTGACCTTACTAATACATTGATTACCTTCCAGACCTAACTTCTGAATGATTTTTCCATGCAATTCGTCAATGGTTGAATTGCGGTTGATACGTGTTCCCCTTTTTTCTCCTTCAAAGACAACACCACGTCGGCTCTCAGTTTTGCTACCATTATGATATAAAACAACACGAACAAAATCACCGTCTCCAGACATTTTTTTATATATCACCAACTACAAAAGCATAAAGATGGCAAGAATATGGTTGACAGGAGCACGGTCAAATCTGTAAAACATAAAAATCTATAAGCATATCGTAAAACTAACAATATACATATATTGATAATTAAAAATTAATGATAACCTAACTCACTAACTAACAACTTCATAACCTTCATAATTAAAACCTAGGTCCTACATAACTAACTAATTAAAACCTAGGTCATAATCTACGTAACCAACTAATTAAAAACCTAGGTCCTACGTAACTAACT
>CM023943.1:14929183-15010165 GCA_013407115.1 Glycine latifolia
AATATTTTCGTAATTATTTTTAAAAACTATAATAATTTGATTTTTTAGCCATTTAAACACTCCTGTGTGTAACTTGGGGGGGGGGCGGGGGCGGGGGAGGGGAAGGACATAAAGTTTAAATAATAAGAAACGTCGTGCAATGTATCGTCATTGATAAATAAATACATAATGGTTTAGAAATTTAATAATAAGACCGTTATATTTAGAATTTTTCTATATAGATTAATTATATTTAGAATTTAATTTATATATTAGAAGATCGTTCACTTTTCTAATAATTATTTTAGAAGTCACATTTAAAATGATTTTAATTAGTTGATAATGTAAAAACAAAGAAGTTAGCATCACGCGGTTTAATACTTTCTTTCTAATTTAGCAATCGTTCAATTATTTTCAAACCAAAAAAGAAAATCAGAAAATTTCAATACTGACGGGCAAAGATTGAATTTTAAGCACCCAAAACTTCAGAAAAAAGGTATGACCAATATGTCAAAAAAATAATACCGAAGACTTAAAGTAAAGACCATTCATTTTCCATTGGCGTTTACCAAAGCCCTTTTCAAGTCAAACAAGCAAGACTTCAATGAAGTATGAAATGCCTGAAAATATTCAAGTTATCTTCCACCTTCCAAGGAAAGAAGAGTTAAGAAGGAAGACTTTTTTTATAAGGATAAAATGTCTTTTTATAAGTTAGTGCTCAAACTTTAAAAAATATATAAATTTAGGCTATCCTCACTAAGAATACATATTTGTTAAAATTTGACTAGATCCATACGTTTTTTTAAAATTTAAAGATCAATTTTATTAATAAAATACTACAAAAAGTTTAATTATATTTGATTTTTTTTAATCAAAGTCAATACTATGATTTTCAACACTTATAGATTCTATTAAATTAATTGAACTAGACTCATTAATAATTATATTTGATTTTTTTATCCATGAGAATTAAAAATAATATTAAAAAAATTATAATAACTCATATTTTACTCAATCAACTATTAAAACTTTGATTGAAAATAGGTTTTGAAAACATATTTTTCCCTTCGAAGTAACCTTTTTCCTACTTGTTAGTATTGTTGCTACCATTCATGGAGGCCACATTAATATTTGGATGTCATCGCCCATTACGTATTTGCCAACCCCTTTTAATTTGATTAGTTAAAGAGTTGGTTACAGCACACTTTTTGATGGATACTCACAAATTATTATTGTAATTGATGTGGAAATTATTATTGTAATGTAAGTGGCTCACTGTCCAGGCATGATTGCTTTGAAAAGATTAAAGGTGGATAACCACTGAGGAGAATAATTTTTTCAATACAAAACAGGAAGGAAAAAAAAATACTAATAGATAAATTGATGGATGGTTATACAATATTCCATAATTTTATGTCAGATTTGTATTAAATAATCCATACACCATTCAATTGAGCTGGCAAGAATTCTCGCCCTTGGCTCCTTCCCTAGTTCACGTAGCATCATTCAGTGGACAATTAAATAGTCCTAAATGGTATTTTTACTCAAGCACGAATTTTAAAATTTAATCCAATGTTACATGCTTGAGTTGATATCTTTCACCGGATGAGAAAAAAAAAGTGAGGATAAATAGTTAATCTAGGCCTTAAAAAAAAGTTATTCTAGAAAATTTGAAGTGTACCTCTGTCATGAGAGAATAAAAAAGGAATAGAGGGATAAAAAAAAACAAAAAAACAAGGTTTGAATTGCATATTAACACATGTGACAGTTAGATAACTTTTATTGTTATTTTCATGAGAATACACAATATCCACCTTTTACTATGAAAGGAAAATAAGAAAAAAGTACGAGTAACTTATATTTCTTTCTCGAAAATTGTACGACTAACTTATATATCCACCTTCTAAGAATTAACTATAAATATTTTTTTCAAAAATTGACAAAACATAATGAGATTCCTAAAGCTCACTTTCTCGAAAATGTTTCTTGACACCTCAATTTCTACCTCAATGATATCTTTTCACATGCATGAATTCCAAAATCCAATCCAAGACTAAGGAGGTGCAAGGTTAAAATGAATTCAAAACATACCAAATAATTCAGTTCCCTTATTTGCACACCTGAAATGGTTTCCAAAAGATTCAATCACAACTAAAGTAGTTTGGTTACTGGCTTGGGCTAGGGGTGGTGCTACTAGACATATTGTTATAACCTATAGCCAAGGAAACTAGCTAAAAATTGACAAAAAGTAAGACGGGAAAGAATGACAAACTGGATAGAAGACCTTTAGAAATGATTTATCATTTTTTCTGAAGTTCTAATTCTCAAGCGAACCAAATAGACCCAAAAAATTCATTGTTATAAACAGATGCTTATAACAATAAGATCAATGACAACAACATAATAGACACAACAAATTCATTAACTTATACACGGTTAAACTATTGAAAGAAAAATTGGATAAGATAGACCCCCCTATCAGTAAATGAGTTAAAGCACTTGATATAGAACCATCTTTAAGCCACTGTTCCCAGTCTCCATTTCATTCTTCAATATAATCAGTAAACTGTACAGTGAGTGAGCGTGCAAAATCAACGATAACCCTTGGTTCATATGATCCTCATCTACATTGTCAAAGCAGCCTTCGCCATGGCCAAGGCGCCGTCAAAGTTTTTGTTTCCACCAATAAATCCGCTCATATGCACAAAAACACATCCAGGAATGCCAGACTCCTTTGACAATTCTTCATCCCTTAACCCTTGCCACCGTGAGGGTAGAGCCTTTCGGCTCTGAAAACTGTCAGGAGATACTGCAACTGCCTGCACTCGCCATTGTTTGCTTCTTTCATCCTGTGAATAACAATGAGGTGATTTAGAGAAATCAGTTAAGAAAACCTAGACCAGAGATATATTGATCAAACCACCTTACTAAGGCAGTTAGACAATTCTGGTCATGGTGATATAGGGACTCGAGTATTTTATCAGCAGAGCATTTTTCCGGTCAAAATTTAGCAGGACCTCAATAGTAAAAATCCAACATAATTAGAAATTGGTATTTTAAGTATGTCCAAACTCCAAACCTCTAGCCCAAATAAGCTACATTGAAGGCCTTATTACATAGTTGAACAAAAACCAAATTTGACCCACTTTACATGGAATAACATCCTGCCACAATGGTAAAGTTGCATCTTGATGATCAGTTGTTCATGAATTCAAATCCGAAAACAACATCTTACATATTGATGAGAACCAAGAAAGTCCAACGGGTCGAAAGCCTAGCAGTGCACTACAAGGATTGGGAGGCCCTATGACAAGGGCAAGATCAAAGGAAGCATTGGATCATGAAGAGAAATATTTTATTTCTCAAGCATTGGACCAAGATATCACTTGAGTCCAAAGACCAACCCGGAAGAAGAACTCAGATTGCTCCAATGTTTTGAACATAACTTGAGTTCTAGATGTCAGTTTTAGGCGTTCAAAAGCTCCGAAGATTTCCTACAAGTCGTATTTCTAGCCTCAAGTCCTAATTTTGCATCTATGATGATGAAAATTAGACACGAAGTTATGGACGAAATTACTTTTTGTTTAGACATTTTTTAGTGTAATTTTGAATTAGGAATATATGGCTGAAGTCCCACATTGGAAAGAAACAGGAGAGAGACACAACTTGTTGGTTATAAATAGTCATTCATTTGTCTTATGTAAACACGTTTGAATTGAATAAAAACTTTGCACTCTAAAGAGTTGTGTGAGATGAAGTTCTTCTTGGATTCATGATTGGACCAAATCTTGGTTCTTATCAAAGGTTTCTATAACCTTTGTGGTGAATCCCCACACTCAAATAGGAAGACACACTAAAAAAAAAGACAAACTAGAAAAGGTAACAAAGAAAGACACACTCAAATAAGAAGGTCAAATAAAGACAATACGGAACTAGAAAAATAATAATAATAATAATGTTATAGCACCACAAATAAACTTTCACAATTGTCAAATGAATTTGTGCAAAGGGGTTCTCTTATGAAGCAATAATTTTTTATTTATTTTTACAACAAGCAGCTTAAAAGAAGCAGTCTGGGCTTCTCTTATCTTTTTTTTTATTTTTAAATTCGCTACCCCTTTTCTTTTTCACACTAACGCAAATGATTTTCAGTTGATGCCCAATTGAGAACAATAATGGTTCAGTTCAAAATAAGGTGCACAGAATAACGTCGTTACATCAATAATATAAGCAAAATATAACGAAGCTATTGTCGTTCTTTATCATTTTGTTCTTTTATTTCTCGTTCCCTATCATTCAGTTCTTTTATTTCTCATTCTTTATCTTTTGCGCAATTTACAGCTTCGATATATTTTGCTCATATTATTGTTGTAACGACGTTATTCTGCACACCTTATTCTGAACTGAACCATTACTGTTCAGAATTGGGCATCAACCGAAAATCATTTGCGTTAGTGTGAAAAAGAAAAGGGATAGTGAAATTAAAAAAAAAAAAGACAAGAGAAGCCCATAAGTGCTTCTTTTAAGCTGCTTGTTGTAAAAAAAAATTGCTTCATACAAGAACCCCTTTGCATTAATTCATTTAACAATTGTGAAAGTTTATTCGTGGTGCTATAACATTATTCTTTTTTTTCTTTTTTTTTTTTAATTTCGTATTGTATTTGTTTGACCTTATTTGAGTGTGTTTTTTTTTGTTACTTTTTCTATTTTTTCTTTTTTTTTTCTAGTGTGTCTTTTTATTTGAGTGTGGGGATTCGCCACAAAGGTTATAGAAACCTTTGATAAGAACCAAGGTTTCGTCCAATCAAGAACCCAAGAAAAACTTTCTCTCACACAACTCTTTAGAGTGCAAAATTTTTATTCAATTCAAAGGTGTCTACATAAGACAAATGAATGGCTATTTATAGCCAACAAGTGGTGTCTCTCTCCTCTTTCTTATTAATGTGTGACTTCAACCACATATTCCTAATTCAAAATTACACTAAAAAAAGTCTAAACAAAAAGTAGTTTTCTTTCATAACTTGCGTGCTGAACTTCATGTCCAATTTTCATCATCATAGATGCAGAATTAGGACTTGAGACTAGAAATATGACTTGTAGGAAATCTTCGGAGCTTTCGAACGCATCAAAGAACGCCTAAAAGGGACATCTAGAATTCAAGTTATGTTTAAAACATTAGAGCAATCTGGGTTCTTCACTCATTGGTCTTTGGGCTCTTCACTCATTTGAATCAATTGGAGCTATCTGAGCTCTTCTTCCGGGTTAGTCTTTGGGCTCAAGGCAAGGTTGATATCTTGGTCCAATGCTTGAGAAAGGAAGTAGTTCACTTCATGATCTAATGCTTCTTGTGCTTCCTTTGATCTTGCCCTTGTCATGGGACCTCCCAATCCTTGTAGTGCACTATTGAGCTTTCAACCGTTGGACTTTCTTGGTACTAATCACATATACAAGGCTACGTATAACGACCTTGCCAAGTCCATTTATGAAAAGGAACTAATGGCTTTGGTCAATTCAGCATTCGTGACACTATTTCCTGGACAAACCATTTGTAGTGTATATTGGTCATCGCAACTTAAAACACTTCTTACAGCAGCGTATTACTTCCGATAAAAAATGTTGGTTGGCTATACTACAGTGTTGTCAATAGCAGATTGCAGAAAATCGCAAAAAGCTGATAATCCGCTATAGAATATAGCGGAAGCCACATAGCAGTTGAAATTGAATATATATAACAATTAAATATGTATAAATAAAGCAGAATAATAAGGTCGGGTATAAGACAGATGACATTGACGAAGGGGGAGTATTAAACAAAAGAAAGAAAAAAAAAAAGTAGTTACCTGTAATAAAAGAGGCACTGGATGAAAAAGACCAGAAGTTTTGGTAGGGGAAGGGTTTATGTAGTGACTAAGAATCAGAGGAAATACTAAGGTTCTAGAATAGTCTAGAAAACGTGAAGTAGAAGTCAAAATGCTATTGCTGGGCCTATTAGAAGAAAGCCCAAGTCCATAAGTAAAAACTAAAAAGAATAGAGTAAAAACATAAAATTTGACTCTGATGTCTCTTTCATAGATGATTTCAAAATGTCTAGGATCTCTTCCCGAATTATTGACGATATACCAAATGGAGAAAAAGTTCATCAAAAGATCTCCTGCAGCAGTTAGACTAGCTTGGTACTATAATAGGGTAATCTTTTAAAAATCCACGTGACTCCTGCCCATAAGTTTTAACTTTTAACAAAGCTAAAAACCTTCTGGACTGCAAGCCCAAAACAACTCTGAAGTACCTGACCTGAATCTACAGTCCCAAATCCGCAATCCGTACCTAACCTGGTTTCCTCTTTCAGAACGATGAACCCTAAACACGTTGTCGATGCCGTTTCTCTCCGGATTCAACCTTGTCGGAAACCAACAATGCAACAGCCGTGACACAGCGAGGTTACGCGATGCGTAAGGCGTCCGCGATTGCAATATTCACAGAGTCCGCAATGTGACGTAATCGCGATTGTGTTTAAACGCGCCATCGATGCAGATTCTCTCCAGATTCAACCCTGTCGGAAACCGACAATGCAACAGCCGCGACACAATGAGGTTTCGCGACCCATAAGGCGTTCGCAATTGCAATTTTCGTAGAGTCCTCAACGTGACGTAATCGCGATTGTGTTTTCCCTTAAACCCGCTATACTATAGCGCGATAGTGCCACAATAGCCGCTATTTGACAATGCTGCTATACTGTTTGGTTATTTGAGGTCAAATACAAGCCGAGGTTGCAGAATAAAGAAGCGGATGATTTATCAAGGTGTCAAGATGAAGGGGAATTCAGATCCCTAATTTTGTACCCTATCTAGATGGATGGAGCAGTTCTAATCCTAGAAGCACAAAATTCTGACTTGCAGGGAATTGTTGCTCAAGGAGTAACATTCTACTCCAATTGGGGGCTTTTCATGGATCCTATGCACCTACAGGTGGACTTGGCTGCAAATGTTTTGGATAGGAATTCAGAAAACAGTTTGGGATTTCCTGAGACAAAAACAGCTTGGGACTCTACTTAATATGAGCTCATCTTATCAACTAGAAACGGATGGGCAAACAGAGGTAGTTAATAGATGATGTTTGGAGAGTTATTTACATTGCTTTGCATCAGAACAGCCAATGAATTACGTTCACCGGGTTCATTGTGCTGAGTTTTGGTACAACACAACTTTTCACATATCAACTAGTTGAATCCCTTTTGAGGTCATGTATTGGAGGCAGCCACCGAATTTGACCAGGTTACTCAGTAATGAGACAAAGGTAGCTGTTGTAGCACTTTAATTGAGTCAAAGAGAGGTAGCCCTCTGTTAGGTTACCTGTTAAACAGGTATATCAAGCAAAGACACATGGCAAGTTTAGGAAATAAGTTTAGAAATTAGGTGACCTGTAACTGGTTGTTAGCAGTTACAGTTTTGTTAGTTGTTATAAATAGCAACTGCCAAGCTGTTAGGGAGGAGGATGGTATTATTGGCCGTTGGTTAGGGAGGCTAGGCTCAATCCCTAGCATTGTAACAGAATTACCAGCAATAACACTACGATACTTTCAAACTCTAACATTGGTATCAGAGCAATTTTCGAACCTGTGGCCTGTGCTAGTTCATGGTTGTGACGCGCAGGAGCATGGACGCGCGAGTAGAATTTCTAGAACGCGGTTTTGAAAGCTTGATTCAAACGCGTGAAGAAATGGTAGTTTTACGCAGATCGTATGAGGAAGATAGAATTGAACGAGCTGAACTACGAGAGCAATTGACGGAGTTGATGATGTCAATGCGGCATCTCGCATGAGCGGAGAATGGTGAAGGTTTCAGTGCGGGAGGAGAACGCGATAATGGAGGTTCACGAGAGGGAGGCGAACGCAGAGAACGTGAAACTTGCAACAGAGATGACGGCGGCGACCGCGACAAACGCGAGAGTCCTAATTGCGATTTCTCTAGTCGCGATCGGGAGGAAAGATGGAGGAGATTGGAGATTCCAGTTTTTTGCGGCGATGATGCGTATGGCTGGGCGAATAAGGTAGAAAGATATTTTGAGGTGAAAGGAGTGGATGAAGGAGATCGTATGCAGGCAGTCATGGTCGCAATGGAAGGAGAAGCTCTACACTGGTTTCAATGGCGGGAATTCTGTACCAAACATCCAAATTGGACAGATTTCAGACGTGCAGTGATTCAGAGGTTTCAGCCATCAATGAACCAAAGTCCCTATGAGCTGTTACTGAGCCTCAAACAGAGTGGTTCAGTGGAAGAATACAGGGAGAAGTTTGAACTGTATGCAGGTCCTTTGAGAGGCACGGAACCTGAATACCTGAAGGGGATCTTTTTGAATGGATTGAAGGAGGTGGTCAAGGCAGAGTTAAAGTTACATCCAGTCAATTCACTTCCAGAATTGATGGATTTTGCCCAAAGAATAGATGAAAAAAATGAATTGTTGGAAAGAGGAAGTTTAGGGAGCCATAGAGGAGGTGCAACTAAAAATTTCAGCTCAAACAGAACTGTAAGTTGGGAGGCAAGTAGTAAAGGACCTCCAGCAAGAGAATCAATTTCAGTGGCAAGTTCTAATAATATTAAATCCAATGGTTCATATAGAGGGAGACCTTTTAGGAGGTTGACAAATGCTGAATTCCAAGAAAAGGCTGAGAAAGGATTATGTTATAGGTGTGATGGGAAATTCGGACCTGGCCATGTGTGTCCTAATAAGCAATTTCAGGTACTGATTATGGGAGAAGAACAGGGGGAAGATGAGGATGGAGAAGAAGAAGTGATGGGAAGTGAGAAGCAGTTACAAAAGATGCAGCTATCATTATATAGTATGGCTGGTTTAACCTCTAAAAGATCAATCAGGATGTGGGGAAGCATTGAGGGCAGCAAGGTGATAACTTTAGTAGACTGTGGGGCCTCTCATAATTTCATTGCAGCTGATTTAGTAAGTTCTTTACAGATTAGAGTGTCTCCTACTAAACCTTATACAGTGGAAGTAGGGGATGGGAGGAAGATTAAATGTGAAGGGGTATGTAAAGCTGTACAATTACAGATACAGGGTTTGAGCATTCAACAAGATTTTTTTGTGTTTGAAATAAGGGGAGTGGATGTTGTTTTACGTATGGAATGGTTAGCTTCTTTGGGAGAAATTAAAGCTAATTTTAAAGAACTAACTTTAGAAATTCCAAGACAGGAAGGAGCTATTGTGCTGAAAGAAGAACCTGCTTTAACCAGGTCTGTGGCTTCTTTAAAAGCTATTTTTAAAACCCTGAAAAATGAAGGTGAGGGCTTTATGTTATACTGTCAGGATTTGGAAAGAGTTCAGGAAGATTGTTTGCTACCTGATTGGATGGGAAGTTTATTGGAAGAGTTTAGTGTGGTATTTCAGGATTTGAAAGGTCTGCCCGCTTCTAGACAACAAGACCATGCTATTGTTTTAAAACCAGGAGCTGATATTCCTAATGTGAGGCCTTATAGGTATCCACATTACCAGAAAAATGAAATTGAAAAGCTGGTAAAAGACATGTTAAACTCTGGAATTATTAGGCCTAGTTGCAGTCCTTATGCAAGCCCAATGATTTTGGTAAGAAAGATGGATGGAGGGTGGAGGTTTTGTGTTGACTATAGGGCTTTAAACAAAATAACTGTTCCAAATAAATTTCCTATCCCTATCATTGATGAACTGTTGGATGAGTTAGGGGGCGCAGTTATCTTTTCTAAGCTGGACCTCAAATCAGGGTATCATCAAATAAGAATGAAGGAGCAGGATATTTCTAAGACAGCTTTCAGAACTCATGAGGGGCATTATGAGTTTCTAGTAATGCCTTTTGGCCTTATAAATGCTCCTTCTACATTCCAAGCTTTAATGAATGAGGTATTAAGGCCATATTTAAGGAAATTTGCTTTAGTTTTCTTTGATGATATTCTCATCTACAGCAAATCTGTGGATGATCATATGGAGCATGTGAGAGCTGTTTTCTCAATATTAGCTAAAAATGAATTGGTTGTCAACAAAAAGTGCAGTTTTGGACAGACTAAGGTTGAATATTTGGGGCATATTATTTCAGGAGAAGGGGTGGCTGCTGACCCTCAGAAATTGGAAGTAATGAGAAATTGGCCTATTCCTAAAAATGTAAAATCCTTAAGGGGATTTTTGGGCCTTACAGGATACTATAGGAGGTTTGTTCATAGTTATGGGAAAATAGCTAGACCATTGTATGATTTGTTGAAAAAAGACAGCTTCAAATGGAGTGAAGCAGTGGAAGAAGCTTTTAACAAATTAAAAATGGCTATGATGGAGATTCCTGTTCTTACCATACCTGATTTTAATCAGCCCTTTATTGTGGAAACTGATGCATCAAATAAGGGGTTGGGAGCTGTGCTCATGCAACAAAGTAAACCTTTAGCCTTTTTGAGTCAGACATTGTCTGAAACAGCCCAGAAAAAATCGGTTTGTGAGAGGGAACTTATGGCTATTGTGTTGGCAGTTCAGAAGTGGAGACATTATCTTATAGGCAGGAGATTTACCATCCTAACTGATCAAAAAAGCCTTAAGTTTTTAACAGAGCAAAGGTTAATGGGGGAGGAGCAGTTTAAATGGACTTCAAAACTAATGGGGTTTGACTTTGATATCTTATATAAACCTGGAAGTGAGAATAAGGCAGCTGATGCATTATCCAGAAGGATGACTTTTACAGCAATATCTATGGTTAAATATGATGATGAAGCGGAATGGGAGAGTGAAATCTTGGGAGAGTGAAATCTTGGCTGATCAGAAGTTGAAAGGTATTATGCAAGATTTGTTGGTTAAAGGGGATGCACATGCAGGATATGCCTTGAAGAATAAGAAATTATGGTATAAAGTTAAGCTGGTTTTATCCAAACAATCAGCTAAAATACCTATGTTGTTGCAGGAATATCATAGTTCTGTGGTGGGAGGCCATTCTGGGTTTTACAGAACTTTCAAAAGGATATCAGCTTTGGTATTTTGGGAAAGTATGAATCAAGATATTATGAGATTTGTTGTTGCCTGTGAAACTTGTCAACAGAACAAGTATCAAGCTCTATCTCCAGCAGGGCTGTTACAACCTCTACCTATTCCAACACAAGTTTGGGCTGATATCTCCATGGATTTCATAGAAGGTTTGCCTAAGGCACAAGGGAAGAATGCAATTTTTGTGGTAGTGGACAGACTTACAAAATATGCTCATTTTTTTCCCATTAGTCATCCTTTTACTGCAAAAGATATTGCTGACCTATTTGTGAAAGAAGTGGTAAAATTACATGGGTTCCCTAGCACAATAATTTCAGATAGGGATAAGATTTTTTTGAGCTATTTTTGGAAGGAGTTGTTCAAATGTGCTGGAACTAAATTGAAATTTAGTTCAGCTTACCATCCACAAACAGATGGGCAAACTGAAGTGGTAAATAGAGGGCTGGAAACCTATTTGAGATGCATGACAGGGGAAAAGCCAAAGCAGTGGCCAGCATTTTTGAGTTGGGCAAAATTTTGGCTTAATTCCAATTTTAATATCTCAGCTAAACTTACCCCTTTCAAAGCTTTATATGGCAGAGATCCACCACAGCTTTTGAAAGGTACTACTGTGCCATCATTGGTGGAAGAGGTGAATAAATTGACTGAGGATAGAGATGTTTTGTTGAACCAACTCAGGGCAAATTTACTCAAGGCTCAAGATCAGATGAGAGGTTCTGCCAATAAAAAACGCAGGGATGTTTCTTTTGAAGAAGGGGATTGGGTTTACCTAAAGCTACAGCCATACAGATTAAAATCTTTGGCTAAAAAGATGAATGAAAAATTAAGCCCCAAGTTTTATGGCCCTTATCAGATTGTTAAAGTCATTGGGAAAGTAGCTTATCAATTGCAATTACCTCCTGAAAGTAAAGTGCATCCTATTTTTCATGTATCCCTATTAAAGAGAGCCATTTCTCCTGCGATTAAACCTCAGCCTTTACCTCCAATGTTGTCTGATGAATTAGAGTTGAAGGTGGAACCTATGGGTGTGAAAGCTATCAGGAATTCTCCAGCTGGTATAGCAGAAATATTAGTTCAGTGGAAAGATTTGCCTGATTTTGAGGCTACTTGGGAGGCAGAGTCAATTATCAAAGAGCAGTTTCCTGATTTTCACCTTGAGGACAAGGTGGCTCTTTTGGGGGGGAGTATTGTTAGGTTACCTGTTAAACAGGTATATCAAGCAAAGACACATGGCAAGTTTAGGAAATAAGTTTAGAAATTAGGTGACCTGTAACTGGTTGTTAGCAGTTACAGTTTTGTTAGTTGTTATAAATAGCAACTGCCAAGCTGTTAGGGAGGAGGATGGTATTATTGGCCGTTGGTTAGGGAGGCTAGGCTCAATCCCTAGCATTGTAACAGAATTACCAGCAATAACACTACGATACTTTCAAACTCTAACACCCTCACACAACACTAATTTCATTTTGCCAAGGCTCAGACACAAATGAAAAAATATTCAGATCGAAAGAGGCGTGCACTGAATTTTGAAGTTGGGATTGGGTTTTTCTTAAATTAAAGCTGCATAGACAGTAATCAGTAGCTAAGAGAATTCGCCAAAAGCTGGCTGCCTGTTTCTATGGACCTTGCGAAATATTGGCTAAGATGGAGGAATCTACACATAAGCTCCTATTATCAGAATAGTCAAGGATTCATCTAATTTTCCAATTAAAAGGGCCATTGGAGATTTTCAGGTGCAGGGTTCTTAGAGTATAGGACTATAGATTACAATCTTGATAATAAGGTGCGGGTTAGCTGCCACAAGAGTTGGAGGTCCAAACTGGTTCTGCATATCAGTTTTAGGCCAGACCACTATTACAAGGGAAGGGACTTCAACGAAGTAGAGTTTGACCAAGTGGACAGGCAGTCCAATCAAGGATGTGACTTGGGAAGATGATGCCTTTATAATTTAGCCTTGAAGACAAGGCTGGTTCTATAGGGGGCAGTATTGATAGGGACCATGAGGAAGAATTGGACAAGTTGGTACTAAATAGAGAGAATAGCACAAGGTTTGGCAGATTTACTACATGAAACGTTTTAAGAAAAATAGAGAGGCTTAGTTGGCAAGGGAGGGAGAGAAATGACATGTAAGGGGGTGAGTTAGTTTTATAAGAAATAGAGAGAAGGGGGTCATCATGGAATTCTATTAGCAGAGACAGAGAGGGATCACCGAGAATCTTCTCTGGTCATGACACATTGTGGCCAGCCCCCAAAACACTAGCAAGATAGTGGGTAGCAGGATGACGATACGGTAACGAAGAGGTGGTCCCCGGCACATGCACAGGCGATGGTTAAACCATCCCATTCATCTATCCAGCTATCTATACCCATGGACAACAGAAAGTGGTGCAGCAATGCATGGATCGGCATATTAAGGAACTTAACGGCGTTCGATAGATTGGAAGAAGGATTCTTGTGGGATGGAGATGAGGATATTAAACCTAAGTACCTGGGTGATGATATGGTGTTATTCATGGGGCTTAGCGATTCCAAAGCAGAGGAATTGTGTAGGGAAACAGATGAAAGCGGATTGTCCATGTTTCACACACTGGATAAATGGAGCCCAACATTAAGGTCTTGTTTCAGGCTGGTTTGGGTACTATGCGGGGGAATCCCACTACAAGCATGGGATATGGAGAATATCAAAAAGATTGTGGTAGGGGTGGGTGAAGTGGTGGATATGGATGACGATACCGACAACCTCCATCGCATGGACAGGGCACGAGTGCTCATCAAAACACCATGGCATCCTACGATTAACCACAACTTAGTTGCGTCCATTAACGAGGTCAAATACATTATCAATATGGTCGAGGAGACATGCTATAGCCTCTGCCGCTGTAAATGAAACGGGGAGATTTGCAGGGTCTTCAGAGGAGATATCGTTTGACAAAAGTGTTATGGGGATGAGCGAATTGTCGGAGGATACACTGGTTGTTGTCGAGTCTCCAACAATAGCTATGGTGGCGGATGTAGATAGGGGTGAATGCAGCAGTAGCAGGGGGGGGGGGGGGGGGAGAAGCTAGCATCCCTGGTCAGTGTACCCTGCAAGAACTGTTGGGTAGTCAACAGGATTCTGACAGAAGGTGCAGCATTTGGGATGAAGCAGTGGATGCTTTCTGTGGAAGACAGTCTCCCACATACAAGAGGAAACTTGCTGAAAGCGACAACAATGATGCAGGGGATACTCGTCAGGGAGTAGGGGAGGCAGCAGTTGATGCAGAAATGGGGGTCAGTGATGTGGACTTCTGTGAGAAGAAAGCAGTAATAAGATTGGAGAAAACAGGAATGTGATGGACCCACATCTGACGCAAAATTTTGAATTAAAGAAGATGGAGGCACATGATGGTTCAGTGGGAAAGGAAGCTGCCTGGTCACCTATGGGACCCACAAACAAATGCAATGTTGAAAGGCTAGGAGATAAATATAGGCTGTCGGGCCATAACATAAAAGGGTCTGACCCACAGTGGAAGATATACTCAAGAAACAAGTGGTGTAAAAAGGATTTTCGGCCCAAAGAAACAAATGGAACTCAACCTGGACAAGTAAAACAACAAATCATTAATAAAGTTTGTGGACTGAAGGAAATTGTTGATTGGGGGCAAAGGCACCACAGAAATGAAGTGAGGGATGCGGAATGGGATTGTGGCAATGAGAAGAGCCCTGGGCCATATGGACTAAATTTCAAGTTTCTCAGAATCTGGGTAGTAATCAAAGCTGACCTACTTCGTATTTTGGATGAATTCTATGTAAACGGCTTATTTCCGAAGTAGGGTAATGCATCATTTTCTAGCATTGATCCCTAAGGTTCACAACCCCCAGAGTTTAAATGAATATAGGCCTATTTCATTAATAGGTTGTGTATAAAATTGTGGCCAAGGTGCTGTCTACACGATTGAAGAAGGTGCTGCCACACATCGTAGATGATCACCAATATGCTTTTATAGAAGGGAGACATTTGCTGCATAATGTGGTTATAGCAAATGAGGTGATTGATGAAGCAAAAAGGAGTAATAGAGGCTGTCTTATTTTCAAAGTTGATTATGAAAAGGCATATGACTAAGTAAGCTAGGATTTTCTTAAGTATATGATGAAGCGGATGGGTTTCTGCTCTAAGTGGATTAGTCGGATTGAAGGATGTCTGAAATCGCCTCTATTTCTATATTGGTTAATGGGAGCCCAACTGCAGAGTTCACTCGTCAAAGAGGACTCAAGCAAGGAGACCCACTTGCCCCATTCTTATTCAACATTGTAGCAGAGGGCTTAACTGGACTGATGAGAGAAGCACAAAAGAAGAATCTGTTTGAAGGCTTTAAGGTTGGGAAGAAAAATGTAGACATCAGCATTTTACAGTATGCAGATGATACAATTTTCTTTGGGACAACATCGGTGGAAAACGTAAGAGTAATCAAGGTGATGCTGAGGAGCTTTGAATTGATGTCGGGTGTGAAGATAAATTTTTCTAAGAGTAGATTTGAGGTGTTAGGGTGAACGAACAGTGGATTAACAATGCTGCCAGCTACTTAAACTACAGAGTGTTGTCGATACCATTTTCTTATTTGGGTGTTCCTATTGGGGAAAACCCAAGGTGCTGTGAGACATGGGATTTTCTTGTCAAAAAGTGTAATGTGAGACATGGGATTTTCTTGTCAAAAAGTGTAAGCGGAAATTATCAAAATGGAAGCAAGAATACCTCTCTTTCGAGGGAAGGGTGACTTTGATAAAGTCAGTCTTGAAATCGATCCCCATATTTTTCTTTTCTTTTTTCAGGGTGCCAAAGAAAGTGGTCAATAGGTTGGTGAGGCTTCAAAGGAGGTTTTTATGGGGAGGAAATGCAGATCAAAAGAAGATTGTCTGGGTGAGCTGGGAAATGGTTTGTCAACCGAAGGAGAAAAAGGGTTTGAGAATCAGGGATTTAGTAAAGTTTAATCATGCTTTACTTGGAAAATGGTGTTGGAATATGTTTCCTCACCATGATGAATTGTGGGCACAAGTTTTGGATTCAAAATATGGAGGTTGGAGGAATTTGGATGAGTCATGATGATCCATGAGTGAATCCATTTGGTGGAGGGACCTGAGCCTCATTTATAATTCGAATGAGGAGGGGGGATGGTTCAAAGAGGGACAAGATGGAATATGGCTTGTGGTTGTGTTGTTCCGAGAAGATGGTTGGAAGGAGGATGCGGTGTCACTTAAGGAGAAGTACCCAAGATTGTACCAAATCTCTCAACAACAACAACACCATATCCAACAAATGGGTATAACATCACAAACAGGTTGGGAATGGCAGCTCCGATGGAGAAGGTTTTTTATGGAGGGAGAAGAAGATCAGTTATAAAATTTTTAGAAGATATACAGGGTCTGTCACTACAAGTACAACAACAAGACACTTGGAGGTGGGAGGGTGATTTGAGTGGGAATGGGAAATATACAGTGGGGAGCGCTTACAGGTTACTTAACAGGGATTTGACAATCTAGAATCAGGATGATGTGTTCAAGGCTTTATGGAAACTAAAAATTCCTATTAAAGCCCCATGCTTTGCTTGGAGATTGATTAGGGATCGATTGCCTACTAAGAAGAAATTAAGAAGGAATATGGAACTCAATGATGTCAGCTGCCCATTTTGTAGGAATCATGATGAGGACGCGTCTCATTTATTTTTCAGCTGTGCTAGAATTCTGTCGTTGTGGTGGGAATCGATGTCGTGGATAAACATAGTGGGGGTATCTTTGGTAACTCCAACAAAACATTTCCGTCAACATTCCTACTACTGTATTAATGGACTCAGAATTCAGAGATGGTAGACTTGGTGGATAGCTATGACCTGGTGTATTTGGCATCATAGAAATAGAATTGTCTTCCACAATGAGAGTTTCAATGGTCAAAAATTGATGGAGGATGCACTATTCTTTTGTTGGACACTTGGACTTGGTTAAAAAATTTGGAGAAAGGATTTGACATTCCTTTTCACTATTGGTATAATAATATTAGGGAAGGCTTTTGTAGTCATGAGAGGGATTAAAATATAGTTTTTTCCTTTTTGATATGGGTGTGAGCCTTGACTTCAGCCAGATCTTTGGTGTCCTAATTCATGTATGTATTCATGTATTAGGTTGTCATAGTTCTGCAACTTTAGTCGCTAGGTTGTATATAAATCAGTGCTACTTGTACTCTATTTATCTCATATATAAAATATATTTTTGCTGATAAAAAAAAATGAGCTCTATTGGACCAAAACAAAGCAAATAAAAGCATAACTTAATTTACCAGTCATTCTAAAAGGCAGACAATCATCTGAAATTTTCAGTGAGTTTCTTTGAGGACTAGAAGCATAGAATGGAGCCTAGAGAAAATGAAAATAAATGCATACCTGATACAGAACATATTTGACAGAAGGGTCATTTTTCAACTCTCCCTCAAGCTCAAATAAGTGAAGCTTCCACTGCAGAAAACAAAACCAGGTTAATATTTTTATACAATATTACACTAATAGTATGTAGCTAATACCCAGGGAGAATAAATAAATAGAGGAATTGAGTATAAGGATGAAATTTTTCAGAAGACACGTCCTGTATAACTGAACATTGGCCCAGAAATGACCATTCTAGACCATAAGCAGCAGCCTGCTGATGTATTTTTACTACCTACAATATTAATTTTAACAGGAAAATAAGCAAAAAAAAAATCAGCTCATCATACTAACACAGCTGTTACACAACCGCTAAGATCACACTACCAGGAATTTGTTTTGCTCCCAACACTAGTGTTGTTAGGGTAAAAATCACACAATGCTGGATTAAAGTCATAGAACTCTGCTAAGGAGTAGAAAACAAGTGTGGCCAGCCGGAGGAACTATAAATCACCAGCTCATAGGAAAACTTAAAAGGATTACGATATTGTTAGGAACTACAGGTTTGGGCAGGTTTATACAAGAAGAAATAGGCATGACAGGGGTATGTGCCATAATTTAGGCCCAGTTGTAAATAATTCTGAAACAGCATAGGCTGAGAAGGGTAGTTAGATAGGGAGAAAGACTTTTAGTGGGAAAGTAGTTGTAGAGGCAAATAAAAGAGTGTAACAGAAAGGAGGTTAGTCCGTTTTGATCATTTTGTAGATTAGTTCAGGAGAGAGTGAAGGCTATACAATTCCCTCATCTGGAGGAATTCCTCTGTGTACCTTGTTCTCAATTTCTAGGCTTTCTAGGACCTTGCTAGAACTCCCAATTCAATGATACACCATATTCTCTTATCTGGTGCCTAACAGATATCCTCTTTCAACTAATTATATCCACTTCAAATGCTAGCATGAAAATTTGTATGACAATGATATAAGAATATTTGAGCTTTTTTTAATTAAGAAATGTTAACGTCTTGATTGAAGATGTTAATCTAAATACACATTTAATCATTAACTTATTAAATAAATAGAACAAGAAATTTTGTTTGTGAATTGTACATTAGTTAATGTTAGAATGAAAATTTGTATGAAAAATGGTCTAGCATATTTTTGAGCATGTTCAAGATTGTTGTCAACATTCATGTTCAAGCTTCAAAACATGATTGCTTAATATGTGGCAATTGAATAGAAATAAGTTGAATGAATCAAATTCAAATATTATACAAAATGTTCGAGGAGGAAAGAAGAGAATTTTCAACTCACAGGACAAAATTTAGTCAAAACTAGAATTTCTCCACTAGGATCAACAGTATGTCTAGCCGCTAGGGTCTCCATTACAATTGACCTTGCTGGTAACCATGAGTTGACATGAAATTGAACACTCTACAAATGAGGAGGGAGCTATATCAGACAACAAAGCAAAACGTAAAACAGGGAAGAAAAAATTTAAAAACCACATTCATGTTAAAGTTCAAAAAGAAAGTACACGAGTGAAGACTTACATCCAGAAACTCACTACCAGCAAGAGCCATTGCACGTTGAAAGGCCTCATTTTCTTTCTCAGGTGACTGATCAGGATCTGTCCAATCTAAATTTAGCCTTCCTACTCTTGAGGATAAATGAGTATTATTCACATATCTTGGAGGTTGGTCTGTATCATACTGATTGATTCCATTGTCTATAGCATCAATTGCCTAATATAATTAAACAAAAATACTATTATCACGAACTTATACGATTAGAAACATGTTTTGCTTCACTTTACAATAACTAACAAACCCCAAATGCACCATTAATCACATAAGTCATTCTGCAGGCATTTATCAAATTTACCCAACGCTACACGTGATTAATTCCGCCTATGTGTCCTTGCATGCATGGCATGTCCTAAGACAAGATAAAGGAGGAGGGTTGGTATCAGGTTTTGCGAACCAATCATAAAAAAACAGCTATTTTTATGAGATGAACCTTCATGATATTTCGTTGGAATGTAGCCTTCATAGCGACACGTTACATCAGGCTCCGGATGTAGCAAAAAATGGGCTAGGGCCCTTGCCACAAGGTAAGGTGCTACATCAGTCCCGGGATGTAGTGATATGTGAGCTAGGGTCCTTGCCGCATGGCAAAGCACCAGGTCTTCACCTGGATTTGGTGACAAGTAAGCTAGGATCCCAAACACGCATATGGGCGAGCGTGGCGAACAAACACCGCCCAGGGGTTAAGGATGCAATTGGGAAGAATAATAAAGTTTTGGGACCCGATGACGTCCCTATTGAAGTGTGGAGAGGCCTGAGAGATGTGGCAACAAAATTGTTGATCAATTTTTTCAATAAGATTCATCAAATAAATAAGATGTCTGATGCTTGGTGGAAAAGTATGATTGTGCCTATTTACAAAAACAAGGGAGATATCCAGAATTGTTCTAACGATAGAGGCATTAAGCTCATGAGCCATACTACGAAGTTGTGGGAGAGAGTTATCGATCATCGCTTGAGGAAGGAGACCAAGATTTCTATAAATCAATTTGGATTTATGCCAAGAAGATGTACCATGGAAGCTATTTTCTTGATACGACAATTAATGGAAAGGTATCGAGAAAAGAAGAAAGACTTACATATGGTGTTCATAGATCTTGAAGAAGCATATGATAGGGTCCCAAGAAAATTTTTATGATACACTCTTGAGAAGAAAAAAGTACCATCAAAGTATGTTAATGCAATCAAGGATATGTATGATGGGACTACTACATGTGTGAAAGCTTGTAATGGAACATCAAGGTATTTTCCTATCATGATAGGCGTACACCAAAGTTTTACTCTTAGTCTTTATCTCTTTACCTTAATGATGGATGAACTAACAAAAGATATTCAAGAGGAAGTGCTGTAGTGTATGCTTTTTGCAGATGATATTGTGCTTATTGATGAGACCAAAGATAATGTTAATAGGGAACTTGAATTGTGGAGAAACACTTTGGAATCTAAATGATTCACTATAAGGCAGAAAAAGGATGAGTATATGAAGTGTGAGTTTTCGCTGGTAAGAGATGGTGATCAATTTCCATGCACCTACTTGGTCAAGAGGTATCCAAGAAAGATATTTTTAGATACTTGGGATTAATTTTGCAAAAAGGTGAAGAGATTGATAGGGATGTAAATCATAGAATCAGAGCAAGGTAGATGAAATGGCAGAGCACATCTGAATTTTAGTGTGACCGCAAAATTCTCCTTAAGCTAAAAGGAAAATTCTATAGAACAGCTGTAAGACCTGCAATATTATATGGAGTTGAATGTTGGCCAGTACATAGACAGCATGAGTACAAAATAGGGGTAGAAGAAATGAGGATGTTAAGGTGGATGTGTGGCGAAGATGGATAAGATAAGAAATGAAGATATTCGACAAAAGGTAGCAGTAGTGACAAGATGAGGCAGCATAGATTTAGGTGGTTTAGACACGTTATGAGACGACCCCTAGATGCTCCCAGAAGAATAAGAGTTTGTTACCAAGAGCTCTACATAAAGAGAGGAAAAGCTACATCGAAACTTACCTGGAGAAAGTTAATTAAACAAGACTTAATGGAGTGAGATATAGATTGGTGGATGGCGTGTTTTAAGACGGAGTGGAAAAAAGCTATAAGATTGGTAGAGGGTTAGACCTCTTTTTATTTCTATGTGGTAGTTTTTTTCCTCCTCTTATTTTCCTCTCTCCTTCTTTCACCCTTCTTGTCTTTTATCTTATTTTCTTTTCTTTTGTCTTATTTTTCCTTTTTTCTTCCCCTCCCCCTTCTTTTTTTTTTTAACTTCTTCGTATCTATCATTGGGTTCATCTACCACCGACCCCGATTAACTTGGATTAAAGGTGCTGTTGATGTTGACCTAAGAACATGTGATTTATAGTTGAGCGTCCCAACACAAGACAACCAGAGTTTTCTTATGAAGCTCTCATATTGGAAAATGATCTTGTTCCTATGACACCAAATGGTCCAAGTCAAAGCTACCCACAAAATCTGTCATCTCTTCATGCTGAAATCAATATCACAGTAGAACAAGTGTTGAGTGAAATGTTCTTTCGGGGTTACTGAAAATACACTTACAATATTTACCCACGACATAGATTCCCACCAAACGGCATAATTCTATCACAGCTAAAGAATAAATGTGACGCATCCTCATCCTTATTCTTGTAGAAAGGGCAAAGAGTGTCGTTGAGTTCCACATTTCGTCTACTCAAGTTCATCTTAGATGGCAGTCTGTCCCTGCACAGCCTCCACGCAAAACATAAAGCTTTATTAGGTATTTTTAGCTTCCACAAGTCCTTGAACATATCATCATGATATGTACCATTCATTTCACTGTCAATAAAGCTGTAAGCACTCCCCACAGTGTATATTACACTCAAATCAGCCATCCAAATCCAAGTATCTTGTTGCTGTAATTGTATAACCGAGTCTTGAATATCTTTCATAAAATTTACAGCTGATTCAACCTCCCCTTCCATAAAATTTCTTCTCCACCTAAGCTTCCATTCCCATCCAGATTGTGTTATTATACCCATATGGTGGATATAATGTTGTTGTTGATGAGAAAGCTGATACAATCTTGGATACCTCTCCATCAAAGACATCCCATCATTTTTCCACCCATCCTCCCAAAACAGTATCTTAGAACCACATCCCACTTTCCATTTTAACCCATCTCTAAGCCATTGCCCCACATCATTGGAATTACCTAATAAACTGAGATCCCTCCACCAAATGGATTTGCTGCCAGATCTTCTAGACCTAATCAAGCTCCTCCAGCCACCATATTTTGAATCTATAACTTGTGCCCATAAATCATCCTGCTGGTGGAACATGTTCCAATACCATTTTCCAAGTAAAGCAAGGTTAAACTTAGTTAAATCTTTAATTCCCAAACCCCCAAGCTCCTTGGGTTTGCAAATCAAATCCCATCTTACCCAAGCAATCTTTTTTTGATCAACACTTCCACCCCACAAAAACCTCCTCTGAATTTGCTCCAGGCAAGATATCACCCTCTTCGGCACCCTGAAAAAGAAAAAAGGAATATGGGGATCGAGTTCAGGATTGACTTAATCAAGGTCATCCTTCCCCCAAATGAGATATATTTCTGTTTCCACTTAGCTAAATTTCGCTCATATTTCTTGATCAAAGGATCCCATCTCTCAATACGTCTCGGATTCGCGCCAATAGGCACTCCCAGATAGGAAAATGGTAGCGATAAACGTCTACAGTTTAAGTAAGAGGCAGCATTGTTAGTCCACTGCTCATCCATACCGAACACCCCGAATCTACTCTTAGCAAAATTTATTTTCAGCCCCGATATCAATTCAAAACTCCTTAACATCACCTTAATGGTTTTAACATTTTTCACCGAGGCTGCACCAAAGAAAATGGTATCATCAGCATATTGCAAGATGCTGATATCAACACATTTCTTCCCCACCTTATAGCCATCAAACATATTCTTTAGTTGAGCTTCTCTCATCATACCTGTGAGGCCCTCTGCCACAATATTGAACAAGAGTGGGGCTAGAGGGTCACCCTGTCTAAGGCCCCTGTGTGGTGTGAACTCAGCTGTAGGGCTAATGTGGTTCGATTTGAGTGTTACAAATAGGCTCTCAAATCCCTGGAGATTTCTGTTCTAAGCTTCCTATTTCTCTGCACTTTTGAGTTTCCTTAATAGAGGATGAGTCATTTTAATAATTTTTCCCCATTTGTTAGTTCCTAATTCCTATTCTATGACAAGGCATCTATCAGAATGTTTTGGTACTCTCATCATCCACTTTCTGGCTGAACCTCTCCTAAATCTCCTTAACCCAGATTTTACTTAAAATGAAGAACATAAAAATTAAAATGAATCAAAAAGAATTAAACCAAGCAAGATCTTACAAAATATAGTTGGGGACAGAAAGAAAAGAAGGAAAAAATCTACTACCTCCATGAAGCTCTTGTAAACAGCCAAATATATGTAATGCACATCTCGGTGTTCCTCATCTACCTTAAGTTCTTTGGCTATAATCTCCTTTCCAAAATGCTACGGGCAGAAAGCAAAAGTTTAATTTAATTATCAAGGCATATTCACATTTAGAATAAAATTATCCACAAACATTTGGCAATTGTACCGAAATAGAGGAATTCACGACCATGTAAATGACATAAACAAGAAGTGATAAAACCCATAACCAGAATAGGTAGCTTAGATAAGAATTTTACTTTATAAACAAGACCAGCACTACTTAATTTAGTGGAGAAACCATGCCCAAAAACTTCTTCAAATCCCTTTTGATGGTGATCATACCGATCTCGGGCAGGGTCATACACTCCCCCAACATCGAGAACAGCATCAAGACCCTCCAACACCTAGATATCAACAATTTAAGTTAAACAAAAACTTTAAACAGATATTGACACAAACTTCCACTCCATTCATTTGCTAAAGTCTAACTAAAACACATAGGGCAACAACCAAAAACAAACACTGGCAACAAGATAAAAACTTAACGCGTCTCTCCTACTAAATTTCCTGTGCCCCTCCCCCACTTTTGCCTCACTAGCTACAACTCAATATTAAAAAAACTCCACAAACAAACCAATACACCAGCAACTTGATAGGAATCAGCCTTGTCCACATTTTCTAAGGAACCAAACACTGAAACACACACACAATCAAAAAGTGACTAATGTCTACATTTTTTGTTTTGGGTTCTTTGACAACATTTTAGCATAAAAAAAAACTTTCCAAACAAATCAATAACTCACTAGACCACTGATAAGTCTTTAAACTTCCAGAAATAAATAAAAAAAAACACAATATTACAGCAACCAAATAAAGAAAAAGAGACACACTTACCATCAACCAAAAAAAAAAAATTTCTCATTAACCAAACTCCCCAAGAAAAAGAATCGAACTGTATATTGTAAATAACATTTTCTCAGCAACAAAATAAGAAAACACATGATAGTTTTTGTTTGGTTGAGAGGGAGAGAGAAATACAGAAGAAATTGTGTGGGTCCCACACCTCGCACAACGGTAAAGTTGTGAATTGGTTACTTGTTGGTTATAGGTTCGAATCCGAAAATAGTCTCTGTGCATATGCAAGGGTAAGGCTGCGTACAATATCTCTCCCCCTTACCTGCGCATAGCGTGGAGTCTTTGGGCAATGGACTACGAAATTTTTTTTTTTATCGTCTTTGTTTTCATCCTCTAAACCAAACATAGCAATCTATCCATGAAACCCATTTCGAGTCCGTGTCACACAGACAACCTCCCCCACTCATGGGATGACATTGGATAGGGTCCTATAGTACTCATTTTCAGACTCACGAGTAGCAACTTTAATTCCCATTTCCGTATCCGCTGGATACTTATGTACTCATACCCACACCCATGACTCGTACTTTACTTATGTATAAAATTAATAAATTAATAAAATATGTTAATTAGAAAAATTACTACATGTAAATCTAAATATACTCTTAAGTAATCCAAACATAACATTAAAAACATCCGCACATAATACTACTTCTATTCCTATATATAAGAAACAATTACCGAATTTATCAAGACCAATATAAGTTGTTAGATTAGTTAATTTATCATAAATTTTAATTTAATTTTAAGACTATCCATGACATCAAATGGTTTAAGAGGTGATTATTTTTTAAAGATAATCTTTTAACGAATAAGTATACATTGTTTTGTTGATAGCTCAACTAGCCATTCTTCAGTCGAAAGCCCACCAAGCTAGACTTCGAGTCCTAGGAGATATAAGGTTGGTCTAGTGGGGAAGGGAGAAGGAAAAGGAGAGAGATTACGCATTCGAATCTGCAGCTACAGAAACTAATAATACTAACAACTAAAATTTGCCAATAAAAAAAGAGTCCAACTTCGACAAAGAATCTGAATCCGTGTTCCAAGAGAGAGTGAATGTGGATATGCTTAAATATGTTTTATTCCTAATAAATATTCGATTTTTGCGTTTGCTCCCTAATAAATTTTTTTTTCCAGTTGAGTTACAATTTTGTAATTTTGTAGTTCATGATAAATTACTGAATAGCAGAACCAAAACCTGAGGGTCTCGGGAGCGAACGATTTCGGCGCTGTTGAATTTGTTGGTGAGGCGAATCATGAAGCAGCCAAGGGCCTCGTCGCAGTGAAAGCTTCCATGGTGCGTACCCACGCGCTTCAGAGGCGCGTGAACGGGAGACCCCGAAGAGAAGTAGACTGTAGCTTGGTTTGCCATCAGAAGAAGCGGAAGGAGAGAAGTAGTAGTGTGTCTGCGGAATTGGAATCGGATGAATGGTTTTGTTGCTGCAGCCCACATGCCACTCTTTTTTCCCTCAATACCAAAACCCCGCCCTACTAATTTTGTAGGGTTTTAGTTTAGCCAATGTAGCTGAGAAAAAAAAAAAAAAAAACAAGACATGAGAAGAGGATATGATGTGGATGCATCTAGTCCATTCATTTCTTTTAAAGGAAATTAAAGGTTGAGATTGAAAACGCACAAAATATATAATGAAAGATTAAAGAAATAACAGACAGTTACAATTGACTATTTAGTGGCTCTGGTACCACTAACGCGGAAGTAACGTTGTGGATATAAAGACATACAGGGAAATTGTCTTGGAAGATTATTAAAAAGTCTTCTTATATTATCAATCCTTATATAAGAATCTAAATTATATTCAAAATCTTGCGTATATAAAATTATATGATTTTCGAACTCATGAAATAACAACATGTATACAATCATGAAAATAAATTAAGCTAAAATCAACGTTAATCATAACCAAAACTTACTAAGATAGTCGGATAATGTTGCAAGAAGAAATACTATAAGAAGTATCAACAAGTTGAAAGCGATTCTCGAAATGGTTGCACACTTATAAAACAAAAAGGATTTTTCTTATTCCAACTCCCGATGCCCTTTACAAAAGTTATACACCTATTTATAATCCTACAGACCAGTCGGATTTGAATCCGGACTTAACTATTTTACATAAATGGTACCTAACTTACATCAGAAAGAAAAGAAACAAAACACGCATGTATATGAATAGGAAAAGCTACAGATAAGGCTATTATGCCAAAACACGCATGTATATGAACAGGAAAAGCTACAGATAAGGCTAGGCTACAGATAAGGCTATTATGCCAAAACACGCATGTATATGAACAGGAAAAGCTACAGATAAGGCTATTATGCCAACAGTACTTCTGTCCCCTGCCGACAACTCTGATTATTGATTCTTCTTATCCCTTATCTTCTTCTTTATTCCCAATTTCTGCATTATTCCGAGAATTCTTCTTTAGTAAAATAATTAAGCATATCTCTGTTCTTTTGATAAGGATTGGTGCTTGAACTACTTCCTTCATCTTTTATTAACTTCTGTCCACATCCTGGTATTGCCCGCATTCGTTGAAGACGTTCTTCAAATTCTTCTTGAGAGGAGGCTGTTGATAACTCTGCCATTATTTGACTTTTCTGCGCTAAAAATAATGCTTCTTTATCTGCGTTTATGTTAACTGAGATCTGGGAATTTTGTTGTTATTAGCCCATTGGATAATTTTCTCTTTATTGATTATTCTAACATCAAACTTCTTCCACCATTTTATTCTGATCTGTCTGGAAAGAAAATATAAATCTGTTTCATTATCAGTTCTTTCATAGGTATAGGTCCAACTCATTATCCAGGTTATTCCTTGTGAAGCTATAAATGATAAAAACTTGTATCCTTCTACAAAAGTAGTATTACTTTTGAAGAATTGATATATTTCGTCAACTTATGGAGGAAACACTTCTCTCATAGGACCAAAATTGTAAAACCATTTAGGAAATTTTAAAGATATGCCCTTCTTAAACCATATAAACCAGGAATGTTTATTTGGTTTCATGTATAAGACATTATTCCAGGCGGTCATGCAGTCATAGTAACTGTATTCTTGAGGAACAAAGGTTCTGGAGAATCTTTGTAAAGGTTGTCCCCAATCAATATCAGATAATACATTAAGGATTTTGATTTTGGAGAACTGTATGACACCATTATTATCCTCATTATGGACTAATTATATAGAGTCAGTATCAACAAGGATATATTCATAAAATAATCTGGCTTTTCTAGTATCAGGACAAGGGTATTGATTTTCTGGAGGAAATATTTTATTGGCCAAATCCACATGTAATAGTTTAAGCCAATGTTTCTCAACTATGATTATGGAGAGGGTATTTTCTTTTTTAATATATTCTGGATCTGTATCAGTATGGGTTTGAAAAGTCTGAGTAGGAGTTGCTTTTGATGGAGAAGCTGTATTATAATCTCTAGGTCCTACTAAAGTATTGAGGTATTGAATAGGGGTATATCTATTTTTCTGTGTAGGGACTGATCCCCTAACAACATGGGACATGATATTTGGTCTGATATTGGGGTTTGTTAGCCATCGGCTGTATTGCTTTCTCTTGATTGTTGTCTTTATTTGTTCCCAGTGGGGGTCCGTATTGATCTTTGCTTTTATTCTTACTCATTCTGATCCCTGTAAGAATTCTCTAGTTAAAAAATCTGGTAAAAAAATCTTTTCTCCTTGAATATGCTCAATATCAAAATCAAAACAGGATAATAAAGATTGCCATCTAGCAAAAATATGTTTTGAAATTAAGTTTTTAATGTCTTTTTGTAAAACAGAAGGTGCAGCTTTACAATCAGTTCTTATAAAAAACCTTTTATTAAATAAATCATCTTGAAATTTTTGTAAACATAAAACTATTGAAAGTATCTCTTTTTTCACAGTAGAATATTTTTTCTGAGAATGATGCCAAATACCTGAATGATATCTGACGACTTGTTCTTTTGATTCTAAGGAAACTCTCTGTTTTAAAATACCACCATATCCTACATCTAACGCATCAGTTTCTACAATTAAAAAAGCTGAAGGATCTGGTATTCCTAAACATGGTAATTTCTTAGTTATCTGCTTAATTCTTCTGACTGCTAGGGTCATATTTTTAGACCATTCTGGAGGTGTATTCCTGAGTCTTTCATATAAAGGGGCACACTCAATTCTTATATTTGGTATAAAGCTATATAATTTATACAGCCTAAAAACCTCTGTAATTGTTTTTTATCTTTAATTTCATTAGGAAATTTATCTGTAAATTCTATAGACCTCTGTATTGGAATAATTGTCCCTTGATGGATTTCATATCCTAAAAATCTTATTTTAGTTTCAAATATTTTAATTTTTCTTTCTGACACTACTAATCCATTTTCTTTTATGATTTCTACAATTTTTTCTAAATGTTCTATATGTTGATTAATACTTTTTGAATAGACCAATATATCATCTAAATATACAATTGTAAAATTAGAATATATATAAAATATATCATTCATTATGTTTTGGTATTCACTAGGAACATTTTTCAAACCTTGAGGCATAACATTCCATTCATAATGCCCAAAAGGGACAACAAAAGCAAGTTTATATTTATCTTTAGCCTTATCTGTAGCCTAGCCTTATCTGTATGCCCAAAAGGGACAACAAAAGCAATTTTAATGCGGCTGGTCTGTAGGATTATAAATAGGTGTAGGGATGTTAAAAAAAATAGTTTTTTTAAAAAATAACAATAACTAGTTATAATATAAAAGTATATTAAAATTATAATCAATTATATAATTATGAGTATTTTAAAGAAATTTTTTAATTTAAAAAGTTGTAATAGTTATAAAACAATAACTATTTTATAAAAACAAATATTTCAATAACTTATTTATAACTAATTATGTAATGAATTTTAGATATAATATATTATATAATTAGTTATACAATAAACTAGTTATATACCAATAAGTTAAAAATAATAATTAATTATATCAAATTATGAGAAAAAATAATATATTAATCATGTAAAAAGTTATATAATCATTCAATCACATCATATCAAATACATTTATTAACTTTTATAATTATCTTAAAATAATTTAAACAAAAATTTATCTAATTATTCAATCACAAGACATCATATATAATAAATTTATATATTTTTAAAATATATTTTAAAATAATTCAAATAAAAATTTATGATTAGAGGATAATATAAAATTATCCATTCATATAAAACTTATTAGATTATACTTATATTTTAATTCGTTATGATTATAGTTGTATGATATCTATTTATTATCTGATAATTTATTAGGGATGGATACAGTTAAGTAAATATAAAAATTAATAGCACCCTAGTTTTGGGTTTGTGCGTGCGTTTTCACAGTTTTAAACGACGTTTTCTTGCGTTTTCAATGTCAACCTTAGATTTGTTTAGTAGAAAAATGAATGGGCATGATTCATTATTTCCTCATGTCCTGTTTTTTCCTTTTTCACGGAATTGTCACACTTACTCAGCAATAATCTCTGCATCTTCTTCTTCACATCACAATCACAGAAACATGCCCGTGAGAGTATTGGAGATCACCGCAGCACCTTCTTCTCAGGTTTCAGGTAATAATAACCATCATTTTTCATATCATGCAATTTTCTCTCTCTTTTTTCTTTGGTAAAAAGTTCTTTGTTTTTTTTTTATTGTTCGATTGAGTTTTGGTTCGATTATGTTGTGTTAGGTGCTAATTCGGGAAGGAGTTCGTGCCAATCTTGTAGTCTTCTAGGCGTTGGGCAGGTACTCGTATTCCAGTGTTTTTGTTTTGTTAGACTTTGCCAATAGAGATTATGAAATTGGGGTTTCTTTGCTTAAGGGAACACGGAGCATCTGATACTTCTTTAAGACAAATTGATAAAATGTATTTTCTATAAAAATAAAATTGGTTGAAATAATATTTTTGGGTGATGATCAAAGTGGTATTTTGAAATTAGAATTAGCAACTAGTACCGGCCTCTGATGATGGTAATTTTTATGGGTATCTCAGGCGTCATTCATTGGGAGAATGTGGTTAAGCACGAATTGAGTGTCAACGGCAACAGTAGATGCTTGTTTACTTTATGCATGTTATGATTCCACTTGTTGGAAAATTGATTTGTAGTCAGTACCACACTATGAAGCATGGACTCTGACACTGGACACGAATACTTTGACATGGCTAATGTCTAGAATACAGGACACGGGGACACCACATACACAAACAAACGAAGATTCTAATTAAATGAAACATGAGTAACATATAACAAAATATCTAAATTGATGGTATATTCATATTTTTAAACCAACTTTCTATGTTTTTTCGAGTGTATTAGTTGTGTAAAGGTAAAGACTTAAGTGTTACAAAAAGTAATTTTTGAATCAGGCATCTAATAAGAAGTGTCGGATAAGTGTCGAGCAAGTGTCCAGGTGTATCGTGTCGTACGACATGGCGACACTTTGAGCAAGAGAGGTGTCCGTGCTTCATAGGCACCGCATTCTAGTGTGAGCTTATGATTCTTTGCTTGACCTTATAAATTCATTTCAAGAAACTGAGCCCTGTTGAATCGCAATACGTATCGTGAATCGTTCAGCTGTTTTTTTGTATCGTGAATCGTGAATTGTATCGAATTGTAAGATTTAGAAACAAATTAAAAACAACTTAAAAATATATAATACTATATAAATCCAAATTAAAAAAAATCCAAGTACCAAAATATATAAGTAACCAAATGTAAAACCATTTATTCTCATAGTAATTAAATTTCAAGACTAATATTATCACTACTATCACTATAGTATTGCAATATCAAGTGTAATTTTTAAGAAATAAAATAGCCAAAAGGAGTAAAGTAAGCAAAAAAGGGTGTGCAGGAAGTAAATTGGATCTGGGCCCAAATAAAAAACCCTAATCCCCATAAAACTTTGTCTTCCCTTCCCAAATAAAAAGCCACGGTCTTTTCTTTCGCAGCCTCACCTTCACGCCTCCAGTGCTTTGTTTGTGACTTTGTCTCCACAAACCACCATGAGCGAAGACCTCAAGCTTCGATGACGTCGGCGACAGAGATGGCCCCAAACTGTGACGCCAATGACGGAGAGACTTTGTCTTCAACTCTGTGCGTCGCGTTTCTTCTCTGCAACTTCTCTCTCTGTGCGTCACTGCGTCTTGGCTTCTTCTCTGCAACTTCTCTGTGCCTTTCTTCTCGATTTCTTTTTTCTTTCTTTTCTTTCCGGTTTTATCTTCTAACTCCGTGACTCTTTGGATTACGTTTTTCATCTTCCAACTCTACGACTGTTGGTTTTCTTTTTTTTTTTTTTTAAATTTGAATCGAAAACTTGAGAGCGATTCACGATTCGGTTTTGAATCGTACGATTTCACGATTCAATGTTGCGATTCAACTTCAAAACGATTCAGTGGTTCGGTTCGTATCGTTTTCGGCATGTATCGGATCGAATCGTGCGATTCGAATCGTGTATCGTGCGATACTAACAACCATGGGGATATGTGAGAAAATGATGTGATAAAGTGGATTGGAGTGAAATGACCTTACATATCCATATAATGTCCATTTTCACTTTATCTTTGTATAACTACTTGACAATAACATGTAGTGAGCAGGGATTTCCATCTTTTCCCTACCTTATTTTTGACCTTCTAAAGGCGTAAGAGATAGAGTATGTGATGTGTAGTCAATTTCTGATCAAGTATTAGAGATCTTAGAGAAGAGTATTACCAATCAACTCTAACAGCCAGAAATCAGCATTTGAATTGATTTCATTTCCATGTTGTTTAGAAACAAGCAATTAATTAAACAACCTACTTCAGTTTTCAAGCCTCAAAATTAGTTAATAGCAAGGTTGTGAACTTGTGATATGCATTACAATGTTGGCTAGTTGATGACCTATGTCCTAAAGGATTCATCAAGGTTTTATGGTGGCTGTTGCCTGTTGGCTTCTGACTGCCTTATGTAACCGTCTTCTTTTATCTGGCCTTAGGATTGGCTTTGTAAAGTTTGGCTAAAAGTGAAAAGTATGGCATAGTTAGAGTTATGTCTTACATTAGTGATGTACTACATATCTATTTCATTTTATGATTCTAAATGCCAAGTATTTCAGTGCATAAGGGTACATTATGTCTTAGAACCATGTGACAGATTTCTTTTGACATAATAACTGTAAACTTAATTTGTTCTATTGGATATATATTGACTCAACCACAACAACAACAATAGTCAAGCCTTTTCCCACTAGTTGGGGTCAGCTAAATGGATCAAATGATGTATTAACATTTTCTTGTAATTGTGTCTATAGACAAATTATTGACCTCTAAGTCCTTATTTGTTTCACCTATAGTTTTTCTTGTTCTCTCTGCCTCTAGGTAATAGAAAACTAATAGATCATAGAAAAAGGAGAAAAGAAAGAAGATAAATGGAATGAAAAAATATTATTGAGGTTTATGAATCCTGAGTTACAAATCTCTAGAGTTATGAAGTTAGTTGCAATACAGTTAGGTAGTTAGGAAACATTTAGTTAGTTGTGACAGTTGCCAATAACTAACTTTACAAACTGACATAGTGTACTAACTACTAACTTGAGAGAGTGCAGTTGAATACTGCACCTCTCTAATCAATACTCTAATACTCCCCCTCAAACTCAAGGCAGGTGAGACTTTGGATATTCTCCTACCCAACAGGGCTATAAGTGCTATTCCCCAGCTTTGCGTCGAGTCTTTGTGTCTATCGATGTTCAGTTCTTTGAAACTCAATCCTACTTTTCCCAACATTCTCTTCAGGGGTAGATTTTGATGGAAGGAGAAGATAAGTCTACCGAAACTGCGGAACTCACAATGTTACATCATTGTCCTGAATCAACAGTGTTGCCTTTTGATCCTTCCCTCCATCCAGAAACAGGGGGAGATGCAAAGCCACAACCACGACAATTACTAGTTTATAGTAGGAGACATCATCCTAAAAGTGTAACTAATCCAGAACCTCTTCACTACCAAGAATCCACTCCCGAGTCCAGTTCCATCAGACCAGAAGTTATGCACTCTGATGACCTGCATCTTCCAATTGCAGTAAGGAAAGGTACTAGATCATCCACTGCTCATCCTATTTCTCACCATATCTCCTATGATAAATTGTCTCCAAGTCTTCGTGCATTCAACATAACGTTGGACAGCACAAGGTTACCACGAAATATTCAGGAAGCACTTGATGATCCTAAATGGAGACATGTTGTTTCTGAAGAGATGGATGCCTTGGAAAAGAATGGAACATGGGAAACTGTGACACTTCCCAAAGGCAAACAAACAGTGGGTTGCAAGTGGGTATTCATTGTTAAATTTAATCAGATGGCAGTATTAACAAGTACAAGACAAGATTGGTTGCTAAAGAATTCACCCAGACGTATGGGATAGATTATCAAGAGACCTTTGCACCAGTAGCTAAACTCAATACCATTCGAGTTCTTTTGTCCTTGGCAGTTAATCTTGATTGACCTTACAATGGTTAGATGTAAAAAATGTATTCTTAAATGGTGAGTTGCATGAAAAAATATACATGGATTCTCCACCTGGTTTTGGTAAAGGAGTCGGCAAAGTGTGTAAAATGCGAAAGTCTCTTTATGGACTTAAGCAGTCCCCAAGAGAATGGTTTGAAAAATTCACTCAAGCAGTTAAAGGGAAAGGATTTCTAATGGCTCAAACCAATCATACCCTCTTTCACAATTGTTCTAAGGATGGTAAGATTGCTATTCTTATTGTTTATGTGGACGACATAATTATTACAGGTGATGACTATGAAGAGCTGCAATCCTTAAAAAATTATCTTGCGAATTAGTTTGAATTGAAGGATCTTGGAGCTCTCAGGTACTTTCTTGGTATGGAGGTTGCACGGAATAAAACTAGAATCACTATCGTCCAAAAGAAATATGTTCTTGATTTACTTCAAGAAATAGGTATGCTGGGATGCAAGCCAGCAGACACACCTATGGAACCCAATATCAAGTTTGGGATTGAAGATGGGAAAGATGTGAACAAGGAGCAGTATCAAAGGTTAGTTAGTAAATTGATCTACTTGTCTCATACTCGGCCTGATATTGTCTTTGCAGTAAGTATGATCAGTCAGTTTATGCACTCACTAAAAGAAAGACATCTTTAGGCTATCTATAGAGTCTTGAGTTACCTCAAAAGTACTTCTGGTAAGGGACTCTTCTTTAAAAAGGGGGCATAACAAGATGGTTGAAATCTACACTGATGCTGATTGGACAGGTTCTATTGTGGACAGAAATTCACTTCGGGTTATTGTACCTATGTATGGGGTAACTTGGTAACTTGGAGAAGTAAGAAGCAAAATGTGGTTACAAGGAGCCGTGCATAAGCAGAATTTAGAGACTTGCTCATGGTGTTTGTTAAGGAATTTGGTTGAGAAGACTTCTTGAAGAACTAAAGATTTCTTATTCTCTACCCATAAGGTTGTATTGTGATAATAAGGCAGCTGTCAGCATTGCCCAGAATCCAGTCCATCATAATAGAACAAAGCACGTTGAGGTTGATTTCCACTTCATCAAGGAAAAATTGGATGATAGAAGTGTGTGCATGACATACATTCCAACCAAGGAACAAACTGCGAACATCGTCACAAAAAGCCTACCTAAGCCAACATTTGAAGATTTGATTGGCAAGTTGGGAATGATCAATATTTACCTCCCAACTTGAGGGGGAGTGTAGAAAATCAAAGAATATTAGTGGGTAATTATTAGGAATATCATCAGTTTATTTGTTTCCATTATTTCCTTTATTAGGATTAGGAAATATATGATTTGATATGTTTTAATTACAGTATGATGGGATTATTTCCCTTGTTACTTATTATTTAGTTCCCTTAGTTTCCTTATTTGTAAGCTTCTTTCACTATAAATAATTTTATGTGGTCTTAAAAGACACACAACAGTAAATAATTCACACGTGTGAATTTTCAGATAAAGAGTGAATTTTCAGACCTTGTCCGTTTCCTATGAGAATCTGTTCTGGTCCTTCAAAGGGCTCTAGTTGTTGAATATTCTGTGACTCACTAGTGACATGAAACAAGGCACCGGAATCAGGAATCCAGTTTGTAGAATTAGACTGAGGCTGTGCATTGGTCAGCATAGCACTGGCACTTGGGTTTGCCTGATTGCTGGTATTTCCAGATTTGTAAGTATTGTTAGTCCAAACAATAGAGGGACGGAGATCACTAGAAGTCTGACCAGAATTGTCATTATGCTGAGTGTAATTACTCTGAGATGAGGTGTGTGGAGAATAATCAGTACTCATAGGATCATGTAGTGTTAGGCAGAATTTAGTTGATAATATTGATCATAGCAATAACGACAAACAGCTGCAGTATGACCAAATTTAAAGCAGACTTGGCATTGGAAATTGGCAAATCGACCTGCACCAGTGCGACCATGGCCACCCCTATTATAGCTATCATGCGCAGAACCACCACAAAAACCAGAGAAACTTTCAGGATCCAATTGAGAACTTCACTTGTTTGGCACAGTGTAATTTTCAGAATGCGAATTCGCTGTGTTGCGCATGAGTGTAATTAATCATTGAAGTTACTCAGACGAGACTCAGGAGCTAGAAGAAGCGCTTTAACTTGCGCAATTGGAACGGTTTCAAACTTACTCTAAATTATCACGATTATCGGGTGATAATCTGGAGAAAGACCTTCAAGAATTGAATCAACATGCTTTTAAATCATCATAGGGCTTCCTATTGAAGCAAGAGCATCAGCAAGTGCCTTGATTTGTTTCAGGTTAATAACACCTGATCTTGCTGTTCCCATGCTTCGTAAGCTGGATTTTCATGTCCAACTTCATGATCTTCTTCAGAGAGAAATCGAAGCAGAATCTGAGGATTAGCAACGAATCGTTGAAGTTTGTGTGGTTTGATAGCAGGCTCAACTTGTTGATGACATAGAAGAAAGCTTGAATCATCAAGTTTAGGTGATATGGAATTGGGAAAAGAAGTGGAAAGGAATGTGGTGCTGTTCGCAGCTATTGAAGATCTGACCAAGCTCTAGATACCATAATAGAAAACCAATAGATCACATTAGAACTATGTTTAGATCTTAGAAAAATGGGAAAAGAAAGAAGATAAATGGAATGAGAAAATATTATTGAGGTTAATGAATCCTGAGTTACAACACTATTTATAGAGTTATGAAGTTAGTTGTAATACAGTAAGGTAGTTAGAAAACACTTAGTTATGACAGTTGTCAATAACTAACTTTACAAACTGACGCAGTATGCTAACTACTAACTTTACGACCTGCAACAGTTGAATACTGCACTCTTGATACAATACTCTAATACAAGTAATTAGATTGCCCTCCATATGATCCGCCCTTCTAATCGGGGCTTCTTTAGGTCTTCTTCATGCATTCGGAAACCACCTAAGGCGAAATTCTACCAACTTTTCTACAGTGGATGCTATCCAACTTTTTTCCTAATGCATTCATTCCTAATTCTGTCTTGTCTAGTGCATCTGCTCATTTAACATTTTCTCATCTGTTAGATTCAAGAGTTTGGGCACAAACTCGAAGGTTTTATCAAAAGAATTTTGCAACTAAACCAAAATCTAGAATCTATATAGTACAGAACGCTAACACATGCCTCTTCCCTAACAAGGAGTCTCCTCCTTCAAACCACCTCCAATAATATAATATGCACAATTTCACAGAAATTTGTCATACATTCTATTTAAAAAATACACATATAACTATTCTACAATTACTAAACACAGAATAACTGCCATACAAGTACAACGACTTTTTTACCAAACTAGTTATTTTCGTAAAACAATATACCAAAATAGGGGGTTTTCAAACTATTTACCTGTCAGCAATGAATTTTGCCATGTAGGATAATGGTGCCTTGTGTTCATCCTTTGTCTTTTTGCAGAAACGGAGGGAGGGTATAGAGAGGGAAAAGGGAAGAGGAAGAGGAAGAGGGTGGAGTGAAGAAGGAGAAAGCGATTGACATTGTTGTGTTGTGACTTCGTTTCTTCCCTTCTTTCCCTGCTTTGGGGAAACAAATGAAACACTTTCTGTTCTGTTGTGTGTTTGTTTAATTTAGTTGTTGGTGGTGTCTGGTGAGTGTGTTTGGAGGGTCGAAAATTGTTTAGTTTTGTTTAGTTTAGTATGTATGCCTTTATCTATGTGTACAGTTTGCTGGTTGTTGTTGTACCCACGCTTCATAGTCATATAGAGAACACAACTTCAACTTTCCACTGAATTAGATTTCATATCTTCTGTTTTTCGTCCAGTATTACTATAAGATCAGAGTTATGCTATATACTCAAGGTGTTTATGTTTACAGGGCTTTTCTGGTACCCAGAATGTCTCAAGTGTACAAAAGGATGAAGCATGGAGAGTAAATGTCCGTATACAAGGATGTGACCTTGAGCATGGGTATTTGTGTGGGGCACCATGGAAGCTCTTAATGTTCCTATGGCAGACACACCAGTAAGCAATTCCTTTTGGTTCATGTTTCTTAAATGTGAAACAGAAAAGTGACCACTTTTCATCTTTTAGAAAATATGCATGTTTATAGTTTTTGTTCTAGTTTAATTTGAACTATTTGTTGTGTTAAACTGTTGATTACTGTTTTGTCACAAATTGAATCTGTAGATTTAGGACAGCATTAATCTGTAATACATTATTCTTATCAGAATAACCTATCTTTTTATTACTTACCTAACAAACGGTTTATATAAATGCATTAATGATGTCTGTTCAGCTTCCATTTGATGGTATACAGTACTTTTTATTAAATACAAAGTAGTTAAGTGGCCTTTAAATTTTTAGATTGTTGTTAACCTGCAGTATGGTAGAACTTGTCTTAGGTTTTTCTACAGGCTAATAATTTTATTAATTATTAATTTTCTTTGTTAAAGATCAATCTTCTCATTTTATATTGCTGCAGTGGCCAATATGATTTGACCAAAAATTAGTTTCTATGCATTTATCCCTTATGTGGATAATCTATAGGATATTTTGTGTCTTATAGCTTATTCAGAAGGATTTAACTTCAATATTTTAAATCGAGACTAGACTACTATAGATATATCTATATTATTTTTCTTCTTCAAAATACTCTTGAATGGTGTGTAACGTAGAGCAAATATATATTTTAACTTTAGTTTTTGCCTTATATGCCCTGGTTGTCTATTCTTGAAGGTTTTTAGAAAGAAAGAAAAATCACCATGCATTCACTTTATCTTTTATGATTTATATCAGGTAGTAACATTCTGGGAAGGGGAGATAGTTGATACAAAGAATTATACTTTCTTCACTGGCAAATGGGAGGCATCGTATGTTACTATGCAATCGACTCTTAAATCAAGTGGAGCTTAATTTCAATAATACTGATGATGTCCATGAATTATTTTGGATACATACTCTGTTTTTATTACCTTTTTTTTTTCTGTTCCTTATGTTTTTCAGTCCCGAGGATGATATAAGGCACTGGTCTAAATTTCCATCTTTTTCTCCCTTATTGGTAACAATTTAAATTTTGGTGTCACGTGTAAGATTGCATCTCATGTAGTGTTTCTAATGCACTTTAACTTTCTAGGGCCAAGTGGAGGCTGATGGTGGCAAGTCTTTGGACCTGGGCAACTATCCTTACATATTCATGGTAAATTGATTTTCACCAAGAGAAAATGATAATGTTGAGAAAAATAAAGTATTTATCTGAAATGAGAACGTTTACAAATCGCACTTATTTCTTTGTTACAGAGGTGGAAGGAGCAGTACTTTGTGAATGTTGGAACTGACTGTGGATTAACTATAGCCGGATTTTACTACATTTGTTTCTCTTGCAGCGATGGCTCTATCAGTGGATTCTATTATGATCCTAATAGCAGGTGCTCTCCTCTTCTGTTTCCAATTGGTTTATTCACTTATTGTGGTCCAAGTTTTTCTGCCTGAACTTCAGCAAACTTATTGTGCATGTGCTTGTCAGATCATTTAGCATTTTTTATTGCCTCTCATTTTTTTTAATTATATCTTTTGAAAGATTTTGATATGAAACATATGGACCCTTTGCAGCCCTTACCAGAAGCTTGAGTTGAAGTCCACTAACGATGGAAGATCAGGTTTCAGTTTTTTCATCATATGAGTTACAATAGATTGTGAGACATTAGTTTGTCAAGATTCATCATCTAATTGTTAGGGTTGATTTGATTGCATGACAATGGTTTTTTGGAGTTTCAAACAATTATGCATATATGTACAGCTGGCAAAATGGACTTGACTCAATGAGCTGGGCCGGCCAGCCTTCAAATAGGGCCAGGATGGGCTTTGAAAAAGGTGTTCCAAGGCTTTAACTTCCTACACCAGCAATATTCCTTATACACCCAGCACTCAATAGTGGAATTCCAAAATTACCCCTCATTAAAATGGCGACTTATACATCAGTCTTGAAGCATTTCTAATACACCCAGCACAACATTGTTCTTCTTCTCCGCGCCCTCTACCCAGCCGTGCCATTCTCCTTCTCCGCAGACGCACCCGCCATTGAAGCAGATAAAGGAAGAACGAAGCTAAGGAAAACAGTTGTCTCTGCTGCCCCCATTGTCGAATCCGTGAGTTCTGGCTTGAATTTTATTCGTTTCCATTTCCGTTACGTTAATTTGAAATATGAATGGGCGTTGATGGCTACGGATTGACAATCCGTAAGAAGCAAATTCGAAATCCGTATGGTATATTCTGATTTTTTAAAAATTGGATGAATCCTGTGATTTTTTTTGCCAGTGAATCCAGTAGATTTGTTTCATATTTAGGATGCCAATAAGTAAAGTTTAATTGTCAATCATGAAGTTGTAATGGTTTAAGTGATTGATTCAACGCAAGTAAAAGGGTAATTTTCAAAGTTTATGAATGAATGAAGTAGAGTTTAATTCAACTGTAATTTAAAATGATATTGTCAAATGTTATGGTAGGCTTAGTGATGTTGTTGTACATGGCAATGATTTGAAATTGTTATTTAAGATTTGGTAGTCCTTCTCAGGATATGGTTAAGAGTAAAGGTTAATGAATGAAGTGATGTGCAATGCAATATTAATTTGAAAGCTGTCATATGGTATGGAACCCGTATGGTATTTGATCAGGATGGCTTTGGTTTGAAGTTGTTATTTAACACTTTCTAACAACGTTAGGTTATGGTTAACAGTAATTTGAATAACATATTGTCAAATGTTATGGAACTGTTTTTGATATTGTTGCGAACTCGGCAAGTATACAGTTCGTTTCAAGTAATATAATGATAAGAAAGATATCGTTCCCACGAGGATTGTTTGACCAATTAAATTATAATTAATATCAATAGATTGGAGAACAATTAAATGTAAGAAATTGTTGTTGTGTGTGTGTAACAATGAAATTAAACCTAATTATAAGCATTAACTATTATCAACAAGTAAATAGGGTTATAACGATATGCGAAGTAATGTTGCTAGGGCAACCCACACTAAATGCTTCCTACTTACATGAATTGGTTACTATCTTCATCTATTACAAGTTAATCAATGCATGCATCTTCATATGATAATAGCTAAGCCCTACTCCCGTAGTGATCGTAACCCTTTAACCCAAGTAATTACCCTAATCCCTTAGTGGTAGTTGTTAGGTTAAGCATTAAATGATGCAATAAATGGTTGCAAGCATATACTTCTATCCCTAGATAATGTAAAGCTTGTCACTTTACCCAAGTCCAAGCGTAGAATCCCAACATTCCTATTGTAAACCCTAGCTTTCAATACCCAACTAGAGTGATCAGTTCTAGCAAGATAAAAACATACAAGTAATCAAAGTAAAGTGAAATAACTTGCTATAAACGAAGAATAGCATCCAATACAATCCAAAGGAGGTTACATTCAGTGCTTGGCCCTAACTACAATATAAAATCAGCCAAACCTCATTGTGGTTGGCTGTGTTACAAAAAATGGCATACCCAGCTGAAGTGCAAGGAGAAGAAGATGGAGAAGAACCTCCACTTGAGCCTCCAACTCCTTTTAACCCTGGCTAAGGCACCCAAGCTTTCTAAAACCCTATTTTGTGTTGTTTCCCTCCAAGAAGTTGTGCATTCAATGCTGAGGATTCAGTATTTATAACCCAGCTTGTGAAGTCTCTGTTTTGCCCTTGACAGCTTTAATTACAGAGCTTCTGTCGACCTGTGGCGCTGATGGCGCCAACTTGGCGCTCTTGGCGCCAGATGACAGCGATAATGGCGCTTTTGGCGCCATCCTGGTGCTAATGGCGCCAGGTTCCAGAGCTGATGGTGCCTTTGGCGCGGTTGTGGCGCGGATGGCGCTGGCTTCCAGTGTTCTTGGCGCTGGTGGCGCCATGTCTGGCGCTGATGGCGCCAGAGTATTCTTCCAAGCTTGGTTCTTTTCTTCTGATTTTTGCTTAATCTTGGCACCTTTAATTGATTTCCTGACAATTTATCACATTAGCTCAAATCATAACACAAAAAGGGCAATTATCTATGCTTAATGCTCAATTCTTGCTTCTAAAAGCTTAGGAAACCTTATATGCTAGGCGCATATCAGATATTGATCCACATGTGTATGATTGCAAGTTGTTATGTAATTTATTCATCCTAAATATGAATTGATATGACATTGTAATGTAACAATTTGGTTGGAATTTCAGATCATGGTTAAAATGAGAGGATTACGCCGTCCTGTGGCTAGGGAAGGAAGAGAAGCCACTCAAGAAGAACCCCTGCACGGAGGAGGTCGACAGCATCCGCAAGAAGGCAACGCGGAATCCGTATTGATGTTGGGCCTGATGAGGCTGAGGATATTATGGAGGTTGGTGACGTTGGTTCCCCTGATGCGGGAAGAGTTGAACCTGATGTGGAGGGAAACATGGATGCTGCGGTTGACGGATTTCCTGGTGGGCCGCATGACACATCAGTGTTGTCTCTTTACGGTGATCATGTCGCGGTCAAGGTTTGGACTGGAGAGGTACGATTGAAATCAAACATACTTCCATTTGAGTTTTATAAGTAGTTGCGAATCCCTTTGTGGCTTATATATAACATGTGCGTGCAGGAACGGCCTGAGTTGAAGTTGGCCTCACATGGAAGGGAGGTGCACAAATTTGGTGTACCTGCGCCTGAGATTGAAGAGATGGTCGCCGGGACGGGGTTAAGCCCACTGATTAGTTGTTCTTTGGAGACCGGTGACCGAGGTCTGATATCAGCTTTTGTCGAGAGATGGCATAAGGAAACTAGTAGTTTCCATTTGCCAGTTGGAGAGATGACGATCACCCTGGACGACGTGTCATCGTTGCTTCATCTACCAGTCATCGGTGCATTCCTGACGTACGATGTATTGGATGTAGAGGAGGCAGTTGAGTTGATTGTGGAGTTGCTTCAGGTGACAGAGACAGAGGCAGAAGCTGAGACGAAACAATGGCATGGTGCATATGTTCGTCTTTCATGGTTACGAGAGTTGTATGCTCGTAAGTGTCAGGAGATGGAGTGAACAGTCGCAGCCAGAGCATACTTGCTCCACTTGGTTGGTTGCACGATATTCGCCAACAAGAGTGCCACTCATATCGGTGTGGTATTCTTGAGGCGTTTCGTGATCTCCATGAGGCTGTTGGATTCAGTTGGGGTGCGGCTGCACTGGAGCACATGTACGAGAACCTTAACTACGCGTGCCAGCACCACGGAAAGCATCTGGCTGGTTACATTACTCTATTGTAGGTATTTTATCAATTTAGCTAACTTGTGTGTGTTGTTTAATAAGTAGTTGAACTTTATTTGGTCTGATATGTCTTAACTTAATTTGGTTGATGCAGTGTTGGGTGTATGAGCATTTTCCGGGGCTTGCTAGCACCATTAGGGACGAGGACTACATCGAGAGGCACCCCGGGGCATGCCGATGGAACCCAGGGAAGGCATTACCTGTCGCAACCTATCGGCGGCGACTAGATAGGTTGACGACTAACGGTGTTGCGTGGACGCCGTATGACGACCACCGTCCTTTCTGTGAGTTGGAGGACATTGCCCTTTTTTCAGGACATATCAGATTGGGGCCCTACATTGTCCGTTACCAGCCGGAGAGGGTGCTGAGACAGTTTAGGTTCGTGCAGGGCATACCGGACTTTGATAGCTGCCCCTACCCCCCATCGATAGAGGAGGTGGACGATAGGTGGAGTCACTATTCGAAGCATTTGGTTATTACTGCAGACATAGACAGGGCCCCAGCACAGTGTCATCCTGGTTACATGGAGTGGTTTTTTACCATTTCTCATCCATTCATGAGCCCTCCCCAGGCAGGTGAAGATGGTCGTCGTTCTTGTGCCGTGCATCCATCAGTATCCATACCAGCACCAGCTCCAGATACAGTGCCTGTTGATGATGTTCCTGACCTGATGCCTCGCCATGCAGTGGTAAAGTTCATTTTCATACACGTTTGACAAACACATTATCCATTTAACCTTATATTTAAACATACCCATTATTCTGTGCAGGCTGTGTGTGAAATGATTGTGGGAAAGTTGCAACGCATGATAGATGTTGGGATGGTCACCGCTGGCACTGAAGCGTTTGATATTACTGACCAGTGTATCCGGTTAGCGCGAGGTGTCACAGATGATAGATTAGTTTACGTTCGTTCTAGACGGGGAGCCAGTAGTCGTCCACGTGGACATTAGGATGATATAGTTTGACATTTTAAACATTTAAATTGTTTAACACAATTTTGACATTTGATTGCATTAACTTACGCATTCACATTACATGGTTGTTTCAAAATTTGGTTCCAAATACAAAACAAAGTAATGTCAACCACGTCACATTTGACTTCCTAGATCAACATAATCTGTTGGTAATGTTGTTAAACTTTTATATCTTTGCATGCAACTAATATAACTTGTTGGCCACTATTGTGCTTGAGAATGACAATGTCTTGACCATAATAAAGCAGTTGGTGGCATAGGACATTCGTTTTGCAAAGTGACCTGAACAAAATATAACTTGTTAATACGTTGTTGCTTAACATCATTTCAACCGAATTAAATTGTTTTTGAAATACCTGAACAAAATGATTTCCATATACATGACCAATGCAAATGACGCGATGTACAACAGCATCTCTAGGCGGTCGGGTTCTAAGCGGGAAAAAACGTCATACTTTGTTGCTTAGAAATAGAAACGAGAACGAGGTTATAACGTGAAGCAATGACATAACCCATGTCAGTAACATCCATCAATTTATCCTGTGTTACCTGCAAAACACAAAGTATAAGTGTAATGGTTGACAACAGTATGACATTTCTTATGAAAAGACAAACTAAAATGTTTACCATTGACAATCCGTCTACAAGTAGTGACCTCTTCAACTCCTCATATCTTTGTAATCCACCAAACAAAACAGCATACTCTTCAGACCATTCGGTAAGTTCCTTAAGCAAATGGTTGCGGATCACAGCCCAGGCATCTTCACCAAAACCCAGTAAACCCGCAATAACCCGATATCCACAGTTTATCATCGGCTTTAACATCACATACACCAACAATGTAATTTCTCATGCATGGAAGAAATTGATCTAGCATTGGAATATTACCATAAGGTAAAGGACCTGAAGATGTTGAAGCAGACTTTGGTACAGTCGAGCAACTATCATGCTGAGAATGTAACGCGTCGACGTACTCAAAATACGATGGATCCCGCTTGGTTGATTTTTGGTGTTTGGTCAGGTTTCTCTTCTGAGCCCCTTTTGTCTTCACCTTTTCAGCAGGAGGACACATGAATGTTTTATCAGGATATGCAATTTCTTTCAATTTAGTCTTCAGAGTAACTTTGCCACACATGTCAAGGATTTCAAATCGCTTCAATATTGCTTCCATCTCTTCTGTTATGGTGACTTCGCACTCATCAACACCTTGGTCGGAGAAGTGCAACCTCCGCCAAAACATGTGCACCGCACCCAGTGGTATGCTGCCAAGATTATACTTTCCTAACTCACATGCACAAGGCAAACCATGCGTGCTTCGGAACACACAGCCACAACGAGAACTATCAACACCTACATGCTTAACTCGCTCAAACTCCGCAGCAATTTCATTTAAGGCATACCTGGAAACCATGCCTACGAGTCTTTTGTACAAGGTACTTTTAAACATATGACCAACAACATGTGTGCTTGTCTCAAAAGAAGCCTTAATCTCACTGTGTTGCAATGTGATCATATTGTTCATCGCATCCCATACATTACATAGATCTTAAAGGCTATCCTGCAGTAGTCTCTTTAAGGTCCAATGAGCAGACTCAACCCTGTAGTTAAAGGTTCAAATAACACCAGTTAGGAAAACTAAAGATGCAGTGAAATGATACTGCAGGGATACTTTGGTGTGAAGGATTTACTTGTTTGTAGTGGTGTTGCCAAAATGCATGACTTTATTAGTCCATGCTGTGACAAATCTTTCTTTGTGGGGAATCAACCACGTGTCTTTGACATATTTGACAAATATTGGCCATGGTGCACAAACACATTCAAACCTGATCAGACACTGATCCCAATCATTTTCAGAATCACAATCTAGAAGAGTTCCCCACGCTTCCATGACATAGTCTCATGCATTGTTTTGTCCCACAAGCGTTTTACATTTAGCCTTTACATTCTTGTCAATGTGGAATCGACACAACAAGTTTGTTGTCTCAGGGAAAACCTGTTGGATGACATTCATAAGTGCTGCATCTCTGTCAGTGACAATAACTTTAGGGAAAACATCACTCTTTAAAAAAAGACCTCTAAATCGTTCAACAGCCCAGACAAGATTGTTAATTCGTTCACCCTCCAAATACGCAAAAGCAGCTGAAAATGTCATCCCAGTAGGTGTGACACTAACAATGTCAAGCAAAGGGAGTCTATACTTGTTCGTCTTGTATGTGCTGTCAATGAGGAATACCGAATTACATGAATTTATCAATTTCACTGAATCAGGATGTGCCCAGAATATGTCTCGTACAACATCTTCATCCTTTAGTCTATGCCAATGGATATATGCATCGCGCTCACGAAGCTTTATTAACTGTTGCATTTCAGTATTGTTGCCTCTTACAGAAGTCCGGTATGCATATCTTGCATTGTACACTTGTTTCATTGTTGTATAACTTTCGGGATTGCGATCTTTTAAAGTCAGCATAATATTCTTTGGTTTAACCCTTGACTTTGTCATTTCAGCAACAATTACCTTCTCTTCCTCAGTTAAACGACCAACATATGGATGTCCCGTCATTGACTTAACCAAACGATGGTTATGTAACCCATATACTAACTTCACCATCCAGCCCTCACCTTCTACGACAGGTTTCCCTCGCAACTTAAACGGACAACCACACTTTCTGGTGCTAGTGGTCGTCCGTACTAAATCTTTGGTGAATGTTCTATACTTTCCACTCCTTTCACAACCTATCAAAAGAAATGAGGTTCTTCCCCTCTTGCCTGTTGCTGTGTCAGACCTCATAATCACAGCTACAAATCCAATCTCATATGCAATGCTACGAGCCCATTCCAATAGCTCCTCACGAGACTTAAACACCTACAAAAATTGATAGCATCCTTTTATTTAACAGTGGTTAAATATTTCATTTGCTAGCTTTTATGAAATATCACATCATATAAATACCTTTGAAGTTTTGAAAGCATCGGAACAATCAATTGAACAGTTGTCATTGTCATTGTCAAATGGTTCGCCTCCGTTGTCTTCACTCATATTCATTTCTTCAGACATGATATTATCATACATCCAATTATCATTATCCATCTTAACAAACAAATTAAAAAATAACCATCATTAAAAAGTATATGCCTAATAACATATTCACCAAAATATCTTATCAAAAATATTATTTGTAGCCTAAAACTATTTTAAATAAAACCCTAAAAGTGTCCAGTCATATTATTTTTATCAAAAATGTCCAGTCATTCACAAACTATTTTAAATAAAACCCTAAAACTAACTACACAAAATTTACAGTTATTTTAATTCAAAATCAATAAATCCCTCTCAAAGGATAAATACATTAATTATTAAAACTTTTCAAATATTGAAAACAAATAACAAAAAAAAAAGGAAAAACACTTATACGGATTGGCAATCCGTATGTGTGTGTGCTACAGTGATCAAGTTGCAGAACTTACCTCCGACGACGGCAGCGGCCAATGCAAGCTCCACCAATGCTAACCACGACCTCCCGAACCAAACCAACAACGCAAGAGGCACCAACACGCAGCCAACAAGCAACACCGAAGACGCAGCGAAGAAGCACAACAGAGCAAGCGCATGGAAGAAAATGGAAGAAAAAAGCTGTTGGGTGTATGCTAAAAAGCAACAAGGGTAGTATTGGCATTTTTTTTAAATTGTTGGGTGTATAAGAAATTTGGCTGGTGTAGGAAGTTAATGCCGTGTTCCAAATAGAAACAAGTCAAACTGGCTTAGCTGGTTTAGCCTGACGGGCCAATTGGGCTTGGGCTAGGCTGACCCGATCAATTAAAAATAAAAGCAAATCAGTCTTGTATAAATATCTGCACATTAAATATATTTTCATGAACATTTTCACTTCTTAATAAAGCAATATTTTCGTGTATGATAACCGATGCCCTTAGGATCTTAACTTCGTAATAAAACAATATTTTCTAGAGGTAAAAAAAAACTTCATGTGCTATATAATGTGTAAATCACATTAATATAGTTGAAATCAAATATACAGTAGCGCGGTACTAATGACAACGTTGGAGGAAAAGACAACAGCAAAAGCGAAGGACTTCATGTCTTCATGGGCAATATAAAGTATAAACACACGATGGAGGGCACTACGAGATTAGTGTGTGGGAACCTTGGAAAGTAAAAACCAAATTTGCAAAACGTCTTTTAATTCTTTTCAAGATGAGGAAAAACTGTTTTGAAATTAAGAGAAAAAAAAAACAATTCAATCCCATTTTAATGAACATGTTTTTTTTTTTTCTTAAATCCAAAAACTAAAAACTCAACCCCCCTTCCCTCAAGAGCGCCTTAGACAACAACCATTTTTTTTATTATTAAAGTTGAAAACTCAAGGATCCAAGCAGAATTTTTAAAATTTGATTAATCCAATCGTTAGGCAAACTGGTAGTCCATTCGGGTCAAGTCAGGCAGGCATTGGATCAACCATGCAATTAGCCCAAGCAAACCTGATGTGACTCGTCTGATTCATGGTTGGCAATTGCTTCCTACACTCCTATGTTGATTCCTGCACCTCCCATTATTTGAAAAATAGGTGAGTGGACAAATTTTCCCTTCACCATTTTAACATTATCTAGGCTTCTTTCTTTTTGGATAGCTTGATCAAGCTATCCGTAACAAGAATCTTTGTTTTTTCTTTTCTATTGTATATTTTTTGTAATACATCTGAATTGTTGTTTGGTGGCGTCCAGATCAATCTATCTGTAATTGGACAAGACTATTTGAAAATGTATTCTAGATTGCATCATCCATAACTTTTGGAATTTTATGGATCATGCAATCCGAAATACATTTCTAGATTGCTTTGTCCAATTACGGATTAATTGTTCTGGAATATTGTGAATCAATCCAAAATTTTGTTCTGGATTGACTAATCCATAACATTACAATAAATTACGAATCAGTCAATTCAAAATAAATTTTTGGATTGATTTACATTATTCTAGATCAATCTATCCATAGTTGCAATTAGCAAATGAAATGAAAATAAAGTATCAATTAAAATAGTTTGAATATAAGCCTAGGCGAATTTGTAGGTGGATATGTGATTGAGCATTTTTAGTTTAATATTTTTCTATTCATCTTAGCTTATTTGAATTCTCTTTGATTTTTATTTTCTCACTTTAATTCAATTTTGGTCTTAGGCGAATAATTGGGCTTAATTGATAATTGTTGCCTATTTTCGATTTTGTGCGTGCTTGACCTATCTTCCTTGTGTAACACCTAGATGATTCTATAGAAATCCAAATAGAGCATATGAGTAGTCCCTAGAAAGCTAAAGAAAAGAGCTACAATTTTTCAGAGATAAGCTTGGGCTAATTCTACCAGTTTAAGGGTTATTTTAGGCTTGGAAGTCAAAACCTCTGTACTTGAGCTTTGGGCTACGAGTTTAGGCTTTGATTGGTGTAATTAGCATAATTAGGTAGATTAGATGGGCCTAATCAGATCTCATCCATTCCTTATGCTCAGTCATTATATATTAGTGTAGTTAGTAAGTTAGTTATTTCATTTTGTACAAACAAAATTTCTAGCTTCTTATGCAAGTCATTGAGTGGACATCCATATGTTGGTTGACTAATTGAGGATGAGAAGATTATTATTGGTGATATGACAAAGTCGATTGTCAAACTAAAAAACATTCTTCTCACTTTGAAGGACCACAATGCCAACAATTGTACAACAATGAAGCAAGTCTACAATGCAAGATATGCATATTGTTCTTCTATAAGAGGTAGTAATACTAAAATGCAACAATTAATGAAGTTGCTTGAACGCGATATGTATATTCATTAGCATAGACTGAAGGATGAAGATGTTGTACATGATATATTTTGGACACATTCGGATGTAGTAAAATTAAGCAATGCATGTCATTTGGTATTCCTCATAGATAGTACATACAAGACATACAGATACAGACTCTGTTTACTTGAGATTGTTGGTGTGACACATATTGGGATGACATTTTCAGTTGCATTTGCCTATTTGGAGGACAAACGTGTAAACAATGTTGTCTGGGCTCTTCAACGATTTAGATGTATTTTTATGAGAAGTGATGCACTCCCTCAAGTCATTGTTACTGACAGAGATTCAACATTGATAAATGCAATGAAATTTGTGTTCCCTAAGTCAACTAACTTGTTATGTCAATTTCACATTGATAAGAATGTTAAGGCAAAATGTAAAACCCTTGTGGGTCAAAAAGCACATGGGACTATGTGATGGAAGCATGGGGAAGTCTTGTGGATTGTCCTACTGAGATAGAGTATGATGACCGCCTTACAAAGTTTGAAATTGCTTGTTCACCATGGCCAATGTTGGTTGACTATGTCAAACACACATGGTTGATTCCCCACAAACAAATATTTGTAACAACATGGATGAATAAGGTTATGCATCTAGGAAACACTACAACTAGCAAGTATGAAAATTGTTGATGTATATTGGTTTTTTTTAAGAACACATTAATGGATGAAAATAATTTTTTTCCATTTTTAATGCAGGGTTGAATCTGCACATTAAACCTTAAAGAGACTGCTCCAAAATAGCCTTGGAGACCTATGTAGTGTTTGGGATGCCTTGAACAACATAATCACTTTGCAACACAGTGAAATAAAGACATCTTTTGAGACAAGCACACATATGGTCGAACATGTTTTTAAAGTTACATTATACAAGAGACTAATTAGCATGGTATCAAGATATGCTTTGAACTAGATTGCTGCTGAGTTTGAGCGAGTAAATTATGCTGGCATTGACAGTTCTAGTTGTGGATGCATTATCAGAACTATTCATGGTCTCTTAAGTGCATGTGAGCTAGCTATATATGTTGTTGGTAGCATACCACTTGACACAATCCATATGTTTTGGCAGAGGCTAATTTTTTCAGACTACGATTTATCTGAGTCCAAAGTCAGCATAACCAAAGAGATGGAAGCCATATCGAAGCGGTTTGAAGATCTTGATATATGTGACAAATTGACTCTCAAGAGTAAACTTTGGGAACTTGCATATCATGATCTAACTTCAATGTGTGTTCCTCCTGAAAAGGTGAAAACAAAAGGTGGTCAAAAGAAACAGATGACCAAACAACAAAGGTCAATGAAGCGTGATTTGTCTTACTTTGAGTATGTGGATGCATTACATTCGATGCAAAATAGTTGCTCCACACTGAAACAGTCTACGTCATCATCTAAATAAACAAATCTGAAAAGGAACATGCCAATGTTGGATCAATTTAATCCATGCATGCAAGATTTAATTGAAAACATTGTTGATGTCAAAAGTGATGGTAATTGTGAATATCATGTAATTAATATCTTATTAGGTTTGGGTAAAGATTCATAGTCTTTGGTTCATAATCATTTGCTCAAAGAACTTGGACAATGGTGTGATGACTATATAGTCCTGTTTGGTGGCATAGATAAATATGAGCATTTAAAGCGGTCCCTACTTGTTGATGGATTATCCATGGTATATAAATTTTTTGTTACACATTAATGGATAAATTTTATTATTATAATACTGATTAAATTTGTTACCTGCATGTAATCATGGATAAATGAATGAATATTATCGATATGAGTTATGTCATTGCATCAAGATATAACGTCATCCTTGTTTCTCTTTCTCTCCAACAAAGCATGACGTTTTTTCCTCTTAGAAGTCAACCACCAAGAGATAGTTCTATTCATCGCATTATATGTATTGATCATGTTTGTGGCAATTATTTTGTTCAGGTATATCAATTAACCATTTCATTAATTTTTGGATTATAACACGTGTTATTAACATTTGAATGAGTATTGGTTACTATAATAGGTTTTTCTGAGAGATGATTGTCCTATGTCATCAACTACTTTGTTATGATCAACACATTATCATTATGAAGCAAAATAGTGACCTACTCCTTATATTAGTCGAATGCACTAGTATACTAATTCCATGAGGTTGACCACACAACATGTTGATCTAGGAGAAGATTGAACATTTTGTTATTGTTTGTGGGTTTGTAACTTAGACAGTTGTAATGTCATGGATGATGCACGTAACACTTTAGTAATCATATTTGTGTAATGAAGATATTTTTGGTTTCTGAATTATAATAGTCAAATATAAAATAAATGCATATGTTAATCATAGTCAGATACATAGTCAATGAAATAATACAAAATCATCATCCTTGTCCACCATCATCTCTCCCCTGTGTATTCCTCCTTCGTCTTGATTGAACAAAAAACATTTTTGTGCTTAACGACACCCCTGCCTAATCTTATACATTGGTCTATTATAGTGTATGCATCAGTTTCAATAGTCATCATCCTCACATCTAACATGTGTTGCAAGCTTTTTGCTATCTTTTGGCAAACAGCCTAAGACAATGACAACAATGTGAATAATAAATATTGGAATATTTAACAAAAAAAATTGCTTAATAGAATTGTAAGTAAATTATACCACTGCATGTTGAGGCACCTCAACATCAACATGTGATGCTGCAGGTGGATGTGGCATAGCTGATGTATCATCAGGCAACACAAGTGGATGTGGCATAACTGTTGTAGGATCATGCACCATGGAAGAATGTCTAGGAGGCTCCATAACCTGTGGCAAACTCATTAACGGGTGATATATCGTATAAAATCACTCCATATAGCCTAGAGCACACTGGCATGAAAAGTAACAAACTCTCCTAGCGATGCAAGTTATTGTGAACAATACAACCATCTATCATCAATGTCCTTTATGGATAGTGATGGAGAACTATGGAGGGAAGGAATGGATTGAACATAGCCAAATTGTCGTAATGTCCTCTCTGGGAGATGTCTAACAATATATGGACCCCATTTGATATGTCGAGAAAATAGTGAAATCAGCTCAAATTCTTTGAAACCACGGTGATCACCATAAGGTATCCAACAAACAACATCTTCTGTCAACCTATCCAACTGCTTACGATAGGTGATCACTGGTAATGTCTTCCAACACTTCCAGCGATACGCACGTGGTTTGCTCTGGTGGTAGTCCTCATTAGCAATTATATTCCCAATAGTTGGGAAATGCTCACAAATTCAAGACTGCACATATTTAAAAAAAATGAATAAGAAAACGCTAATAGTACATATAAAGTTAAAAACAAATAACAATGATAAAAATCAATATAATTACCTACAAGAAAGTGATATATCCTGCAAGATGTTTAGCCTTGTGCTTGGACGCACAATTCAATTCATACATCATCGACAATAACACTCATATGGGCAGATGGAAACTGCTAATTTCCTTATGTCATCTCTCTTGCCCACACTTTGGCTGCCACATGATTAGCATATTATGTCAACACTGATATATCTTGGGGATAAACATATTTAAAATGACAAAATCCTTAAATTGGGTTATAAAAACGATGGTAAATTTTTCGCGAACATATAATGATCATCATCATGGATTATAAACGTAATTAAGATACACATAAGTCATCCCAAGTATATATATATAAACAAAACATAGTTTAGTTGTAGGTACAAATAACTATGTCCATAATGTATTAAGTGTTTTACAAAGGAAATAAGAATTAAATGATGGGGGTGCATCCATTAAAACAAGAGGTGTAACTAGCAAGACACAACTTCTGCCCGGGATCTAGTCCATCGACATCCCAACTACTCAGCGGCTCCAACCAAAGGATGGTCATCTCCCAAAGTACCTACTACTGCCCATCTGCTCACACGAATCCTGTTCGCGATCATCACAGGTACCAAACCATACAACACAACAAAGTAAGGGTGAGTTCATCATATTAAACAACAAACAATAAATAACATTAGTTAGGGAAAACAATCCGGTCATCACCATATCATTACACATGTTCAAGCATCTCATCACGCAACTAACACGCACGAGCATCCAAAAACATTCCATAAGTCAACTTATAATATCTAACATGATGTATGCTCCTGACTCAACTCTCAACATGCAATGTGGTACCATCCCAGAAATAGTCCATCCATGTGGTTTCAATGATGTAGTAGCTTGTCAGGGTCACTCTGTCATGCACAAGTCGTTCCCCCCCGGTAGTGATCAGCATCCGGGTGTCAGAAGGACTACCTAATAGACGTGGCCCCCAGTAGCCCGGCACCCTACAACCAATTATCCTATTTCCGTCATACAAATGTCGTATGTCCCATGGGCACCATCAATGCATGACCCAGTCAGGAACAACTCGTCTTGGATAGGTTAATACGTCATGCAGCCCCCATGTACATACCATCAAAATCACGGGCTGCCCCAACATGGGCTCATCGATGCACTGACCGCGGTCCTTGCAAGGTTAACCACCCGGCCCCGGCATCTCGCCTGTCTATATATAGCCTGTAGCGACACGCCACGACGCTACTACATCACTAACTCATAATCATGGCATAAACTCATTTTAATAAAAAGAACACCCATTTTTGTTCCTTGTGAAAATGATAGTAAATTTTTGCGAGCATATAATGACCGTCATCATACAAAATACACATACTCAAAGATATTCATAAGACATCTCAAATACTTATTTATACACGTCAGACATCATTTAATTACAAGTACAAAGATTACATCTCAAAATATACGTCAAGTGTTTTACAAATAGAAAGAGAAAATAAAATTAGGGGTGTAATTAGCAAAACGAGGAGTGCATCCATTAAAACAAGGGGCACATCTAGCAAAGTGCAACTCCTACCCGGGATCATGTCCATTGACATCCCGGCAAAACACGGCGGCTCCAACAACTCAGACTTCTCCCAAAAGCACTTAATGCTGCTCATCTGCTCACACGAACCAGGTTCGCGGTCATCACAGGTACCAAACCACAAGATTCAACAACGCAAAGGTGAGTTCGTCATATTAAATAACGACGATAAATACAATAGGAAAAAGGCATACAACCCGGTCAAGAAGCAACACAATTATCGGCATACAATTGCAAACGTTCCAAGCTAACATACAAGGACATCCACAATCATCTCATAGATCAGCTCATAAAATCTAGTATGATGCATGCTCCTGACTTAATTCTCATTATGCAATGTGGTACCATCCCGGAAATGGGTCATCCCAGTGGTCAGATGATGCAGCAGCTTGTCAGGGTCACTCTGTCGTGCACAGGAAGCACCCCCATGGTGATCAGCCAATGGGTGTCAGAAGGAGTTCCCAACAGACGTGGCCCCTAGTACCTCCGTACCCTACAGCCAATCATCAACCCTATTTCCGCCATGCAAATGTTGTATGTCTCTCATGGGCACCATCACTGTATGGCCCGACGCAGGGATAACTCGTCCTAGCTGGGATCTCCATACCCTCCCATGTACATATATTCACCCCAAATGAGGGTCGTCCCAACATGGGCTCATCAATGCACTGACCGTGATCCTCGCAAAGTTCACGACCCGGTCCCGGCATCTCACGTCTATACATAGGATATCACCACGACACCATCAATGTATGACCCGCCAGGAATGAACTCTTCCTAGGTAGGATAATGCCATACACCCCCGTGGGTATTTATGTATATCCGAACACGTTCATCATCTCAAGCCATCACATAGGCCGAGTTCAAAAGCTACCAATGCAATCACATACGTCACTCACAAACATATACAAACAAGCGGACCAGTGTGAAGTACAAGGTGTCCGAGTTGGCACTTAAACATATTATCTCAAGGTCAGGATCTGAACAAGATCGGACAAAGGCGGACAAAGTCGGTCTAGGCCGGTAGAACTCAAACTAGGTTGGTAAGGGTCGGTCAAAGGAGTGAAGTTTTGGGTAAGAGAACATAAGGATAGCAAAATGGACGAGGTCAGAAGAACTCGGTCGAGGTCGGTTGAGTTTGCTAAGGTTTTGCCACAGGCGATCAAGAGGCCCTTAGGTTTCTTGTAAAGTCCATAGGAGGGGTTCTGCACTATGTAATTGATTGCATAAGTGCTGTAATCGATTACAACCAATAACGCTTGTAAGACCCCGGGTTTGTATTTCACCAATCTATACAAGGGTGTAAGGGAACCCGGTAGCTCATTTCCCGAGAGCAAACAAGCTCTGCCGAGCAAGGAACCCGACAGTTCTCAAGGAAAAAGGGGTTCTGGACTTGCTAATTCTAAAGGGAATAGCCCATCCCGGGTAAGGAACCCGGTTTCTTTATAAAAGGAAGGATGAGTCTCTAGAGATGACACGTGTATGTAACCCGGTTGTTTAGAAAAAGGAACACAAGCTCAACCGAGTAGGGAAACTTGGTGGCTCTTCTCCCGAGAGAACACGAGTTCATCCGAATTAGAAACTCGGTAACTCTCTCTCTGGTGAGGTAACGAGCTCAACAGCTTTAACACTTCATCCGGGTAAGGAACCCGGTACCTTATAGAAGGGAAAATGAGTCTTAACAACTCTTAAGGGAACAAATCCCGGGTAGGTAACCTAGTCTACAGACGTCCGTCAGCAAGGACTAGGTTACATCCTGCATGCATGCTACGTAACCCGCTTAACCCAGCCTACCCATCCCGGTAGCCGACATCGAAACGCAAGGGTTGATGTCTATGTGTAACACGGCCAACCCATTCCGGTACTCATCACCTTCATGAACACTTCTGCAAGTGTCTTGGAAGCTTTTCCAGCATCAAAATGCCACTTCACACATATGCATGGGAAGTTCTTAAAATATCTACTCCCCTCAAGAACACCCAACATCACCACGAAACATATTCAACAGATTTAAGGCATAGCACATCCCATTCCCAAAAGGCGTAGCTTTACTGGGAAAAACATCACACACACACACAAACACACACACACATACACCAGGGACATGCGGTTATTGTCACGGCTGGACTCCCTGGCCCCCAAACCGTGGTACCTAAAGCTGTTAAGAAACACGATAAACTCCCTTTACCTAACCAGGGATCCGTTCATGAGCTTCACAGTGTGTTTGTCCCAAGCTCCAGCTCTGACAATGAAGTTTCCTTCAGCGTTGGGATCCTCCACAGCAACTACGGTGGTTCTCGTAGGTTAAAGGTAACAAGAAAGGGGTCGAGAATGAAAGGTTTCTGGGTGAGTTTTAGAGAAAAAGTAGAGGAAACGCAAAGGTAGAAGGATGAAGAGTAAGTTTGTTGCTGTGCCAGCCTACTGCTTATAAACATGGCTGACACAGCATGTCCTCATAACGTGCTCAGCCAGCAACCACAGCACAGCAGAGCTGACTTACGTCCAATACCCATCAAGCATGCATACCAAGAAAAAAGCACTTAGGACAGCAATAATACAATAAAACATACACCATAACATATAATTAACATAAAACACACACATCAAGCATTCGCTAAGCAACTTGTAGTCCGGGTCGTTACATAGCCTACCACCACGACACCATCAATGTATAACCTAGTCACTAACAACTCGTCCTGGATAGGATACCCGTCATACACCTTCGTGGGTACCTATGTATATCCACCCGCATTCAGATAACCATGGGCACCATCCATGCATGGCCTGGCCCGGGAACAACTTGTTCTGGCTAGGATACTACCATGTACCCCCATGGTATCAATGCATATCTACTCGCACTCGATACCCAAAGGCACCATCAATGTATGACCCAGTTAGGAACAACTCGTCCAAGATAGGATACCTGTCATACACCCCCTATGGTATCGATGCATACATCATTACCTCAAGCCATCACATAGGCCGATCTCAACTATTATCAACACAATCACATACGTTTCTTACACGTCATTCACAACACCACAAACTGTTGATTTTGAAGGGGTAAATGTTGATTAAGGGGAGCTGCAAGAAGATTGAAGCAAGGATGAAAGCTTGATGTTTTAGCTTTTTACATGTCCAATCATTTGAAGGCATTTGTAATTTGTCTAAGTTGTTCAAGTGTTTTGTCTTGTGCTCTTTCATTTGCATTTGCATTCTCATTATCATGCATGCATAGTTTTTGATTAAAACCTCAAAGCAATCATGGCTAAGTTTTTTTTAATAAATGAAAACTTACTACTTTAATCGATTACACAAGAATTTTAATCGATTAAATACATTCATACTATTTTTGAAAAAGCCTTGAAGAACAGTTTAATCGATTATCTGCTTCTTGTAATTGATTACATAGTTATATGTGAAAAACATGCACCACTGGAATAATGGATTACCATTTTCAGTAATCGATTACAAAGGCCGGGTTCGTATTACACAAAGGTCGGGTTCGTGTTGCACAGGCCGAGTTCGTGTTTTGAGTTTTACTGGTTTAATCGATTGCCAGTCGTATGTAATCGATTATTTCTTCATACGTAAAAAATGCTAAGAGTGCTTTAATCGATTAAGTATCGGTTTAATCGATTATCTTGTTCATGAAAACATTTCCAGGAGCTCAATAATATATTAATCGATTATGTGATAATTTAATCGATTACATATGAGTAAATAATCGATTATGTTGTCGTTTTAATCAATTATTGTTAGTTAAATCCATTTTATATAAAGATTGGTAAGTCTATTTTCTATAAATAGAGATTGAACGAATCATTTGAAGTATGAGAGATTTACCCAAAAGATACTAAGCTTTCTAAGTGTCCAAGATTCTGATTTGATTCTGAGTTTGAAACACATCCTGTGAGATCAAGATTTCTGAGTTTTTAAAAAGATGTGTTAAAGAAAAGAAGGTTTATCAGGAGTTTGATTCTGAGAATTGAATTTTGTACAACCTGATTGATTGGTAATCTCAATTCATTTCATTCATTCATACATGAAGGATCACAAGTTGTGTTTATCTTGAAACTCTTCTTTTTTAGATGTTCTAATATTTTTGTTGTGTTGAAATATATCAAAGTGATTCTTTCAAGCTTTCTAGAGTAGCGTTTTCTAGGGGTGAAGATCTGAGTAGGGTTCTCAGGTTTTTTTGTGATTTGTTTTCTAATAGTGTTTTAGAATTCAGATTCTTTATCTAGGGTTGATAAAGATAATCACTTGTAAATTGCTTGTAAAGGATATTTTGATATAGTGAAAACTCTAACCTGATTGGTTGGAAGACACTAGATGTAGCCTCCATGTTAGTGAGGTGAACCAGTATAGATTGCTGAGTCTTTTATTGTGATTTTGTATTTCTTTTATTGCTTGCATTTGGGTAATCAAAATATTATTAGCAAAAGAAAATATTTCTGTCATTGCATGCATAGCAAGGTGGATCTTGATTGAAAGAAAAGTTCTGGTTTTACAAAAGGTGAAAAAGTGATACGATCCAGATTTCAAATTCCGCAAGTTGTTTTAGAAAATTTTTTAAATATCAGTTTTGAACCAATTCACGCCCCTTCTTGGTTTATTTGTAGTATATTCATTGTGTTTTTCAATTGGTATCAGAGCTGGTTCTTGAAAGTTATTCAAGATCACTTTCTTTTTAAAGAAAATAAATACTACTTAAATAACTCTTAGAGAGGGAGCTTCTCTCAATCGTCCACCAATGTTTGAGGGTGAACATTTTAGTTTTTGGAAAAATCGTATATAGATCTTTATTCAATCCAATGATCTCGGTGCATGGAATGCTATTGAAAAAGGTCTTTTGGTTCCAATGAAAACTGTTGATAATAATTTGATTCCCAAAGAATGGGATGAAATGACAGAAGCTAAAAAAAGAGTTATGCAATATGATTTTAAAGCTAAAAACATGATTACATCTGCTTTGTCTTCTGATGAATTTTTTAGAACTGTGAGATGCAGAAGTGCAAAAGAAATGTGGGAAATGTTGGAGGTAACTCATGAAGGAATAGATGAAGTAAGGAGATCAAGGAAGCATGCCTTGATTCATGAATATGAGATGTTCAAGATGAGCAATACTGAAAATATATCACAGCTGCAAACAAGATTTACTCACATTGTCAATCATCTTCTTGACCTTGGAAAGACTTTTGAAGCTGAAGAGTTAAACATCAAAATTCTAAAGTGTCTCACAAGGCCATGGCAACCAAAAGTTATAGCAATCAAGGAATCCAAAGATTTGTCCAAGATATCCATGGCTGCATTATTTGGTAAGCTTCTTGAGTATGAACTTGAAATGTCATAACTAACCAATGCAGAAGATGCAAAAAAGAAGCACAAAAGCATAGCTTTAAAAGCTGCATCATCTAAGGCTGAAAAATAAGAAGACTCAAGTGAAGAAGATGAAGATGACAACATGAATCTAATTGTCAAAAAGTTTAGCAAATTCATGAGAAGGAACAAAAACAAAAAGTTCACAAAGTTCAACAAGAGAAATGACAAAGATAGCAACAACAACACCTTTACCAACTGTACTTGTTTTGAATGTGGAAAACCTGGACACATCAAATCTGAATGTCCAATATTCTTGAAGAAGCAACAAAGTGAGAGGAAGATAAAGAAGGAAGGAAAGCCAAAGAAAGCCTACATTGCATGGGAAGATAATGAATCAACAAGTTCTGAATCAAGGAGTGAGAATGAAGAAGAAGCAAATGTATGCTTCACTTCAACCTTAAGTGATGATGAAGGATTCTCTAGTGTTGAATCTGAGGTAAATTCAGAATATGATAACATTGTTGATGTTTTTCATGAAATGCATGATGAGGCTCAAAAGTTAGCAAAACAAATAATAAGCTGAAAGGAGATCTAAGATGGCACATCACCAAACTTGCAGAAATGCAAAGTAAACTTTGTAAATTGAAAGAAGAAAATGAAAAATTTCTTTCAAGTTACAAGGCAAATGGTTGTATGTGTCCTTCTTCCTCTTCTAAGGTAGAAAAATGCAAATTGTTACAAGATGAGTTTGATGCTTTCAAAAGAAGTCAAGGAGAAAAGTATCTACTACTACTTTCAAAAAATAACTATTTGGTTGATCTTTTGAGAAGACTTTATAGAGGAAAATGCAACTTGGATGAAATTTTAAGTGTGCAAAAATATGCTAGAGATACTTCTGGTTTGGGATACAAACATGGTTCAAAATATAGTGGAAAAACCAAATTTGTACCACCAAAACAGAAGCATCAAAAAAGCTTTTTTATAAATCAAAGTTTCATCAAAATGGTTACTTTGAAAGACCATCAAGAGCTGTAACTTGTAACTATTGCATGAAGAAAGGACACATCTTTTAAATGCTATGCTAGGAAATATTATGTGCCTAATGGAGAATGTGTATGGGTGCAAAAGAAAAAGAAAATAGCTAACCCCTTTGAACCCAACCTCAATTGGATACCTTTCCTTGTTACTTGATTTAAATTTTGCAAGTGTGTCTAAGAGCAAAATCATCACTATGGTATCTTGATAGTGACTGCTAGGCACATGACAGGTGATATTTCCATGCTTACAAATATTATACTAAAAGATGGAGGATTTGTCACCTACGACGATAATAACAAAGGGAAGATAATTGGAGAAGGAAACATAGGACACAACCTCAAAACAATGATCAGAAATGTATTGTATGTTGATGGCTTGAAACATAATCTTCTAAGCATAAGCCAATTATGTGACAAAGGGATCAAAGTTTCCTTCAACAACAATTGCTGTTTGATTTGTGACAGTCAAAGTGGTGAAGTTATCCATGTTGGTAAAAGAAAGGGTAACATTTATGTTTTGTCCATTGACCATGCATTCATTCATAAGGCTAGTTGCCTTGTAAGTAAAACTGATGAAACTTGGTTATGGCATAGAAGAGCTAGTCATATAAATATGCATCATATGAATAAGCTTGTGAAAAAGGATTTGGTCATAGGCTTACCTAAGCTTAAGTTTGAGAAAGATAAGATATGTGAAGCTTGTCAAAGAGGGAAACAAACAAAGAATTCTTTTCAAAGCAAAAATGTTGTTTCTACTTCTAGACTTCTTGAGTTGATTCATATGGATTTATTTGGTCCATTAAGAACCATGAGCTTGGGAGGAAATTTCTATGGGCTTGTTATTGTAGACGATTACTCAAGATACACATGGACTTTATTCATAAGGTCCAAGAGTGATGCATTCACAGCATTTAGAAAGTTAGCCAAGATAATTCAAAATGAAAAAGCTTGAAATATTGTTTCAATTAGAAGTGATCATGGTGGAGAATTCCAAAATGAATACTTTGAAAAGTTTTGTGAAGAGTTTGGAATTAATCACAATTTTTCAGCTCCAAGAACACCCCAACAAAATGGTGTTGTGGAGAAGAAAAATAGATCACTTAAGGAAGGTGCAAGAACTCTTCTAAATGAAACAAAATTGCCTAAGCACTTTTGGGCTGATGCTGTAAGTACTGTTTGTTATACTTTGAATAGGATTCTCATAAGGCCTATTTTGAAGAAAATCCCTTATGAACTATACAAAGGAAGGAAACCAAACATATCTCACTTTAGAGCATTTGGCTGCAAGTGTTTTGTATTAAATAATGGTAAAGATTCTTTTGGCAAATTTGATTCTAAAGCTGATGAAGCAATTTTTCTTGGTTACTCTTTGCAAAGTAAAGCTTATAGGATCTTTAATAAAAGAACTTTGTGTGTTGAGTAATCTGTCCATGTCATATGTGATGAGTCTAATCCTTCCAAAGAGAATTTGGAGTGTGATGTTGATGCAAGACAAAAGAAAGAATTTCTGCAACTTAATGATTTGAATAATAAAGAAAAAAGATGAACCAAATAATGTACTAGAATAGTCAACTACGTTACAAAAGCACAAGGAGTGGAGGACAACTAAAGATCTTTCTCTTGACAATATAATAGGGGAAGTATCTAAGGAAGTCTCTACTAGATCCTCTTTAAGAAATCTTTGTTGTACCATGGCTTTTGTTTCACAAATTGAACCAAAAAGTATTGATCAAGCTCTACTAGATGAACATGTAAAATTAGGGAACACTTCACACTTAACCAAGAGGGGGGGGGTGAATTGGTTAGCCTTGGTAATTAAAATAATTTCTTTCTTAATCAAAAATCAGAGTACAATTGACCTTTGGATCTTTATCACAAATCAATCAAGAAACTTTATTCAAACTCTAACCAAGACTTGTAATGCCTCAACAAACAAATAAAACTTCAGTAATCTCAACAAGAATTAACCAATATGCAGTAAATGAGAGAGTACAAGATTTATACTGGTTCACCTCAAAACCTATAGGCTACATCCAGTTTCTTCTACTCAACACTAGAGTAGAGTTCCACTATAACAAAATATCCTTACAAGCAAAAATTACAAGCCTCTCTTTATCAACCCTAGATAAAGTTCAGAAGTCTAAAAACCTATTAGACTCTTAGAGACCAACACCCACACTGAGAACACTACTCAGCTGTCTTTAGAGAACCACTATCTCTGCACTTGCAAGAAAAACAAAATACAATGGAACAATTACAAAGAATTTCAAACAGAGATTTTACACCATCAAAGAGTAAGGAAAGAATTCACCTGATGATCCAAGAATCATATGCAAAGTGAAGAATATACTAGGGTGAATGAATTATAACATGCAGAATCAATGTCCTTTCCTTAGACTTTGAAAAGATGTGTCTTGCTTCACAAAACTTAGTGACCCATAATGGTTTGGATGGTAGCAAGAACCTTAGAACCACAATGAATGCCTTTATCACTTGTTACAAAGCTCTCAGAACGTTTAGTGCTCAAAAATCGATTTCTGTATTTTGTTACGTTTCACAAAAGGCAAGGTTCTATTTATATAAAATAGCTGTAACAAAATTAATCGATTAATTCGGCTCCAGTAATCGATTAATTAGCAAATGTAATCGATTACATACGCTCTCGTAATTGATTAAAGTGTTCTAAATAAGTTCTGGGTTACAGCAATGATATATTTAATCGATTATCCCGATGTGTAATCGATTAAGACAGAGTGATGTTAATTTTCAAAATAGCTAAGTAATCGATTACAAGTAAATGGTAATCGATTAAACCAGTCACTCTTTGAAAACTGCATGAATGCAATAGTGAAATAATCGATTAAAACGATGCTATAATCGATTAATTTGTTCTAACTTATTTCCAGAAATCCTGAAGAACAATGTAATCGATTATCTACGTATGGTAATCGATTAAAAACACTTAGAACTATTTTTCCAAAAAGCTTCACTTATTTTTGAAGTTCCAAATCAATTATTTAAGCTTTTATGATGTAATGCATGAATGATTATCAATGGTATGCATACTGGAACTTGGATCATTAGAGGGCTTCCTTTCCTTTTACATTGAATCACAATTTTGATCTCTAAGCCTTCAAGCCTTCAAGCATGTTGAAAGCCAAAACTTTTCCAAGCCTTTACAGATCTTAATCTTCAAAAAGCTCCCCCTTAGTTCAGCAATCTTCCAAATCAACAGAACATTGGTTAATGGCTATACATGATGAGTTAAACCAATTTAAAAGAAATGAAGTTTGGGAGTTAGTCCCTAGACCATCAACTCATAAACCTATTGGCACAAAATGAGTTTTTCGAAACAAGCTGGATGAAAGTGGCATCATAGTAAGGAACAAGGCTAGATTGGTTGCTAAAGGATACAACCAAGAGGAAGGCATAGACTATGATGAAACTTATGCTCCAATAGCTAGATTAGAAGCCATTAGGTTGTTACTTGCATATGCATGTTTGATGGACTTCAAGCACCAAGGTCTTGGTATGAAAGGTTAAGCAAATTTTTGCTTAAACAATCTTTTATAAGAGGACAAGTTGACAAAACTTTGTTCATCAAGAAAAGAGGAAATGATATCTTGCTGGTTCAAGTTTATGTGGATAACATTATATTTGGTTCAACTAATCAATCTATGTGAAAAGAATTTTCAGTATCAATGCATAGTGAATTTGAGATGTCAATGATGGGGGAGCTTACATTCTTTCTAGGACTACAAGTCAAGTAATTGAAGAATGGAACCTTCCTTAGTCAAGCCAAGTACTGTCTAGAGATGATCAAGAAGTTTGAAATTGAAAATTGCAAAGATGTTGCAACACCAATGGCAACATCTACCTATCTTGATTCAGATGACAAGGGAAAAAGTGTTAGATGAGTCTAAATACAGGGGAATGATAGGATCCTTGCTATACTTAAATGCTAGCAGACCTGATATTATGTTAAGTGTTTGTTTGTGTGCTAGGTATCAAGCAAATCCCAAAGAATCTCATCTAACTGCAGTCAAGAGAATCCTCAAATATCTCAAGTTTACACCAATAGTAGGACTTTGGTATCCAAAAGGTACATCTATCAGCTTGATTGGATATTCTGACTCTAACTTTGCAGGATGCAAATTGGATAGAAAGAGTATCAGTGGAACATGCCACATGTTAGGAAGCTCATTGATTTCTTGGCACTGCAAGAAGCAATCATGTGTTGCCTTATCCACTGCTGAAGCTGAATATATTTCTACTGGAAGCTGCTGTGCACAAAGTCTTTGGTTGAAGCAACAACTTCAAGACTTTGGTGTTGATAAACATGAGATACCATTGATGTTTGATAACACTAGTGCAATCAACATATCCAAGAATCCTATTATGCACTCAAGGACTAAACACATTGAGATCAGACATCATTTTATCAGAGATCATATTCAAAAGGGTAACATCAAAATTGAGTTTGTTGAAACTAACTATCAATTAGCTGATATTTTCACTAAACCTTTGGATAGAGATAGATTCTACACACTTAGAAACATGCTAGGAATTTTAGATGAATCTAATGTGTGTTAGCATGAAGGTTACTTGCTCATCTACATGAAATTGCATCATTTATTGGCCATTAATCTCAAGATTTACAAGTTCCACATATCCTGCATAATTACTATTCATACTAATAATTTCATTGTTATAATCAATTAAGGCACTGATTAATCGATTAAATGAACTTGAAAAGTTGTTTTGACTGAAGTATGTACTTAAGTAATCGATTACATTGTTTGGATAATCGATTATTCTTCATAAGAAAATGTTTCCAGAAAATGAAGTTCACTGGAATAATCGATTACACCATCGAATTAATCGATTACATAAGGAGAAAAATCTTTTTAAATTTTCATGTCATATATAACCCGGTGTCAGGTCATGCTGGACTCATAGATAATTGGCCAGGTTCCCAAGCTTATACCTTTAAAGTCAATCCGGGCTGAATGTCCTAACTCATCCGGGCTTCAGGGTTCTTATGAACCAGTCGGGTTCCAAATATCAATCTGAGCTTCTAATTCGCTGGTATTGATGATGGAAGTGAAAAGGAAGCCGAGCTTCAAGGTCCTGTCGGGCTCTAAAAGCTTTCCGGTTTTCAAATTCATGTTAAATAGTCAATGTTCTAGTGTTCTTATTAGTTGGCCAAGCTCTACACATCCGAGCTCCACATAAGCTGAGCTCCATTGTAATTTGAGTTCCATACTCATCCGAGTTCCATACTAATCTGAGTTCCATACTCATCCGAGTTCCACACTCATTCGAGTTCCACACTCATCCGAGCTCCACACATCCAATCTCCACAATGATCCGGGCTCTACAGAAATCCGAGCTCCACCATAATCCGGACTTCACTTTAAGCCGAGCTTCACTGTAATTCGGGCTCCACAATAATCAATTGCATGAGAACAAAATCGATTATTCATGGAGTTACAGCAAAATATGCAAGAGTTTCTTGAAAATTGTATTGCCCAATTGCCACGAAATTCAAATTTTGAATCTTCTATGCTTTAAATTTTGTGGGTTTATTCCAAATAACTGTTACACATTTCAAATTTCAATTTTCGATCCCAAAATTCATCTTTGGAGGAGATGAAATCTAGATTGGAAAACATAGAGGCTAGGCTTGTCCTTGATGATTTTGACAAATTAGATTAGGATGCTTATGTTTCTTTCTAAATGCTACTTCATTATGCTCTTGCTATTGTTTGTCAATCATTTCTTTGTTTACTATTTGTTTCAGTACTCTAAATTTCAGTTCGATTAATGTACTGCTTGCATTTGGATTAATACAAGTATTTCTTTTTCTCTCCTTTTATTCTCCTTGTTCATGCCTTAATCATTTTTTTTGTCTTTGACAAGCCAAATAGGGGGAGAAATAATTGTAGGGGGAGAAATAACTTTGTATGTAACATGTATTGCATGAATGCTTTAAAACTACCCAAGTCAGGGGGAGCATTTTTTTTAATGACTTATGCTTATGCCTGTTCTTGCAAAAAGCTGACTTAGATTTCAGGAATCACTCATCCCTCTAAAGCCATTAAAAGATTAGACAAATTGACAATTAATTTGGCATGCTCAAAGCAAAAAAGAGGGAGATTGTTGATTTTGAGGGGGAGAATGTTGATTAAGGGGAGCTGCAAGAAGATTGAAGCAAGGATGAAAACTTGATGTTTTAGCTTTTTACATGCCCAATCATTTGAAGGCATTTGTAATTTGTCTAAGTGGTTCAAGTGTTTTGTCTTGTGATCTTTCATTTGCATTTGCATTCTCATTATCATGCATGCATAGTTTTTGATTAAAACCTGAAAGCAATCATGGCTAAGTTTTTTTTAATAAATGAAAACTTACTACTTTAATCAATTTCACAAGAATTTTAATCGATTAAATACATTCATACTATTTCTGAAAAAGCCTTGAAGAACAGTTTAATTGATTACCAGCTTCTTGTAATTGATTACATAGTTATATGTGAAAAACATGCATAACTGGAATAATCGATTACCATTTTCAGTAATCGATTACAAAGGTTGGGTTCGTGTTACACAAGGGTCGGGTTCGTGTTGCATAGGGCGGGTTGGTGTTTTGAGTTTTACTGGTTTAATTGATTACCAGTCTTATGTAATCGATTATTTCTTCATACATCAAAAATGCTAAGACTACTTTAATCGATTAAGTATCGGTTTAATCAATTATCTTGTTCATGAAAACATTTCCAGGATCTCAATAACATATTAATCGATTATGTGATAATTTAATCGGTTACATATGAGTAAATAATCGGTTACGTTGTCGTTTTAATCGATTATTGTTAGTTAAATCCGCTTTATATAAAGATTGGTGAGTCTATTTTCTATAAATAGAGATTGAACGAATCATTTGAAGTATGAGAGATTTACCCAAAAGATACTAAGCTTTCTAAGTGTTCAAGATTCTAATTTGATTCTGAGTTTGAAACACATCTTGTGAGATCAAAATTTCTGAGTTTTTGAAAAGATGTGTAAAAGAAAAGAAGGTTTATCAAGAGTTTGATTCTGAGAGTTGAATTCCGTACAACCTGATTGATTGGTAATCTCAATTCATTTTATTCATTCATACATGAAGGATCACAGGTTGTGTTTATCTTGAAACTCTTCTTTTTTAGATGTTCTAATATTTTTGTTGTGTTGAAATATGTCAAAGTGATTCTTTCAAACTTTCTAGAGTAGCGTTCTCTAGGGGCAAAGATTTGAGTAGGGTTCTCAGGTTTTTTTGTGATTTGTTTTCTAATAGTGTTTTAGAATTCAGATTCTTTATCTAAGGTTGATAAAGATAATCACTTGTAAAGGATATTTTGATATAGTGAAAACTCTAAACTGGTTGGTTGGAAGACACTGGATGTAGGCTCCATGTTAGTGAGGTGAACCAGTATAAATTGCTGAGTCTTTTTCTGATTCTGTACTTCTTTTATTGCTTGCATTTGGGTAATCAAAATATTATTAGCAAAAGAAAATATTTATGTCATTGCATGCATAGCAAGGTGGATCTTGATTGAAAGAAAAGTTCTGGTTTTACAAAAGGTGAAAGAGTGATATGATCCAGATTTCAAATTCCGCAAGTTATTTTAGAAAATTTTTTAAATATCAGTTTTGAACCAATTCACGCCCCTTCTTGGTTTATTTGCAGTATATTCATTGTGTTTTTCACAAACAAGAGAGCCGGTGTGAATTATTAGATGTTTGGATTAGCACTTAGATGAAACAACTTTTGAGGTATGAATCAGAACAAGGTCGGACGAGGGCGGACAAGATCGGTCAAGGTCGGTAAAGGTTAGTCAAAGGTGGTCAATAGGTCCTATAAAACACTAAGGACATACTCAGCACTATGCAATCAATTACCTAAGCACTGTAATCGATTACAAGAGATAGCACTAGCAAGACTCAGGATTGTATTAATATCACCAACCTACACAAGGTTGTCTGGGTTACGAAAGTTGAGTAAGGGAAACCCAGTAGCTTCTCAAATGAGAGATACGAACTCTACCGAGTAAGGGACCCAGTAGTTTACAAGGAAAAGACTTGGACTTAGTGATTCTAAAGAGAATAGCTCATCCCGGGTGAGGAACCCAGTAGTTCTAATTAAAAGAGATGAGTTTAACCGAGTAGAAGACCCGATGGCTCTTTTCTCGAGAAGGCACGAGCTCATCCGGATTAGGGACTCGATAGCTCTTTTCCCGAGAAGGCACGAGCTCATCCGGATTAGGGAACCCGATGGCTCTTTTCTCTCTCAAGTAACTTGAGCTCAACAGCTCTAAAGTACCACCTCGGGTAAGGAACCCGATATATCTAAAGAAAAAGAATTGAGTCTTAGCAGTTCTAAGGAAACAACCCCAGGTAAGGAACCCGGTAAACAGACGTCCACCAACAAGGACTAAAACACGCCCTGCATACACACATACATGCTACGTAAATCACTCAACTCGGCATACCTATCTCGGTACCCGACACCTCCATGAATACTACTACAAAGTTTCTTGGGAGTTTTTAGCATCAAAATGTCAACTTCATACATGCACGAGGAGTTCTTACAGCATCAAGTCCCCCATCAGAACACTATCAAACATCAACATAAAACACCAACCAACAAACATAAAGCATATCACGTCCCATTCATTGAAAAGGCATAACTTTTCTGGAAAACAACACACACCAAAGACATGCAGTTTTCATCATGGTTGGACTCCCTAGCCCCCCAACCATGGTATCTAAAGCTATTATCAAACATAATAAAATCCCCTTACCTAAACAGGAGTTCGTTCTACAGCTACACGATGGGTTGTCCTAAACTTCTGCTCCAGCCACGAGGTCCTTCTTGACGTTGGGATTCCGTGGTGGTTCTCACGGGTTGAAGGTAACATAGAGGGGTCGAGAACGGGAAGGTTTTCTGGGTAAGTTTAGAGAGAGAACAGAGAGAAAATGCAAAGGTTGAAGAAAGGAAGAGCATGCTTCTGCTGCGCCAACCTGCTGCTTATAAGCACAGCTGACAAGACATCTCCTTTTTGTGTGCATGCACAGCAACCTCAGCCAACAAAGTTGACTTTACACCCACCAAACCCACAACCCAAGGCAAAAGCATTCAAAACAGCAAATAATACAATAAAACATATAATCAATCAACATAACACACACATAAAATGTCCAGCTTAGCAACTTGAAATTCCAGGGCGTTACAAATATAACACAAATTCATTAACTACAATTTTTTCACTGTATTAAACCTCTACGGATTGGTAATCCGTATGGTCTTTACGGATTGGAAATCCGTATGGGCCATACGGATTGGCGGTATTTTGGATGTAAAAAACTTACCTCCGCTATTGCCATCACAACACCCACCACGATGACACTAACAAAGTCAATGTAGCAGGTAACAAATCACCGTGACAATGCAACTAACAAACCACCACAAGCCAACAGAAGGAGGAGGCCAGTGAAGTAAGAAGAATAAACTGAATGGAGTAAGAGGAGATGGAAAACGGAAGGAAGAAAGAAGAAGAAGAACAAAAAGGCAGGAATTAAACAAAATTTGAATGGTGTATTTGAGATCCATTGCATAAATCTCATTCATGATCTTGCATTCATGTTTTCACAAAGCAAAAGTTTCATAAAAAGCTTTTCTAAAACTTAAGGTTTTCATGAGTGCATAAAAAGCTAAGTGTTTCATGTTTCAAGTTTAGGGAAAAATGTTTTCTCACTGATTTAATCGATTACAGGCAAGTGGTAATTTATTACTTGAAAACAGAGAGCAATTTTAATCGATTATGAGAATATGGTAATCGATTACACAGTTCAAAATCACAAAATAAACTTCCTGTGATAATCGATTACATCACTATGGTAATCGATTACTTGGTCCTATTTTCATTAGAGCTATTGTGATAATCGATTACATTGCATTTTAATCGATTACTTTTTTCATAAAGTTTTTTCAGAAAGTCTCAAGAACACTTTAATCGATTACTTAAGTGATTTAATCGATTACTGACAGTTATAATTATTTTCTCTATAAAGAGTTGTTGCTTGTTTGACTTAAAAACAACGAATTTTATAACCCATTCTTTAGAGATAAAAGATACTAAGAGCTTTTCAAAGTATGACCCACTAATCCTTTGTTTTAACAAACATCTAGAAATCTTGTGAGGATTTCCTTATGGGCACTTGATAAAGAAGAAGTCTTTGGAGAGATTGTTTTGAAAGTTCATTCAACCTTGGTTCAAGATTCTTAATCATTTGCATTGGATCCCAGGTTGTATCTCTCATTGTTTATTTGGTGTATTTCTTTTAGAAATTCTGTGTTTGTAACTTGTGCAATAGATTCTTAGAGTTTTTTTAGAATAGGTTTTTCTAGAGCGAGATTAGATAAGGGTTGTTTCTCTAAGTCTTGATCACAAAGAGTCTATAGGTGTTAGATGTCTTGTTCTTAATTTGGGTTTGATTAAGAGTGATTGTAAAACTTGTAAGAACATATTGCATATAGTTAGATCCTACCTTATTGGTTAGGAAACTTGATGTAGCTTCTCTTGGATTGAGAAGTGAACCAGTATAAATTATGTGTTGTTTACTTCTTCCTTAATCTTTTCTATGGGTTATTGATTGTCATTCATGGGTTTAAATCTTTCATAATCAATAGAAACAATCTCATTGTAATTGCATTTCATAAAGATTGGAGCTTGATTGATGAAAGGCATTCTAAGTTTGATTTGTGATATGATCCTTTAAACTCTGATTGTTAAAGCAAATTTTTAATTAAGTAAGAAGAACCAATTCACCCCCCTCTTGGTTTGTGTGCTATTCATTGTTTTCAATTGGTATCAAGAGTTGATTCTTGTATGTTATTCAAGATCATTACTTTCTTTTAAAATAAAATAAATACCACACAAAAAATTGTCTTTAAGGAGGGTGCCTCCCTCAACTGTCCCTCAATATTTGAGGGAGAACACTTCAATTTTTGAAAAAATAGAATGCGAATTTTCATTCAATCAAATGACCCCGGTGGATGGAATGCAATTGAAAAATATCCTTTTATACATACCAAAATTGTTGATAATGAAAAGGTTTCCAAAGAATGGGATGAGATGACTGATACAAAAAAAAAGAGTTGTTCAATATGATTTTAAAGCTAAAAACATGATAACCTCTGTTTTATCTTCTGATGAGTTTTTTAGAATAGTCAAGTGCAAAAGTGCAAAAGAGATATGGAAGATCACTCATGAAGGAACTGATGAAGTAAAGACATCAAGAAAACATGCATTGATCTATGAGTACAAAATGTTCAAGATGAACACAACAGAAAGTATCTCTCAACTCCAAACCAGATTCACACATATAGTCAATCATCTACTAGGTCTTGGTAAAACGTTTGATGTAGAGGAACTCAACATCAAAATTCTAAAGTGCTTGACAAGATCTTGGAAACCAAAAGTGACAACAATCAAAGAATCCAAATATTTGTCAAAAATGTCCATGGTTGCACTCTTTGGTAAGTTGCTTGAATATAAACTAGAAATGTCTCAACTAACAAATACAGAAGATGCAGATAAGAAACAAAAAAGCATTGCTTTAAAAGTCGCATCTTCAAAAACTGAGAAAGATAATGATTCAAGTGAAGATGAAGATGATGAAAATCTGAATCTGATTACAAAAGATTTGGCAAGTTCCTGCAGAAAAACAAAAACAAAAGGTTCCCTAAATCCAACAAAAGAAATGATAACAGCAATAACACCAACAATTTCAACTACTTTGAGTGTGGAAAGCAAGGCCACATCAAGTTTGAATGTCCAATTTTCTTGAAGAAGTAGTTAGGGGATAAGAAAGGAAGTAAATAAGGGAAACCCAAAAGAGCCTACATAGATTGGGAAGAAAATGCATCCACAACCTTTAACTCTTCAAATGAGAATGAAGAAGTCAATGTTTGTTTAACATCAACCATTGATGAAGAAGAGTCAAGTGCAGAATCTGAGGTAATTCCTAAAATTGATCAATTAGTTGATGCTTTTAATGAAATGCATGAGGAGGCAAAAAAAAACTTGTTGTCTCCAATAACAAGCTCAAAGGTAACTTTAAATGGCATGTCACTAAACTAGCTTCAGAGCAAGCAGAACTTTGCAACTTGAAACAAGAAAATGAAAAACTTGTTTCAAGCTACAAAGCAAATGGTTGTGTGTGTGCCTCTTCTTCTGCAAAAGTAGATGAACACAAAGCCTTACAAAAGGAATTTGATGATTTCAAAAAGAGCCATTATGAAAAATGCATGACTTTGCAATCAAAAAACTCCTACTTGTTAGATCTCTTGAAAAAAACTCTATCGAGGGAAATGTAGTTTAAATCAAATGCTAAGTGTGCAAAATTATGCTTATGATAAATATGGATTGAGATACAACTATCAATCAAAACCCTTTCAAAACAACAAAAAAAGGTTTTCAAAAGCAACGCATACTAAAATGCTCATTTTGGAAAAGGCTCAAAATCTATAACATGCCACTATTGCATGAAGAAAGGTCACACCTGTCACAAATGTTATGTTAGAAGGTTCTTTGTGCCAAATTGAGAATGCATATGGGTTTCTAAGAAAAAGAGTAAAATCGCTAACCCCTATGGACCTAACTTCAATTGGGTATCTTCCCTTGCAACTTAATTTGATTTTTGCAGGTGTGTCTAAGAGTTAAAGATTCACTATGGTACTTGGATAATGGATACTCTAGGCACATGACATGTGACAAATCCATGCTCACTAATCTGATATTAAAGGAAGGAGGGTTTGTCACCTATGGAGACAACAATAAAGGAAAAATCATTAGAGAATAAAACATTGGTGATAGCTTCAAAACTAAAATAAGAAATGTGCTTTATGTTGAAGGGCTAAAGCATAATCTTCTTAGCATAAGCTAGCTTTGTGACAAAGAATTAACGGTATCCTTTAACAACAATTGTTGCTTAATATTATGACAAAATTGGTGAGGTAATCCATGTTGGGAAAAGAAAAGGAAACATTTACTTGTTTGCAATAGAACATGCATTCATTCATAACATAAATTGCTTAGTGAGTAAAATTGATGAATCATGGCTTTGGCATAGAAGAGCATGTCACATCAACATGCATCACATGAACAAGCTCATAAGGAAGGACTTAGTAATTGGATTGCCTAAACTCAAGTTTGAAAAGGATAAACTTTGTGATGCTTGTCAAAAGGGGAAACAAACAAAAATCTCTTTTCAAAACAAAAACATTGTTTCCACCTCAAGACCTCTTGAATTACTTCACATGGATTTGTTTAGTCCTTCAAGAACTATGAGTTTGGGTGGCAATTGCTATGGACTTGTCATAATTGATGATCACTCAAGATTTACATGGACTTTATTCTTGAAATTCAAGAGCGATTCCTTTAATGCTTTCAGAAAATTAGTCAAGCTCTTACAAAATGAAAAAGGATGCAAGATAGTTTCAATAAGAAGTGATCATAGTGGTGAATTTCAAAATGAACATTTTGAAAATTTCTGTGAAGAACATCGAATAATTCACAATTTATTAGCTCTAAGAACACCTCAATAGAATGGTGTCGTGGAGAGGAAAAATAGGTCACTTGAAGAAGGAGCAATGACTCTTCTTAATGATGCCAAAATATTTTTGGGCAGATGCAGTGAACACAATTTGCTATACTCTAAATAGATTGCTCATAAGGCACGTCTTAAAGAAAACTCCTTATGAACTTGACAAAGGTAGAAAACTAAACATTTCACACCTTACAGTCTTTGGCTGTAAATGTTTTGTTTTGAACAATCAGAATGAATTTCTTGGCAAATTTGATGCAAAAGCTAATGAAGCAATCTTCCTTGGATATTCAATGCAAAGTAAATCATATAGAGTATTTAACAAAAGAACCTTATGCATGGAAGAATCTATACATGTTATTTGTGATGAATCTAACTCCTCAAAAGAGGAAAATAGTTTTGAAAATGATCCAGGACCATTGGAAGAAAATGTCACTACCAATGAAACTGATGAGAGTAAAAAGGGTGAAACAAATGAAGAAGTTGACCCTTCAACTCCAACTCAAAGGCCAAAAGACTGGAGAACTACAAGATATCTCTCCCTAGACAACATTATTGGTGAAGTATCTAAGGGAGTATCCACTAGATCATCTCTTAGAAATTTATGTTGTGATATGGCCTTTGTATCTCAAATTGAAACCAAAAATACTGATCAAGCATTACTTGATAAACACTGGATGCTTGCTATGCATGATGAACTAAAACTAGTTCAAGAGAAATGAAGTATGAGAACTTGTTCCTAGACCTCCTTCTTATAAGCCAATAGGCACCAAGTGAGTTTTCAGAAACAAACTTGATGAGAGTGGCATCATAGTCAGAAATAAGGCCAGATTAGTTGCAAAGGGTTACAATCAAGAAGAAGGCATTGCTATGAAGAAACCTATGCCCCTGTTGTTAGGTTGGAAGCCATAAGGTTGCTTCTTGCATTTGCATGTTTGATGGACTTCAAGTTATTTCAAATGGATGTAAAATGTGCCTTTTAAATGGTTACATAGATGAGGAAATTTATGTTGATCAACCTCCTGGTTTTGTAGACTTCAAACATCCAAATCATGTATTCAAACTTAAGAAAACCCTTTATGGCTTAAAACAAACACCCAGGTCCTGGTATGAAAGATTGAGCAATTTTCTAATTAGTTAATCCTTCATAAGAGGACAAGTTGATAAAACTCTATTCATCAAGAAATCTGCTAGTGATATATTACTTGTTGAAATCTATGTTGATGACATTATCTTTGGTTCTACTAACAACTCCTTGTGCAAGGAATTTTCATCTTCAATGCAGAATTTGTTTGAAATGTCAATAATGGGAGAACTAACATTCTTCCTTGGACTTCAAGTGAAACAATTGAAGAATGACACCTTTCTCAGCCAAGCCAAAAATTGCAATGCGTTGATTAGAAAATTTGAAATTGATAAAAGCAAGGATGTTGCTGTAACGACTCGCCTCATCGCTATGATATCAATAACTCTTAAAGGTGCAAATCTCAAATTTTAATAAAAACTCCATTAATTTGATTATGAAAATGATGGTAAATTTTTTGCGATAATACAATTATCATACATATATTACAATTACATAATTAAACACATATGTACATATATATATATATATATTAAATCAATACATGTCATCCATATGTTAGAACTTCCTTTAGTTTTACGTGTATATACACCTGAAATTACATATCAACAAAAAACCAAAGACTAACTAAGAGAGAGTTGATTAACAAAACACAACTCTTTCTCCAAAAAGGAATCCAATGTCATCACGTTGGCTTGGTGGCTCCAACCAAAAAGAAGATCTCCCTCCAAAGTCACCTACTGCTGCTTATCTGCTCCCATGAACGAAAGTTCGCGATCATCACAGGTACCAACCACACGGTACAACAAATGCAAGGGTGAGTTTATTATATAAAACCAACAAGTAATAGATATCAGTAGTTAGAAAAGGCAATCCAAAACATCACAATATCATCACAACACCCAATTGTTTCATCACGCAACAAACAGGGACAGTCATCCAAATACATTCCACAGTCAACCTATAATGCTTAGAATGATGCATGCTCCTAACTCATCTCTCAGCATGCAATGTGGTACCATCTTGGAAATAGTCCAACACAGGGAGATGATGCAGCAGGATGTCAAGGTCACTCTGTCGTGCACAAGCCGCTCCCCCCACTGGTGATCAGCCATGGGTCTCAATAAAGGAGTTCCAAACAGTTGTGCCCCCCCAGTACCTCCGTACTCTACAGTCAATCATCCTATTTCCGTAAAACAAATGAAGTATGTCACATGGGCATCATCAATGCATGACCCGGCTAGGAACAAATCCTTCCTCGTAAGGGTGACCTGCCACGTACCCCCCATGTACATATATACCGCCCCAACATGGGCTCACCGATGCACTGACCGTGGCTAGGAACACATCCTTCCTCGCAAGGGTAACCAACCGGTCACTGCATCCCACGTGTACATACACAGTATACCGCCATGAGCATCATCAATGTATGACCTAGCTAGGAACAAATCCTTCCTCGCAATGGTAACCCGTCATACACCCCCCATGGGTATCCATGTATATCCACACACAATGACATTGTTCACATCAACATTATCTCTCATCAATGTCATTATCAACCTCAACATCATATTATCGTAATATCATCATCATGCATATCAATATCATCTCATTTGAACATCATCAACTACCTCAATGGCATCTCAATTTCAATATCATCAATGACATCACAAGCAATCACATTTCACATCTATACATAATACATATGCCTGAGATTCACATTCCCCAGGTCTTCTGACAACCCAAATTTCATACATTCACAATTCGCCATATCACAAGACTAATATTTTTAGGAAAATTCTAAATTAAAGAGGAGGACTACAATATATAAAACACACTTTTATGCCCATTTAAAAATTTAATAAAGAATAAAATAAGAAAACATATTATAAAAATTTGGGCAGAGTCTCCTCTGTAATTAAAACTTTTCCCAAAAATCCAATCATTACAATAATAATATCATTCACAGTTTTATCTATCAACAAGCCAATTCATCGCATCCCATTAGTTAAAACCAGTTCTTCTTGAAAACAAGCACACACAGGAACAAACACACATCAATCATAAATACGTCGCATCCCATTAGTTAAAAAATGTAGTTTTTCTTGAAAACCAGCACACAGTAGGGATAGGCAGATATCCTCATAGTTGGACTCCCTGGCCCCCAACTATGGTATCTAAACTATAACTAAATGATAAACTCCCATTACCTAACTAGGAGTTCTCCTGTTAAAACCTCACAGTGTTGTTTTGGAGATCCTTTAATACGCGTGTTTTATCCAAATGTAGAGCTCTATATACCAAATCGAAGACAATTTAATATAGATTTCCAAGGTAAGATCAATATTAACATTTGGGGTCAAATACCCACTCAAATCTAAAAAGAGGCTAAAATGGTGTTTTGAGAATCCACATCAAAAAACATCATTTTGAAATTCCGATCACACCAATGTGACCAGGGTTCAACAAGGATCACAGAAATGACATCAGTTTCATAAAAAGGAGACTTTTACAACATCTCATTTTTCAAAGGGTTTTCAAAGGAAGTATAGAAATAGCCAATAACGGTACCCGAATCACAAGAGATATCAAGAGAGGCTTAAACTAGCTAGAAGAAGACAAAAGAAACCAAAATTACCTCAAAGAAACCAAGAAAGGAGGATTGGGAGCTTCGTTCTCTACCAAAACTTTGAGAAGATTTTCGAAGATTCCGCTCCAATTAAAGGGTTCCTCTCCGTGCAGTGGTCTCGTGGCAAGCAACGGCGGTCCGTGGTGGTCTCTGGTGGCTGTGGGTAGTGAAGGATGATGAGGGGAAGTTTAGGAACAGTTTGGAGGAGGAAGAACCTCCATTTTCGTGACTTGGAAGCTTAAAAACGTATTCAGCACCGCCTCCACTCGCGCAGGCGAGCAAACATGCCTGCAAAACTCGCTTGGGCGAGTTGACCCAATTCTAGAATTTTCCGCTTCAGTGAAAAATTAATTTCTCATGTTCCAGACATTATTTTGATAATCTCAACGGTCAAAAGTTACATATGTGGGTTAAAAACCTTTATTTAAAATTTTAAGACAATCCAACGGTTAACCAATTCATAATGATGATTTTATTAAAATAGGTTTTGGGTGAAACTCGTAATCACTCAAATACAGTGCATCTCAAACAAACTCCACATAACTTAACCTCTACATCAAGCAATTGCACATGGATTATTCACATAATATTTCAAATAATCCTAATTAATAAATTAATCAAATCATACAAGGAATACATCACACATATATTTTAAGTTACCGAAATTTCAGGGTGTTACAGTTGCAACTCAAATGACAACCACAACTTATCTTGACTATGATGAAAAAGGTAAAAAGGTTGATGAGTCAAGATATAGAGGAATGATTGGATCTATGTTGTATCTGACTGCAAGTCGTCCAGACATCATGTTGAGTGTGTGCCTATGTACAAGATATAAAGCCAATCCAAAAGAGTCACACCTCACAGTAGTCAAAAGGATCATTAAATACCTAAAATCAACTCCAAAAGTTGGTCTATGGTATCCTAAAGGTGCATCTCTAAACTTAATTGGTTATTCAGATTCTGACTTTGCAGATTGCAAGTTAGATAGGAAGAGCAGAAGTGGAACATGCCACCTACTAGGAAGTTCCTTGATTTCATGGCACTTCAAGAAACAATCTTGTGTTGCACTCTCAACAACTGAGGCAGAGTATATTGCATCTAGTAGTTGTTGTGATCAAAGTCTATGGCTCAAGCAACAACTTCAGAACTATGGTGTTGAAATGAATCAAATTCCATTGCTGTGTGACAACACCAGTGCCATCAACCTCTCCAAGAATCCAATTATGCACTCCAGAACAAAGCACATAGAGATTAGACACCATTTCTTAAGACTAAAAAGATGTTTATCATCTGATGAATATAAATAGATTAAGACGATGAGAAAAAAAATTCTTTAAAAAAAACAAAAGGAGAAGTAAGATCTAAGAACAAGAAAACACATAAATAATTTATATTGGTTAGTCTCAACCTCAAGACTACGTCCAGTTCTTGGAAACCACCAAAATTTCACTAACTTATCAAAGTTATAAGTATTGTTCACTGCCATTTCTGACTCTTACACTTGCAAGCTTTACCCCCAAGCTTGACTTAAACCCAATATTCTTGCTAATACCAAGTCACTGCTCACTCTAAACAAACCAACTAGATTTGTTGGAAGGTTGCATATTGACTAAAAAGTATGATCATCTTATAGATGAATATATCACTCAACACTTTTAGTCTTTTCTCTTAAGGTATACATGGTGTTTTTTGAGATCTTTGTATCTTTACAAGAATTTACAAAAAGCTTTACAAGAAATAATGATTCACGTAAGTACTTATTGTCTTGTTTCTTCAAAGCTTTTTCTATATATAACATTCATCTCCAAGTATCTGTTGTCTCTCAATGGTTGCATTCTTCACTCTTTTATTCATTCGATGTCTTGAGTCCACTGGAACATTTAATGTTTGCATTAAACGTTCGTCCCTTCTTCATGCAAAGACCATGCTGATAGGATAACATGTCTTGTACTTTAGCAGGGAAGTCATTTCTTTCACCATAGCAGGTTTGCTACGACAAAGTGTGCCTTTTGATGAGGATCAATGTCTTCTAGACCGTGAGCTTCATTTATTCTTTTAAGATTTTTATAGATCCTAGGAGAATGTTTTATGCATGAAAGATATCAGACATGGAGTATTAAATGAATGTCTTAAATACACTATTTAAATGTTATATTAGATCGTCTTATGAGTGCATCATCTAAAAACTTCATACGCACATAGACAAATCATGATCTTATAGCATATTAGACACAACTTTTATCATTTATATTTATTTTTATCAAATCAAAATAATTAGAAATCATCATTCATTTTAAGACATAAATATCTTTTGACTTAACAATTAATTTGACTTTACTTTACATCTTTAATTTATAATATTATGTTCTTAACAAAGAGACATTGAATTTAATATACA
>CM023943.1:15010175-15081475 GCA_013407115.1 Glycine latifolia
AATAATAATAATAATAATAATAATAATAATAATAATAATAATAATAATAATAGAGTTTTAAAACATATAATAAAATTTAAAATTGCTAATTAATCTCAACCATTTTTTTTCAAAAGGGAGTTTAAAAAAATTGAAAGTTTAAACAATGTTTGAATTAAATTAGTATTAGCAATAACTAATTAGGTTAATTAGTTTTTATTTAAAAAAATTAAATACAAATATAATAATATAAATTTAAATAAAGGTTTAAAATCTAGTTATCAATATACGAATTTTAAGCTAGGTAAATTTCAAAAACAACCTTTTTTTTTACATGTGTCCAAATTTGGGTGTTTTGTTGTCATATTCCTTCCAACTTTTTTTCTCTTTCTCGTTTTTCACCAAACTCTTTCTCTTTCCTTTTTTCCAATTTTGTTTTTTTTTTTTACATTTTTGTTTCTTCTTAGCTTTTATTTCTTTGCTTTTTATGTTTCTCTTTTTTTTTTTATGTTTTTTGTGTTCTTCTTTTCTCTTTATTTTTTTCATTTTCTTCTTTTTTTTTCATTCTTTTTAAGTTTTTTTTTTTGCTTTTTTATGAATTTTCTTCTTTGTATTTATATTTATACTACTATAAGCACTATAATGATTTTTTTGAGTAAATTATCTCTCATTTTTTTGTAAATATTTATGTTTTTTTTTTCTTTTTACAATTTTTCGCTTCTTTGTATTTATATTTATACTACTGTAAGCCACTATAGTGCTTCATTTCTTAGTAAAGAAAATAAAATTCTCTCCCATTTTTTGTAAATATTTATGTTTTTATTATTATTTTCCTTCTTTATATTTACATTTATACGATTGTAAGTATTATAGTGTTCATTTTTTAATAAAGAAAATACAAATCTCTCTCATTATATTAAGTTAATTATGATTTTTTCACATGTGTCCAAATTTGAGTTTTATTTTATCATTTTTCTCTCAACCGTTTTCTCTTTCTTCCTTTTCATCCAATTCTTTCTCTTTCTTCTTTTTCAATTTTCTTTCTTCTTTGATTTTTTACATTTCTTCTTCTTATGTTTGGTTTTTTTTTTTTGTGTGTGTGTTTTTCTTTTTACCTTTTTTCATTCTTTTCTTTCATTTTTCTTTTTTTTAATGATTTTTTTTCCTTCTATGAATTTACATTTATACAACTGTAAGTAAGTATTATAGTGTTTCATTTCTTAACAAAGAAAATAAATAATCTCTTTCATTATTTATAAATATTTAAGTTTTTTTTTTATGATTTTTTCCTTTTTTTATTTATATTTATACGACCGTAAGCATTATAGTGCTTCACTTCATAATAAAGAAAATAAAAAAATCTCATTATTTGTAAATATATTATTATATGGACATTAAAAGGTTTATTTGTGATGTTTTGCTTATAATAATATAATGTAGAGACTCATAAATATTTAAGCCTTATTTTAATATATATTTTTCATTCAATTTATAAATTATATATATAAATGATTGTGTTAGATATGAATACAATTGGGACAAAGTAAATGTTTATATTTAAATTGCATAAATTTTATATTATTAAATGGGTATAAAAATGCAAAAATTTATATAAAAAGTTAGAAACCAATTTTGTATAAATTAAAAGTATAAATAATTTTTTAAAATAATTATTATATTTTTATGATTTAATATATATATATATATATATATATATATATATATATTTTTTTTAAAATAATTAGTTTCTTATTATTATAGATGATTTTAATGTTTAGATATTTTAATGATATAATATATATTTTATCAAATAATTAGACATCTTTATAGTTGAATTTTTAATTACATTTTTCATTATTTTTAAAATTTAATCAAATATTTAATATTTATAAATGATATATTTATCAATTTAAATTAAATTATGAAACCATGATATCAATTTTTAACAATTTATCTTTGTATTTCAAGTAGAAACTTAAATTTTAAACAATTTTTTCACTAATTTAATCATTTGTTTCCTGTTGATAAGAATCCTGCTCATAATAATAAATAACAAGACTTAATACCAATATCAACGGATAAAATAATGTCAGTATTATACACAGGACTACATATTTCTCAATTTTGTAATAGTTTAAATTTTATTTTATAAAACTATTTTATTATTTTTATTATTGTAGTAAAAAATTCTTATTATATTCATTTTTTATAATTTTAGTTTTCTATTACTTAGAGGTTACATTATTATTTCTACTATTTTTGTCATATAAATAAAATTTCTATTATTATATCATTTGTATATTAATACTTTTTAATTTAGTTTTTTTTATTTATCCTAATCTTAATTAAATTATATATTAGAAAATTATATATTAGTTTTTCCATCCACCTTTTTCTTCCTTTCTGTTTTTCCCATTTTTTCAAATTTATTTTCTCCTTATTTATTTTTCCTATTACTTTGTGATATGTGAAAAAATTGTTTAATTAATAAAATAAAATTTTAATGTTCTAAATCATTATACAATATATTTTTAGAACATAAAAAACTATTATATATATTATTTTAAATAGTATATCATATACTAAAATTATATAGCGAAACAATTATTTTGTAAATTTATGGACTTTCTTGAAAATTAACATACATAGGAATTAATTGATTAGTTTAATACAAAATCTTAAGGAATAAAATATCTAATAATTTAAATATAATATTTTCAATTTTAAAAAATACATAAATAAATTATAAGTAATTAAATTATTTATACATTAATAATTTTGTAGAAATAAATTCTAAATTAATTTGTTGTCAAATATTTAGAAATTTAGAATGTAATTTGTTTTCTAATCATTTATAAGAATTAAAGTATTTCATAAGAAGATGTGATATTGAGGTTTAAAAAAGAAAAAAATTATTCATTTTGAGTTAAATTTAATATTTTTATCAATTAAAGTATTTCATAAGATGTGTGTATGCGGATTCATAAAGTTTTTTTAGTGGGAACAAGGAAAAATTTATAATATTTTTACAAAAGAAATATATTATAAGCTTTTATGAAAAAATATAATATTATAACAAAAAAATCACCATACGATATCTAAAAAATACATGTGGTCACTTATGTCAGATCCTTATACATATGTCAACTCTCCATATCAGTCATGCTACAAGAACACATTCGTAGTACCTACGGCAGTCAGGTCGATTAGGCCAACATGTTATCTTTAATACTTATTTATTTAAATGTGATTGATAATATTACAACTACCTTTTCAAATAATAGGTACTTAATTATCTACAAGTCATCATATTATTTACAAAATATATCTTATCTATATCTATAAGATACACATTATCTATAAGTTTAATTATCTATTATATACAATTATCTTTTAAATTTTATTTATATGTTAATAATCATGTACAATAGTCAAGATCCACACTCATTCTATAAATATCATGTTACATCTCACACATTCCCTTTAAGTAGGCCACTAAAATATTTTTTTGACAATTATTAATATTTTAAAAATATTTATAGATGGATTATTAATATTTTTAGTTGGCCCTTGAATGGGGCGGCAAGACTAGAGGGTCTTGTGACTTGTGGGTGCGCTACATCCCCCCATTGCCTCGCTCTCGCTGCCTGGTGTGGCCGTGAAGACAGACACGTAGTAAATCCATGTGGGCATCGTTGCACTTGCACATCCGAAGAATCGTCTTTAGGAACGCACATCCCAGACTTCACTCAACACTCACTAAACCCCAGCTCAAGGCCCTCGTTCTTAACCACTACTCCCATGGCAAGTTCGCCAACCTTATCCAAAACGTCGTCGCTTCGCCCCCCGTCCTCCTTACCGCATGCCAAAACCTCTCCGCCCCCTTTCGTCCCCTGGACCGCTTCAGCATCCCTGCCACGTGCCGTGAGCTCCTCGAAAACCGCTTCGACGTTTCATCATGCTGCCTCCCACTAACTCCCTCTTTCGTTTTGCCCAACTTGAAGCTCAAGGTCGTCATTGAGGCCATTCGAATGGTGCTGGAAATCGTTTACGACGACCGCTTCGTCCCCTTTTGCTACGGTGGCCGCGTCGGAATGGGACGACACACCGCCATAAGGTACTTGAAAAACTCCCTCGAGAACCCTACTTGGTGGTTCACCGTCAGGTTCAAGCCTCACAGGTTTCAACATTTCCATGTCGAGAAGCTCTGTTCTGTTATTGAACGCAAAGTCAACGATGCCGTTTTCATTGATTTGATAAAGAGGTTGTTTCAATGTAAGGCTTTGGTCATTGAATTGGGTGCCGATTGGTTAGGAAGGGGACTTCCTCAGGAATGTGGCTTGTGCTCCATTTTGATCAATGTTTACTTTGATGCCTTTGATAAAGAGATTCAAGAGATGCGTCTTCGGGAGAATCGAGAGAACCGGGAATTGGATCCGAAGATGATTGCTTCGGGATTGTATTCTGGTGTGTTTTACAAGCCGGTGAAGGTGTATGCGGTGAGGTACTTGGATGAGATACTCGTTGCCACGTCAGGGTCCAAGTTGTTGGCCTTGGAGTTGAGGACGGGAGTTGTCAAGAGTTTGGAACTTGGATTGGGTTTGCATGTTGATAAGGTGAATACCGCAATTCATAGCGCGGTGTCGGAGAAGATTGAGTTTCTTGGGATGGAATTGCAGGCTGTTCCGCCTTCGGTTTTGCGCCCGCCGATGTCGGAGAAAGCAATCAGGGCACGGAAAAAGTACCTCAGGCAGAAGGAAGTCAGGGCTCTTGAATTGAGAAATGCTAGAGCAAGGAACAGAAGGAAACTGGGGTTGAAGATATTTAGTCATGTTTATAAAAAGATCAAGCAAAGTGACGGGTTTAAATTTGACTTTCGTATTGAAAACGAGGTCCGAGAAATTTTTAGATCTTGGGCTGATGAAGTAGTGCAAGAATTCTTGGGGAATATAGATGAGTGTCAAGAATGGCACCGAAGTCTATCAGCTGGCGATTTCTTACAGTTGAGACACATTAGAAATCAATTACCACCTGCGCTTGTTGATGCTTATGATAAGTTCCAAGAGCAGGTAGATAAACATTTGAATCCTATAAAAGCTAGGAAGGCGATAGAGGAAGAAGAAAGAAGAGTAGAGGAAGAAGAGGAACAAAATTATTCAAAAGGAACAGTTGAGGATTTGACAAAGCTCTGTATGAAAGTTGAGGCACCAGAAATACTCATAAGAAAGGCTGTGAAGTTGGTTGGGTTTACAAATCATATGGGTCGTCCAAGGCCAATTGAATTTCTTGTTGCACTTGAGGATGCCGATATTATCAAGTGGTATGCTGGCATAGCAAGAAGGTGGCTTGATTATTTCTGCTGTTGCCACAACTTCAAGACAGTCAAAACTATTGTAACTTATCATTTAAGGTTCTCCTGTATCTTGACATTAGCAGAGAAGCATGAATCCACCAAGCGTGAAGTGATAAAGCATTTCAGCAAAGATTTGAAAGTCTATGATATGAATGGAAATCATGAAGTGCATTTTCCTACAGAAAGAGAGCTTAAGATGATGGGAGATAGAAATCTTTCAGATCCAAAACCAGTAGATGGGGCTTTATCTTTGGCTGTAGTAAGGTTGGCATCTGATGAGCCTCCATCTCATTGCATTGCCCATTTCTGTGACAAGACCACTACAGTCTTTTATCGGGTCCATTTGCTGCAAAACAGATTGAATGTCAGCCCATTGGATAAAGAAAAATGGGTACAAGGGATGGGTGTAATTCATGAAAGCCTAAACCGTAAGTGCCTCCCTCTCTGTACTGATCATGTAAATGATTTGTACATGGGGAGAATCACACTTCAAGACATTGACTGTTCTTATTGTGTGGATGTGGACTGACTTTTGCTGCTAAAACATTTTTACTGTGGTTGGCATCAATGATGAGTCCTCTATATTTTCATGAATTTAAAAAACAATGACATGTTTTCTGTTTGTCCTTTTGTCATTCTGATTCAATTTATTTATCCCCTTCTATGATTACTGGTCGGATCGATAAGTGTGAACTAAGATTTTAGACAAAGTAATAAAATATTTAGCTGTTTTACTTTGTATATGGTTAATTATCATGTTAGTAAATATTTATTGTGTCTCAAGTAAGGGTCTAGTACTGATTTTGCATTTTAAAGTATTTCAAGGATTTGAATAAGAACTAAGATGATATCCTAACTGCATTGTGAACGATTCTGATATCCTCTGTAAAAGATACTACCTGGATCCGATTACTTTCTGAATTCTGATAACATTCCTTTTATTATATTGTAAATGGTTTCGTAATTCCTTCCTCACTCCTCAGATTAATTACTGCAACTCCTTTTTAAGCATCAGCCTAACACATTAAGCTTTCAGGGTGATTTTATTTTTTAATAAGATATTAGATCCTCTATAACCAAATGATCAGAAATTTGATCATCGCTCTGCCATTTTGGCTCAAGTTTCTTTGTTTGCGATATCAAGGTTCCAGTTACACACAAGTTGTTTAACATTGAAGTGATGCACTCAAATCTTTTTTAGCTTGATATTGACAAATGACAAATTGATACGATGTTGGAACCTGAGTTGCCTGTTGGCCCAAATGAGGCTATGGGCCTAATCGTGAATGAAGGATCAAGGGAGCAAAGTGGGCCAAATGCATCCAGACCTCCACATATCAAGGATACCTCAATATGGATGAAAGATTATGTAGGTATTCTCTGCCACATAGGAATATTTTCCTTAGCATATTTTAGAATAATAATTTGTTACTAGATTCCTTTTCTGTTATGGAGTAGTGCCTGGATAGTAGACACATATCCTTGATTAGGCTGGTAGACACTTTATTTGTAATGATGAGAAATGAAATGAGGTATCAATGAATTTACCCTGAAAAGTGTGCTCTAACCCTTCTCTCTTAATTCTCTGGAGTTCCTCCTACTCTAAAGGAAATTCCCCCTTGTCACAAAGCTCCAGGGAGATAGATTCTGAGAAGATTCCACTATCAGATATATTTGGAGACTCTCTTTTTGATGATTTTGTGACAAATATTTGTTGTGTTGATTATTATTTACATGCAGGGTATTTCTTTTGAGCTCAATGATGAGATGGCTGCAGCCTGCAGATGATGAGGACAGAGAAATGTTGCAGGTATGATATGCGGCAAGAGCTAAATTTTGTAGGCATGAATGCAAATATGCTGAACATTTGCTTTTCTGAACAGGTTGGGAAATGTCTGCTAATAGCAACATTCATTGTGAAATTTGTGATAGCATTTGTCAAAGGGCTGCTTCTCACTGTTGGCATGTTGCTGCTCTTCCACTTCTTGTGTCCGGTGCTGTTATAGCTGTCATCATGGGCAGGATGGCATCTTGAGGTCAAACAGCTTATGCAAAAGCTACAGATGTAATTGAACAGACAATTGGCTCGGTCATGTGTGTGCTTATTTCTTGCTGCTTATGTCTTGCAGTGCCACGATAATTGTATTTTCTCTCTGTGTCTATTTTCAGGTTGCTTCCTTTACTGGGGAAAAGCAAGCAGTATCTAGTTTGAACAAATTTCTTGTAGATACAGGAATGCATGAAGGTTCTATAGCTGGAGTGGTTCTAGGTTTGGGTTTATTTTGATATGTGAGAAAATGATGTGATAGAGTGGATTGGAGTGAAATGACCTTACATATCCATATAATGTCCATTTTCACTTTATCTTTGTTAACTACTTGACAAATAACATGTAGTGAGCAGGGATTTTCTTCTTTTCCCTCCCTTATTTATGACCTTCTAAAGGTCTAAGAGATAGAGTATGTGATGTGTAGTCAATTTCTGATCAGGTATTAGTGATCTTAGAGAATAGTATTACAGATCAACTCTAATAGCCAGAAATCAGCATTTAAAATGATTTCATTTCCATGTTGTTTAGAAACAAGCAATTAATTAAACAGCCTACTTCAGTTTTCAAGCCTCAAAATTAGTTAATTAGCAAGGTTGTGAACTTGTGATATGCATTACAACGTAGGCTAGTTGATGGGGTAGAATAGTTGATGATCTATGTCCTAAAGGATTCATCAAGGTTTTATAGTGGCTGTTGCCTGTTGGCTTCTGACTGCCTTATGTAACCGTCTTCTTTTATCTGGCCTTAGGATTGGCTTTGTAAAGTTTGGCTAAAAAGTGAAAAGTATGGCATAGTTAGAGTTATGTCTTACATTCGTGATGTACTACATATATATTTCATTTTATGATTCTAAATGCCAAGTATTTCAGTGCATAAGGGTACATTATGTCTTAGAACCATATGACAGATTTCTTTTTCTATGATAACTGCAAACTTAATTTGTTCTATTGGATATATATTGACTCAACAACAACAACAACAACAATAGCCAAGCCTTTTCCCACAAGTTGGGGTCAGCTAAATGGATCAAATGATGTATTAACGTTTTCTTGTAATTGTGTATATAGACAAATTATTGACCTCTAAGTCCTTATTTGTTTCACCTATAGTTTTTCTTGTTCTCTCTGCCTCTAGTTAATAGAAAACTAATAGATCATATTTAGATCATAGAAAAAGGAGAAAAGAAAGAAGATAAATGGAATGAGAAAATATTATTGAGGTTAATGAATCCTGAGTTACAACACTATTTATAGAGTTATGAAGTTAGTTGCAATACAGTTAGGTAGTTAGGAAACAGTTAGTTGGTTGTGACAGTTGTCAATAACTAACTTTACTAACTGATACAGTGTGCCAACTACTCACTTGAGAGAGTGCAGTTGAATACTGCACCTCTCTAAACAATACTCTAATACTCCCCCTCAAACTCAAGGCAGGTGAGACTTTAAGGGAGTCTCAAGCACATTGAGTTTGGCCCTCAAAAAAGTAAATCTGCTTGGAGAAAGTGGCTTTGTAAGAGCATTTGCTCCCTGATCAAGGGCAGGAACATGATGCACAATCATCTGCTTTGTTAGAACTTTCTCCCTAACAAAGAAAAGATCAATCTCCATATCCTTTGTCCTAGCATGCAGAACAAGATTGTGAGCAAGGGCAACAGCACTCTGATTATCGCAGAAAACAATAGGTACTGAAGGGAACTTGTAACTCATTCAACAGGGTCTGAATCCAGGATAACTCTGCAGAAGTGACTGCCAAGCTTCTATATTCTGCTTACTTGATCTTGCAACAACTTGCTGCTTGCAGAACCATCGGGATATAAGATTTGGCCCCAAATATATAGCAGCACCCAAGGTTGACCTTCTATCATCAACATCAGATGCCCAGTCAGCATCACAAAGAGCCCTAACAGAGTAAGATCGACCCAATGCAGCAGCTCGAAGATGAAGCCCGTGCAAAACTGTGCCTTTCAAATATCTTAATATTTTTTTTACTACAGTCCAGTGAGAATCTAAAGGATTCGCCATAAACTGATGGACCTTGATCCCAGTATAGCTGATCTCAGGTCTAGTAATAGTTAAGTATTGTAGGGCACCTACTACAGACCTGTATAAAGTTGGATCAGTGAAGAGGTCCGAACCAGCTTTAGTATGCTTTCAGCTGGAAGCCATAGGAGAGGAGATTGGCTGAGCTTCTGCCATATTTGTCTTCTGCGGTAAACCCCTTATATACTTACTTTGAGTAAGAAGTAGCACTTGTCGGAAAGATTTTTAACCTCAATTCCAAGGAAGTAATCCAATTGACCAAGTTGTTTAAGAGAAAACTTGGAATGTAGCTGAGTAGTAAGATGCTGAATCAACTTAGATGAACTACCAGTAATGATGATACCATCTACATAGACTAGAAGATAAACAGTGTGAGAAGTAGTCTTGTAAACAATTAATGGTGGGTCACACTTGCTTGCCACAAAGCCAAACTGCAGAAGAGTAGACTGTAGTCTTTCAAACCACTGTCTGGGGGTCTGCTTAGAGTCATACAAAGCTTTATTCAGCTTGCACACTAGAGAAGAATCAGACTGTTGAAAACCAGGAGGTTGAGCCATGTAAACAGTCTCATTAAGCAAGCCATTCAGAAATGCATTATTCACATCTAATTGAGCCAGATCCCACTGATTTATAATGGCTAAAGTCAGAATTAGTCTGATAGTGATTGTTTTACAATTGGAGAAAATGTTTCAGAAAAGTCAAAATCTTGCACTTGATTGAAACCCTTGGCAACCAGTCGAGCCTTATTTTTATTGATTGAGCCATCTGCTTTTTCCTTTACTCTAAACAGCCATTTACAACCAATGACCTTCCTGTCAGAAGGAAGAAAGAGGCACTAGATCCCAAGTATGATTCTTCATCGAAGCCTCATATTCAAGTTTCATTGCTGACAGCCAGTTTGGATCAGTCAAGGGCTGTTTCACACTTTTTGGTTCACTGTGAGTCAAAAGAAGAAAGGGATTAATTCTAGGTAAATGAATACCTGACATAGACCGAGGATGAGTATTAGGTGGTCTAGAAGAAGAAGAAGAAGGAACAACAACACTGTCAGCTACTGATTGTGAAGTCTGAGAAATCTCAGCAGAAGCTGACTGGGTAGACTGAAATATATCAGGATCTGACTGAACAGTGGGTTCAGCAGAGACATCAGTGTGATTAATAGGATGATTGTTTGGAGAGGACTGAGATGAAGAACTAGAAGAAGAAGTAGGAGGATTATGTTGTTGAATATGTATGACAGGTATGGAAGGGAAATTAAAGGGGGTGGAGGATGAGGAAGGTTCAGGTGTAGAAGAAATAGACTCAAACAAAGCAGATTATGGATATTTAGACTCATTAAATAGAACATCTTTAGACACAAATAATCTGCCACTAGGAGAAAGACACTTGTAACCCTTATGTGAGGTACAATAGCCCAAGAAAAGACATTCATGAGACCTGAAGTCCAATTTATGAGTGTTATAGGGTCCAAGCAATGGAAAACAGGAACAACCAAAGGTTTTTAAAAACCTGTAATCAGGGAATTGCTTGAAGAGAACATGATAGGGTATAGAGAAATTGAGAGGCTGTGGGCAATCTGCTTATGAGGTAAACAACAGTAAGAAAGGCAAAGTCCGAAAAATTTGAAGGTAAGGAAGCATGATGTAAAAGAGTGAGACCAAGTTCAACCACATGTCTATGTTTTCTTTCAAGCACCCCATTTTGATGATGGGTGTGGGTACAAATGATTCTGTGATTAATGCCACAATCAACCAAAAAGGATGCTAATGGACGAAATCCCCTCCACCCCCCAAAAAAAAATCTGTTTGCAAACTTTTGATTTTGGTGTTAAATTGTAACTCAAGCAAATTTTTATTAATAGTGGGAATATTACAATGTTTGAGAACAACTTGTAAAACATGACTATTTGGATGAGCAAGTCTGTCATGCTAAATACTATTGGACCTATTACATGGATTTACAAGAGAATTGTCAATCTTATTACAAGTATCTAAAGGGTAATTGACTTTAGAAGTGGCAAGATTAACAGAATTGACAGCACTGGACAAGCAGTATGAAGCAACACCAGCTGAAGATGAATGAAACTGGATGTTGGGAAAAGTGTATAGACCATCAGGACCAACAGTACCTTGAAGTAACACTTCATTGGTAACCTGAGATTTGACAACACAGTGATTAGCATGAAACTCCAAGAACACTTGATGGGCCTCCTTTCAAGTTCTACGACAGAGTTTATAAATGCAAAGCCCAACGTAAGGCTAATAGAAGGAGAGCAAATGTCAATCTGAAGTTGCTTAGCAGATTGGACACGTGGAAGGCTGCAAATGGAGAGGAAAATATTGTGGAGAGTGGGATGGAAGATTCGGAATATAAGTTAGTTAGTGGATAGAGAATGGGGGGAATTGGGTATTAGTGGGGGTAGTGGCACTGGGCAGGAAAACGCTTTAGTTGGTGTGAGGTTATTTGTTCATTGTAATTCCTCCTCAATCAGTAGTCTATTGGGGAGAAGGCGTCTCTAATTGTTCTTTCATTAATGTTTCCTTGTACTGTCATGAGTTGTATTCTACGACGGTGTTATGACTCTGTTTTTAATCCAATAAAATAGTTGTTATTCAGTGGCAACAGTGTTCTTAATCTGATATTAATTTTACTGTAAATCCTGGTACCAACAACACTGAATTATCTTTTGCAAATTTACTGACAGATATAAGGTTCTTTGTTATGGTGGGAACATGCAGGAGATGATTGAGAGATAAAGAGACAGAAGAATTATAAGGTGATGTAAAAATGGAAGAACTAGAAGAGTGAATTTTCAGACCTCGGCCATTTCCTATGAAAATCTGTTCTGGTTCTTCAAAGGGCTCTAGCTGTTGAATATTCTGTGACTCACTAGTGACATGAAGCGAGGCACCAGAATCAGGAATCCAGTTTGTAGAATTGGACTGAGGCTGTCCATTGGTCAGCATAGCACTGGCACTAGGGTTTGCCTGATTGCTGGTATTTCCAGATTTGTAAGTATTGTTAGTCCAAACATTAGAGGGATGGGGATCACTAGAAGTCAGACCAGAATTGCCTTTATGCTGAGTGTAATTACTTTGAGATGAGGTGTGTGGAGAATAATCAGCACTCATAGGTGAAAATGATATGAATACTTCACACTTAACCAAGAGGGGGGGTGAATTGGTTAGACCTTGGTAAATCAAAATTCTTTAATTCAAATCAAAGTTTCTAAAAGGATCTTTATCACATTTCAAAACCAAGAAACCTTATTCAATCAATCAACTCAGCCCCTTAGGATTCAATGGATCAAAACTGATTTTTCAATACAAGCAAATGAATCAAGAAACAATCAATATGAGGAGAATAGATTCAGAAACAACACACAAGCAATTTATACTGGTTCACTTCAAAGACTATGAAGCTACATCCAGTTTCTTCCACTCAACACTAGAGTGAAGTTCCACTATTTAATTTCTGTTCTTACAAGCAATCACAATGTCTCCCTTTATCAACCCTAGATAAAACACAGAAATCTAAAACCCTATTAGATTACAAGAGACAAGAACCTGAGAACACTACTCAGTTCTTCCACCTTGAGAACCCCCTTCTCTAGTTGCAAGCAAGAACTCAATTACAATAGCAAAATACAAAACTAATTTACAAAACGAAATTTACATCCAGATTAAGGAGAGAGACAATCTGATGATCCAAGGTATGAAATGCAAATGAGTTTACCAGAATAGGTTGAATCTTTAAAACACAAGAAACATAGCTTTCCTTAATCTTGAAATGGTTGCATGCTTCAAGAATGACTAATTTTCACATGATCAATGCAACATGAAGCATGACTGAATCAAACCCTCAGAAAAGAAGTTGTGAAAGCTCAAAAGACTGTTTTTTTTGCTCAGAAATTTCGAATGGGTATATACCACAAAAGTTACAAAAACAGCTGAGCAAGGGTTCTATTTATAACAAACTTTTTTAACCGCAAGTAATCGATTAAAATGCACTAATAGTCGATTAAAATGATTGTGTAATCGATTACATTTATATTATAATCGATTAAAATGTTCATAACTTTTCTGGGTTTGAATCATGATCAATATAATCGATTATCTCGATCTGTAATCGATTATTCCAGTCTAAGCATATTTTCTCAAAGCTTGTTTAATCGATTACAGTACCTGCTAATCAATTAAACCAGTTCTAGTATGTTTTTCAAAAAGCTTAGATAATCGATTACGAACCCTGGTAATCGATTAAGCCAGTGCAGCATAGTTTTTCAAAACTGAAGTATAATCGATTACGAACATATGTAATCGATTAAGGCAGTGCAATATATAAAATAGATATAAGCATGTAATCGATTACGGCTTCAAAAGAATCGATTAAACCAGTTCAACTATGCAGTTCATTTAAAACATAGGTCCAATAATCGATTAAAACGACATGGTAATCGATTAAAGTGTTCCTAAAATGTTTTCCAGTTTCAACGAAGAACAGAATAATCGATTATATGCTTACTGTAATCGATTATTACAATGAAAAACACTTTTACTGAAAAACTTTGAATTGTTTAAAGTTCTTGGTTGATTTGATAATACTTATTGATTTTAGTTGACTTAATTAGTTGATTATGCAATGAATGAATGCCATGCACTTGGATCACCATGATTGCTTTTCTCTTACACAATTTGATACTAAAATTGTCTTCAAGTTGTCATTTGCATGTTGAAAGCTCAAAACCAATTTCTCCTTAAGCAGCTCCCCCTAAATCCAACAATAGGATCATGTAGTAGGGCAGAATTTGGTTGATAATATTGATCATAGCGATAGTGACGAACAGCTGCAGTATGATCAAATTTAAAGCAGACTTGGCATTGGAAATTGGCAAATCGACCTGCACCAGTGCCACCATGGCCACCACTACTACCGCTGCTGCCACCCCTATTATAGCTGCTGCGTGCAGAACCACCATGAAAACCAGAAAAACTTTCAGGATCCAATTGAGAACTTGACTTGTTTGGCACAGTGTAATTTTCTGAATGCGAATTCATTCTGTGTTGCACATGAGTGTAATTAATTGTTGAAGTTATTCAAATGAGACTCATGAGCTAGAAGAAGCTCTTTAACTTGCGCAATTGGAATGGTTTTCAAACTTACTCTAAATTATCATGATTATCGGGTGATAATCTGGAGAAAGACCTTCAAGAATTGAATCAACGTGCTCTTGAATCATTATAGGGCTTCCTAATGAAGCAAGAGCATCAGCAAGTTCCTTGATTTGTGTCAGGTTAATAACACCTGATCTTGCTGTTCCCATGCTTCATAAGCTGGATTTTCATGTCCAACTTCATGATCTTCTTCAGAGAGAAATCGAAGCAGAATCTGAGGATTAGCAACGAATCGTTGAAGTTTGTGTGGTTTGATAGCAGGCTCAACTTGTTGACGACATAGAAGAAAGCTTGAATCATCAAGTTTATGTGATATGGAATTGGGAAAAGGAGAAACGGAAAGGAATGTGGTGCTGTTCGCTGCTATTGAAGATCTCACCAAGCTCTAGATACCATAATAGAAAACTAATAGATCACATTAGAACTCTGTTTAGATCTTAGAAAAATGAGAAAAGAAAGAAGATAAATGGAATGAGAAAATATTATTGAGGTTAATGAATCCTGAGTTACAACACTATTTATAGAGTTATGAAGTTAGTTGTAATACAGTAAGGTAGTTAGACAAACTGACACAATATGCTAACTACTAACTTTACGACCTGCAACAGTTGAATACTGCACTCTTGATACAATACTCTAATACAAGTAATTAGATTGCCCTCCATATGATCTGCTCTTCTTATCGGGGCTTCTTTAGGTCTTCTTCATGCATTCGCAAACCACCTAAGGCGAAATTCTACCAACTTTTCTACAGTGGATGCTACCCAACTTTTTTCCTAATGCATTCATTCTTAATTCTATCTTGTCTAGTACATCTGCTCATTTAACATTTTTCTCATCTGTTACATTCAGGAGTTTGGGCACAAACTGGAAGGTTTTATCAAAAGAATTTTGCAATTAAACCAAAATCTAGAATCTATATAGTACAGAATGCTAACACATGCCTCTTCCCTAACAAGGAGTCTCCTCCTTCAAACCACCTCCAATAATATAATATGCACAATTTCACAGAAATTTGTCATACATTTTATTTAAAAAATACACATATAACTATTCTACAATTACTAAACACAGAATAACTGCCATACAAGTACAACGACTTTTTTACCAAACTAGTTATTTTCGTAAAACAATATACCAAAATAGGGGGTTTTCAAACTATTTACCTGTCAGCAAAGAATTTTGCCATGTAGGATAATGGTGCCTTGTGTTCATCCTTTGTCTTTTTGCGGAAACGGATGGAGGGTGTAGAGAGGGAAAAGGGAAGGGAAGAGGAAGAGGGTGGAGTGAAGAAGGAGAAAGCGATCAACATTGTTGTGTTGTGACTTCTTTTCTTCCCTTTCCCTGCTTCGGAGAAACAAATGAAACACTTTCTGTTCTGTTGTGTGTTTGTTTAGTTTAGTTGTTGTTGGTGTTCCGTGAGTGTGTTTGGAGGGTAAAAAATTGTTTAGTTTTGTTTAGTTTAGTATGTATACCTTTATCTATGTGTACAGTTTGCTGGTTGTTGTTGTACCCACACTTCATAGTCATAGAGAACACAACTTCAACTTTCCACTGAATTAGATTTCATATCTTCTGTTTTTCGTCCAGTATATCTTACTATAAGATCAGAGTTATGCCATATACTTAAGATGTTTATGTTTACAGGCCTTTTCTGGCTCCCAGAATGTCTCAAGTGTACAAAAGGATGAAGCATGGAGAGTAAATGTCCGTATACAAAGATGGGACCTTGAGCATGGGTATTTGTGTGGCACCATGGACGTTCTTAATGTTCCTATGGCAGACACACCAGTAAGCAATTCTTTTTGGTTCATCTTTCTTAAAAGTGAAACAGAAAAGTGACCACTTTTAATCTTTTAGAAAATATGCATGTTTATAGTTTTTGTTCTAGTTTAATTTGAACTATTTGTTGTGTTAAACTGTTGATTACTGTTTTGTCACAAATTGAATCTGTAGATTTAGGACAGCATTAATCTGTAATACATTATTCTTATCAGAATAACCTATCTTTTTATTACTTACCTGACAAACGGTTTATATAAATGCATTATGATGTCTGTTCAGCTTCCATTTGATGGCATACAGTACTTTTTGTTAAATACAGTAGTTAAGTGGCCTTTGAATTTTTAGATTGTTGTTAACCTACAGTATGGTAGAACTTGTCTTAGGTTTTTTTACATGCTAATAATTTTATTAATTATTAATTTTCTTTGTTATAGATCAATCTTCTCATTTTATATTGCTGCAGTGACCAATATGATCTGACCCAAAATTAGTTTCTATGCATTTATCCCTCATGTGGATTATGTATAGGATATTTTGTGTCTTATAACATTCAGAAGGATTTAACTTCAATATTTTAAATCGAGACTAGACTACTATAGATATATATTTATTATTTTTCTTCTTCAAAATACTCTTGAATGGTGTGTAACGTAGAGCAAATATATTTTAACTTTAGTTTTTTGCCTTATATGCCCTGGTTGTCTATTCTTGAAGGTTTTTAGAAAGAAAGAAAAATCACCATGGCATTCACTTTATCTTTTAATGATTTATATCAGGTAGTAACATTCTGGGAAGGGGAGATAGTTGATACAATGAATTATACTTTCTTCACTGGCAAATGGGAGGCATCGTATGTTACTATGCAATCAACTCTTAAATTAAGTGGAGCTTAATTTCAATAATACTGATGATGTCCATGAATTAGTTTGGATACGTACTCTGTTTTTATTGCTTTTTTCTGTTCCTTATGTTTTACAGTCCCGAGGATGATATAAGGCACTGGTCTAAATTTCCATCTTTTTCTCCCTTATAGGTAACAATTTAAATTTTGGTGTCACGTGTAAGATTGCATCGCATGTAGTGTTTCTAATGCACTTTAACTTTCTAGGGCGAAGTGGGGGCTGATGGTGGCAAGTCTTTGGACCTGAGCAACTCGCCTTACCTATTCATGGTAAATTGATTTTCACCAAGAGAAAATGATAATGTTGAAAAAAAGTATTTATCTAAAATGAGACCTTCACAAATCGCACTTATTTCTTTGTTACAGAGGTGGAAGGAGCGGTACTTTGTGAATGTTGGAACTGACTGTGGATTAACTATAGCCGGATTTTACTACATTTGTTTCTCTTGCAGCGATGGCTCTATCAGTGGATTCTATTATGATCCCAATAGCAGGTGCTCTCCTCTTCTGTTTCCAATTTGTTTATTCACTTATTGTGTCCAAGTTTTTCAGCCTGAACTTCAGCAAACTTATTATGCATGTGCTTATCAGATCATTTAGCATTTTCTATTGCCTCTCATTTTTTTAATTATATCTTTTGAAAGTTTTTGACATGAAAAATATGGACCCTTTGCAGCCCTTACCAGAAGCTTGAGTTGAAATCCACTAATGATGGAAGATCAGGTTTCAGTTTTTCATCCTATGAGTTACAATAGATTGTGACATTAGTATGTCCAGATTCATCATCTAATCTAATTGTTAGTATTGTATATGAGTGGGGAACATGTGGAAAATTCGAGTTATTGCTGTCAGAATCAAAGCAGGGAGAATAAGTTTGTTCCCTAGTATAAGCGCCCAATATATTTTATGTTGTGACCAGTGACCACTTACCAGTTTAGGGTTGATTTGATTACATGACTTGATGGTTTTTTTGGACTTTCAAACAATTATGCATGTATGCACAGCTGGCAAAATGGACTTTACCCAATGGGTCAGGCCGGTCAGCCCTCAAATAGGGCCAGGATGGGCTTTCAAAAAGGTGGTCTAAATAGAAACGAGTCAAAATGGCTCAGCCTGTTTAGCCTGTCGCGACAATTGGCTAGGCTGATCCGATCGATTAAAAATAAAAGCAAATCAGTCTTGTATAAATATCTGCACATAATTTATGATATAGTTTCAAAATATTTTAAATTATTTTATGCACATTGTTTGTGCTAGAAAGTCTGCTGCCAGGGATGCTTCAAATTCTTAGCGCATAGTCATATTCACGTTTTCTAGAGGAGTGCATAAAACACACATGAAAATAATTGAGTAGTGCAAAAAAATATCAAATCTTGGGTTTCATCCATGATTATAAATGATATTGTAAACAATTTACACATTAAATATATTTTCATGAACATTGTCACTTCGTAATAAAGCAATATTTTCATGTATTATAACCGAAGCCCTTAGGATCTTAACTTCGTAATAAAACAATATTTTCTAGAGGTAAAAAAAACTTCATGTGCTATTTAGTGTGTAAATCACATTATTATAATTGAAATCAAATATATAATAGTGCAAAAAAAGTTATTGCTCTAGTTAAGATCCTAGAGGCCATGATCTCTAGTGCAGAGTACTAATGACAACGTTGGAGGAAAAGGCAACAATGAAAGCAAAGGACTTCACTTCTCGTTTTTTTTTTCCTACACTAGTCGAATCTCAAATACATCATTTAAATTTTGTTTAATTCCAACATTGTCCTTTTGTACTTTTTCCTTATGTTTCTTCATTTCTTACACCATTAAGTTTCTTCTTCTTACATTGCTGACCTCCTTTTGTTGGCTTGTGGTGGTTTGTTAGCTTTATTGTTGCGATGGTTTGTTACATGTTGCATTGACTTTGTCGTGGTAGGTGTTGCGGTGGCAACAACGGAGGTAAGTTTTTTACATATGTGAAATACTGATCCATATGAGCTTATACAGATTGTCAATCTGTATAAGACCATACGAATTATCAATTTGTATAAACATTATAATTTTTTTTAACATTATAATATATTTTAAAAAAAGTTAAATAACAAAAATAGGTCATATTGTATAAGAAAAGTTTTATTTATTAATATATTTGTATAAACGAAAAAATTTCATGTACCAAAAAATAATAAAATTGTGTCATACTATATGTTAAAAAATATATTTATTGATATATATACACACACGTAAATGTTATAGTAGTATCTTTCATTGTTACATTGATACTTTTTTCTCAAGTGTAGAAGATCTTAAAATAAATTTCTACATTGAAGTTTAAAAAAAATATATTTTTTGAAATAATTAGAATTAATTAAAAATAATAACATTGGATATATTTTATTTAGAGAATAAATTATTATTATATGTATATACAAGTATCAATTATTATATGTCAATCTGTATAGACTATTCGTATCGAATTTCATTAGTTTTCCTTAATTTGTCATTGAATTTTTTTAAATGTTTTGTTAAGATGAACGAAGATGAGTGGATATATAAGAACATTATGTCAGAAGAAATTAATATGAATGGAGATAGGGGAGATGAACGTGCTGTGGTTGAAAATATTGATTGTTTTGCTTATTGTTCTGATGTCTTCAATACATCTCAAGTATTGATATGATTTTCTATTTGGTTAAAGTAAGTAAACTAATGTCGTAACAAGACTAAACATGTATTGTCCTTTTTGTAGGTGTTTCTTACCCATGAGGATGTATTGCAATGAGCTCGTACTGTTATGTATGATATTGGTTTTGTGGCTGTGATAATGAGGTTTGACACATCAATTGGAAAGAGATGAAGGATCTCATTTGTTTTAATTGGATATGAAAGGAATGGAAAGTATAGAGCATACAAGAAAGATGTAGTATGGACAGTGACTAGCACTAGAAAATGTGGTTGTACTTTTAAGCTGCAAGCGAAACCAGTCTCGGGAGGTGAAGGGTTGATGGTCAACTTAATAAGTGAGACTCATAATCATGCATTGGCTAAGTCATTGAGTAGACATCCATATGTTGGTAGACTAATTGAGGATGAGAAGATTATTGTTGGTGATATTTAAAGTCGATGGTCAAACAAAAAAATATTCTTCTCACTTTGAAGGACCAAAATGCCAACAATTGTACAACAATGAAGCAAGTCTACAATGCAAGATATGCATATCGTTCTTCTATGAGAGGTAGTAACACTGAAATGCAAAAATTAATGAAGAGTAGACATCCAAATGTTGATTGACTAACTAAGGATGAGAAGATTATAGTTGGTGATATGACAAAGTTGATGGTCAAATCAAAAAATATTCTTCTCACTTTGAAGGACCACAATGCCAACAATTGTACAACAATGAAGCAAGTCTACAATGCAAGATATGCATATCGTTCTTCTATAAGAAGTAGTAACACTGAAATGCAACAATTAATGAAGCTACTTGAACGCGATATGTATACTAATTAGCATAGACTGAAGGATGAATATGTTGCATGTGATATATTTTGGACATATCTGGATGCAGTAAAATTAAGCAATGTATGTCATTTGGTATTCCTCATAGGTAGTACATACAAAACAAACAGATACAAACTCCATTTACTTGACATTGTTGGTGTGACACTTACTAGAATGACATTTTCAGTTGCAGTTGCCTATTTGGAGGGTGAATGTAACACACTGAGAATTTTAGTTGCTAAGATAAACATTTTATGTTGCTTAATTGTTTGATTTAATCTTGCAATCTGTTTATAAGTGTTTTGTATTGGTATTTGTGCTTGAGAAAGTCAATTTTGTGGGCTAGGATAAGCTTTCCGTACACAGTGTCAACTATGGTGGCTAGGACAACTTTTTAGTCACGCAAGTTGGCAACCATAGTGGCTATGGCAGCTTTTCAGTCACGCAAGTTGGCAACTCACTTTAATAGCTCCGCCTATAAATAGCAGTGCATGAAACAGAAGTATGTTCATTCTCACTTCTGTGCGTACTTCTCTTCTTTCTCTCTAAACTCATTTGCACTCAAAAAATTTTCTTTCTCAACCTTCTGTACTTTCGAAAACCACCATAGCTGCAGTAGAAAGCCTCTAAGATAAGAGGAAAATCGTGATTGGAGCTTAACTCGTTGCTGTAAAGAATTTGTGTTCAAAGCTTACGTTAGATTTTACAAAAAGAACTCTCGTTTAGGTAAGGGGAGTTTATTGTGTTAATAAAGGTTTTAGATATCATGGTTGAGATGCAACATGTATATGTGTTCTGGTGTTTTGCGTGAACTAATTGATGAAGTTTTTATGAGATGTGTTTGTGAAGAAGACAACTACCGGATTGGGTAAGTCGGGTTGAGCATGTCACATGTGCACAAGGTACAACACTTTTGTATTTGTGACGTCGGATGCGGGGAATGGTTGGCCGAGTTGCATATGTGTGTCAAACCTTTGCTTGTGACGTTGGCTGTCGAAAAGGGTTGACTGAGTTGCATATATGTGTTAAACCTTTGCTTGTGACGTCGGCTGCCGGGAAGGGTTGACCGAGTTGTATATGTGTCAAACCTTTTTTTGTAATGTCGGCTGTCGGGAAGGGTTGGCTGAGTTGCATATGTGTCAAACCTTTGTGTGATGTCAGCTACCAAGATGGATTGGCCGAGTTGAGCGGATTACGTAGCATACATGTATGCATGCAGGACGTAACTTAGTCCTTGATTGGCGGACATCTGTATACCGGGTTCCTTACCTAGGATGGATTGTCCTCTTTAAAACTATTAAGTCCAAGTCCTTTCCTTGTGAGCTACTGGGTTACTTACTCGGCAGAACTCTTACCTTCTCGGGAATAGAGCTATCGGGTTACTTACTCGATAGAGCTCGTACCTTCTCAGGAATAAAGCTATCGGGTTACTTACTCGATAGAAATCCTGCCTTTTCTTAGGAATAGACACCTAATACTTCACTTGTTTGTAGTGTTTATGAATGACGTATGTGATTACGTTGAGGTCAGCCTATGGGATGACTTGAGATATTAAACACATTAATACCATGGGGGGTGTATGGCATTATCCTAGCCAGGACGAGTTGATCCCGGGCCGGGCCATACATTGATGGTGCCGTGGTGATATTCTATGTATAGATGCGAGATGCTGAGACCGGGGTGTTAACCTTACGAGGACAACGGTCAGTGCATCAGTACACCCGAGAATGGGTCAGTATATATGTACATAGGGGGTGTATGACATTATCCTAACCAGGACGAGTTGATCCCGGGCCGGGTCATACATCGATGGTGCCTATGTTACATATTTCATTTGTATGACGGAAATAGGATGATTAACTGTAATAGTACGAGAAGTACTGGGGGCCACATCTGTAGGGATATCCTTATAACACCCATTATTGGTTGATCACCATGGAGGGGATGAGTCCTGTGCACAACAGAGTGACCCCGACGTCAACTGTAGCTATCATTTGGACCATGGATTTGGCCTATTTCTGGAGATGTACCACATTGCATGCTGAGAGAAAAGTTAGGGGCATGCATCATAACAAGTTCTTATAGGATGTATTGTGATATGTTGCTGGACGGGTTGTCCATGATTGATTGTGTGCAAAAATACTTGAAGAGTGTTATATTATTGCAATGACCATATTGTCTTTTCCTAAACTGATGTTATCTACTATTTATTATTTTACATGACGAAATCACCTTTGCATTCTTGTGCCATGTGGTTTTGGTACCTTTGATGATCATGAATTTTGTTCGTGTGAGCAGACGGGCAATAGCAGGAAATTTTGAGAGATGCTTTCTTTTGATGGAGTCGCCAGGTAGCCGGGGAGGGATGTTAGATTGGATCTCGGCTTATAGAGGCATTTTGTTGCCGGAATGGTATTGGACTTGATCTCGGGCAAGAGTTGTACTGTGACAACTCACCCTGAGTCATTTTATCCTTGGTTTCTCCTAAAAAATTATGTACGCTTCAGACATGACTACTTATAATCACAAACTAATTATGTTTTTATATGAATGAGTATTTCGATGTTTTTTGTAATCTTGTATATCTGCATTTGATTCTTAATAATGATTATGCTTACGCGAAAAATTTACTCATATTTTTATAATCAACTTAAAAGGATTTTCTATTAAAACCATGATCAAGAGGGTAATTAAGGATATGATACAGTAATGACGAGGCGAGTCGTTACATTAGTGGTATCAGAGCAGGTCGAACCTTTCGGCCAGTGAGTTGTGAGTTTGCTATGGTTCTCTGTGCATACTTTGATGTGATTAAATGATGATTGATTGAAGTGACTAAGTGTTCTGTAGAAGATTGAATTGTTTATATTTGAACTTGGGTAGGGTGTAGTTATTAGCATTATATACATGTATTTCTCATGTCGGCTATACCATAAAATTTCAATGTTTTGTTAAGAGTTATCAGACTGGCCATCTGTATAATTCATGACAAAGCAGAAGAATATTATGGCAAGCGGTTCAGAAATACAGAGTAGAGAATTAGGGTGGTATAGTTCTGTGATGTTTATGTATTCCTTCCTAGTGTTCACTTCTTGATATGCGTAGGAAGTGATGGCTGGAAAGAATGATCGCGCTATAGAAAATGCTCTTCAAGCCTTAGCACAAGCATTGGAAAACCAGAACAAAGGAGAAGCTCCAGGAGCTGTGGAATACCAAGGGTTGGACCGTTTTCAGCACAACAATCCTCATTCTTTCCGTGGAGGATACAACCCGGATGGTGCCCAGACCTGGATACGAGAAATCGAGAAGGTTTTTCGGGTTATGGCGTGCCCCGAAGAACAGAAAGTTGCTTTTAGCACTTACACCTTAGCAGAAGAAGCTGAGTATTGTTGGGATAACACTCGCCAATGCATGGAAGCTGAAGGACGGGTAGTGACCTGGGAAACCTTCAAGGAAGCATTTTTGGAGAAATATTTTTCGGAGGATGTAAGAAATAAAAAAGAGATGGAGTTCTTAGAACTAAAGCAGGGGAATAGGACGGTAGCTGAATACGCAGCTAAGTTCGAAGAGCTAGTGAGGTACTTTCCTCACTATCAAGGACGAGATGGTGAGACTTCGAAGTGTGTAAAGTTTTTGAACAGTTTGCGGCCCGAGGTAAAACAAGCTATAAACTATCAAGGGATCCGTCAATTCCCGGTCTTGGTCAATATGTGCAGGATATGGGATGAGGATTCCCGGGAAAGAGCGGCCTATTACCAGAATGCTGGTCCGGTAAAAGATAAGAAAATTGGGTCACATAATCACGGGAAACCCTACACCATCGCTTGCAAGCCATATGGTAACCACCCCAATCATCTAAGAATAGCTGCTCTGAATTCTTCTAGTGGGAATAGTAATAGACCCTCTACCTTCCCAACCCGGGTTACCTGTTTTAAGTGCGGTAAGCCCGGGCATATCTCTACTAAGTGCAAGCAAGGGGGCCCGATTTGTTTTAACTGTAAAGAGAGAGGTCACTTTCAAGTAAACTGTCCACAACCTAAGAGAGAGCGGAATGGAGGTGGTCAGCATGACCAACCCGGACAACCAAGGACCACGGGAAGAGTATTCACTCTTAGTGGTGCTGAGGCCTCAAATTCTCAAGATCTTATCCAAGGTAAATGTTTCATAAACGAGATTCCTTTACTTGTGCTTTTTGATTCCCGTGCAACCCATTCTTTTATATCCCGGTTATGTGTAGAGAGACTTAAACTTTTTGTGTCTCCTTTGAATAATAAACTTGTAGTTGAGACCTCAGCTAGTGAGTCGGTGGTGACTTCCGAGGCGTGTTTAAATTGTCTTGTGGAAATTTTTGAGAGGAAATTCCGTGTTGATCTGATTTGTTTGTCTCTTAGTCAGATCGATGTCATTTTGGGAATGGACTGGTTATCTTTCAACCAGGTTTTATTGAATTGTTTTGATAAAACAGTCATGTTTGCCAACCCGGACGTGAGAGATAAATGGATGTTTATCTCGGCCAACCGGGTTAAGTCCTCTTTAAAAGAAAATGCTCAAGTATACATGATCCTGTCAAACCTGGGCGTGGAAACCAAGGTTTCCTTGGACGATCTTCTTGTTGTTAGAGAGTTTCCTGGAGTATTTCCTGAAGATATATCCTGATTACCCCTAGAGAGAGAGGTAGAATTTTCTATAGATTTGGTGTCGGTGCTGGACCTATACCTGTAGCTCCTTATAGGATGTCCCCTATAGAACTAGTCGAGCTTAAAAGACAGTTAGAGGAACTGTTGGCTAAGCAGTTTGTGAGACCTAGTGTATCTCCATGGGGAGCACTAGTGTTATTAGTGAAGAAAAAGAATGGAACCATGAGACTGTGTGTAGACTATCGTCGGTTAAACAAGGTGACAATTAAGAATAAATATCCTTTTCCTAGGATAGACGATCTTATGGACCAACTAGTAGGAGCTTGCGTGTTCAGTAAGATAGATCTTAGGTCGGGTTATCATCAAATCCGGGTAAAGTCTGAGGACATTCCAAAGACTGCCTTTAGGACCCGGTATAGTCATTATGAGTACTTAGTTATGCCCTTTGGTGTGACCAACGCTCCCGGTGTGTTTATGGATTACATGAATAGGATCTTTCACCCCTACCTAGATAACTTTGTGGGAGTTTTTATAGATGATATCTTGGTGTATTCTAAGACCCAAGAAGAGCATGAAGAGCACTTACGGATTGTGTTGCAAACCCTTAAAGATCGACAACTATATGCTAAGTTGTTTAAGTGTGAATTCTGGTTGGAGAGGGTAAGTTTTCTTGGACATATGATATCTTAAGGGGGTATAGTAGTAGATCCTTCTAAAGTAGAAGATCTCCTTGTGTGGGAACACCCCAAGTCCATGTTTGAGATTAGAAGTTTTTTGGGCTTGGCCGGGTAATACAGGAGATTTATAGAAGGTTTCTCTAAGCTAGCATTACCTTTGACCAAATTGACTCGTAAGGGTCAGGTGTTTGTATGGGATGACCAGTGTGAACATAGTTTTCAAACCCTCAAAGAAAAAATAACAACCGCTCTTGTGTTAGTTTTGCCCAACCTAAAGGAACCCTTTGAGGTGTATTGTGACGCTTCAAAGATGGGCTTGGGAGGAGTGTTGATGCAGAATGGCCGGGTTGTGGCCTATGCTTCCAGGCAGCTTAAGACGCATGAAAGGAGTTATCCTACCCATGATTTGGAGTTAGCTGTCGTGGTGTTTGCCCTTAAGATTTGGAGACATTATCTTTTTGGCTCCAAGTTCGAGGTGTTTAGTGACCATAAAAGCCTTAAGTATTTATTCAGTCAAAAAGAATTAAACATGTGTCAAAGGAGATGTTTAGAATTTCTTAAGGATTATGATTTTGAGTTAAGTTATCATCCCGGCAAGGCCAATGTGGTGGCCGATGCGTTAAGTAGAAAATCCCTGCATATGTCCGCATTGATGGTTAGGGAGTTGGATCTTTTGGAACAATTTAGAGACCTTAGTCTAGCATGTGAGTTCACCTCTAATAGCGTGAGATTAGGATCCCTACGGATTACAAGCAGACTGTTAGAAGAGATCCGACAAGGGCAGAAGTTTGACCCTTTTCTGAAAACTCAGTTGGAATCCATAGCGTCAGGAAGTGCTAGTAGTTTCCAGATAGGACCGGATGGAGTTTTAAGACTTCAAGGAAGAATCTGTATTCCCAACATATCCGGGCTTAGGAAAGTGATTCTAGAAGAGGGGCATAGAAGTAACTTAAGTATTCACCCAGGCGCAACCAAGATGTATCAAGATCTTAAGACTATGTTTTGGTGGCCTAACATGAAGAAAGAAGTTAGTGAGTTCGTATATGCATGTTTAACTTGTCAGAAAGCTAAGGTAGAACACCAGAGACCATCTGGTAAGTTACAACCCTTAGAGATACCCCAATAGAAATGGGATAATATTTCCATGGATTTTGTTGTGGGTTTGCCTAAGACTAGGGCTGGGTTAGGTTCTATTTGGGTTATTGTGGACAGATTGACTAAGTCTGCTCACTTTATTCCCATTAATATTTGGTTTTCCTTAGAGAAGTTGACTTCCCTATATCGACAGGGATCCGAGGTTTACGTCCAGATTTTGGGAAAGTTTGAACAAAGCCTTGGGAACCCGGCTGTGGATAAGTTCGACATATCACCCTCAAACTGATGGTTAGACAGAGCGAACCATCCAATCTCTAGAAGACCTTTTAAGGGCGTGTGTTCTAGAACAATGAGGTAGCTGGGATAGTTTCCTACCCTTAATAGAGTTTACCTACAACAATAGCTTTCATTCTTACATTGGCATGGCTCCCTACGAAGCTTTATATGGTAGGAGGTGTAGAACACCCTTATGTTGGCTAGAACCCGGCGAGAATCTTGTGTTAGGACCCGAGGTAGTACAACAAACTACCGAGAAGGTCAAGTTGATCCGGGATAGGATGAGAACGGCCCAGAGTAGACAAAAAAGCTATCACGATAAGAGGAGGAAAGACCTAGAGTTTGAGGTCGGAGATCATGTATTTTTGAGGGTTACCCCTTGGACCTGGGTTGGCCGAGCATTAAAAACCTGGAAACTCACGCCCCGATTTGTTGGTCCTTTTCAGATTCTAAAAAGAGTCAGTCCTGTCGCGTATAAAATTGCCTTATCCCCGTCCCTTTCTAATCTTCATGATGTATTTCATGTGTCCCAACTCCATAAATATATACATGATCCTTCTCATGTGGTTGAATTGGATGATATTCAAGTAAAAGAAAATATGATGTATGAAACATTGTCTTTGAGGATTGAGGATAGACGGATGAAGCATCTAAGAGGAAAAGAAATTCCTTTGGTTAAGGTAATCTGGGGAAGTCCAGCAGAGAAGATGCAACATGGGAGCTGGAGAGTCAAATGCAGGAAGCCTATCCGGCTCTGTTTGCAACAGGTAAATTTCGGGGATGAAATTTCAAAAAGGGTGAGAGAGTTGTAACACCCTGAGAATTTTAGTTGCTAAGATAAACATTTTATGTTGCTTAATTGTTTGATTTAATCTTGCAATCTGTTGATAAGTGTTTTGTATTGGTATTTGTGCTTGAGAAAGTCAATTTTGTGGGCTAGGATAAGCTGTCCGTACACAGTGTCAACTATGGTGGCTATGGCAACTTTTCAGTCACACAAGTTGGCAACTTACTTTAGTAGCTCCGCCTATAAATAGCAGTGCATGAAACAGAAGTATGTTCATTCTCACTTCTATGTCTGTCTTTCTTCTTTCTCTCTAAACTCATTTGCACTTAGAAACTTTTCTTTCTCAACCTTCTGTACTTTTGAAAACCACCGTAGCTGCAGTAGAAAGCCTCTAAGATAAGAGGAAAATCGTGATCGGAGCTTAACTCGTTGCTGTAAAGAATTTGTGTTCAAAGCTTACGTTAGATTTTACAAAAAGAACTCTCGTTTAGGTAAGGGGAGTTTATTGTGTTAATAAAGGTTTTAGATATCATGGTTGAGATGCAACATGTATATGTGTTATGGTGTTTTGCGTGAACTAATTGATGAAGTTTTTATGAGATGTGTTTGTGAAGAAGACAACTACCGAATTGGGTAAGTCGGGTTGAGCATGTCACATGTGCACAAGGTACAACACTTTTGTATTTGTGACGTCGGATGCGGGGAATGGTTGGCCGAGTTGCATATGTGTGTCAAACCTTTGCTTGTGACGTTGGCTGTCGGAAAGGGTTGACCGAGTTGCATATATGTGTCAAACCTTTGCTTGTGACGTCTGTAACGCCTCTCTTTACTCACTCGTGCTTGATTGATTTTATATAAAATTCCGTGTCCATTTTGTCTTAAAATTAGATTAGTATAAATTTTTTTCACGAAAATTCTTTTCGCTTTGCTTGCTAATTTTATGATTCGTAAGTAACGTAAATGATTATCCTCACCACGATTTATTTAGATTAAGAAGCAAAGCTAAATATAACAGTCCATGTACATTCATCCCAAAATAAAAGACAGATACAATACAGTATGAATTCCATACTTCACAAAAACCAGATCATCCACTCATCAAGCCAAAACACAGCAAGCACGTCATCCAATTTCTCCACTTATCATCTTCTCGCTGTTCCTCTGCTCGCCCAAGTAAATTGGGGTCATCACAGGTGTCAAACCACAGACACAATATGGGTAAGTATTTAATAAACAGAATTAGATTATTGACAGGAATTAAAATAACATCACAGACTCATAACTGACTTCTAGTAAATAAATTAACATTTGTAAAATAAAAATAGATGCATGAAAATGATGCATGATCTCTTTATTTCATGATGCATGACTGAGATCTCAGCTTTTTCATAAAATCATCATCATCAGTGGCCACAATCAGATAGCCCCAATCACTGGTCCAGAACTTGCATGATCAGTCAGGATGTCACAGTGGTGCACAGGAAAGTCACCCACACTACATGTGATCATCATGGGTGGCGTGAGTTCCCCACTGCCGAAGCATCCCCCAGCTCAGACTTCTCACTGTCTGAACGCTCATACTCAGTTCCTCTAACTATCTGACACTTAACTCCACGGATTAACCCCCGCCAGGCATAACACCGCGGATTAACCCCCCGCTAGGTATATGCATATGAGAATGCATGAATGTTTTTATTTTAACACATCTTTACAGCTTATGGCATATGTTTTTAGATCATCACCTAAAGCTTATTTTCATCATCATTACTTTTCACACCACAGTCTTATCATACAGCCACAACTCTTTGAATAATTAATCACCACAAAATTCCAATTATTCCATTAATAACATAACACTCTTCTTACTTCAATATTATAGATCACAAAGCAACATGTTATGATCACATAACATAATTTATTTCTCAAAACCTTTTATCAAATACTTGGTGGGCTTTATGGAAACACTTAACATAGCAAAATAACATGCAGCACATTAAATACAGCAACATAATTAAACGTACAGCAGCTTACAGCCACATTAAATTATCAATCCCAACCAGCTACCGCAACGTAATACAATAGCTTGCTACAACAGCATACATCAATCTTAATTAATAACAGCAACAACATACCGCAACCTTATATACTACCGCATACATAATTAATTTACAGCAATCTTTAATTACAGCAATACCCAATAGTAAAATAAATTAACTTACAGCAATCCTATACAACATTATTTAGTTATAAATTCGACCAGACCAGCAACATAATAAATTAAATAACAACATCCAGAAACTGTAAAGCTTAATACAGCAACATAAATACAGCAACCAATAACATAATAAAATGTACAACAGCATATGGCATACAGCAACCTTATTTACAGCAACATAATAATTTAAGCATCAACATACAGCCATATTAAATCAACATACAGCAACCTAAAATAACTTACAGCATCGTAATAATAACATACAGCAAAGTAACCTATGGCTTAAACTCTATTTTGTTACTTCCTCGTTAATCTAAATTAATTAGTTTTTAAGTTAGTTAAAGTTACTAGTTCAAATTATAATCTATGTACTATATTACTCCATAGTGACATTTTAGCAAACACATGGTGTACCAAATTTTAAACCTTTCAAAAAAAAACATAGCTTAAATCTAAAGAAATGAATGTTAAATTATCCTATCAACTATCTAATCCATGTCTATTAAATTACTTCCCATACCTTGGCTTCCTTGTTTGAAAGTTAATCAATTTTCTTCAAGACTTCCAGCTCCTACGTGAACTACTCAAGGCTTTTGTTTTGCTTTTGAATTTAAGTAGAATAGAAGGTTTAACTAGAAATGTTAAAGCAAGAGGGACTCCTGAAAGAGTATGGCACGGTTCTTCTTGTTGTTTTTCAATTGGTTTTGAAAGAAACAAGGCTTGCACGGTTAATTGCTTTGGTGAGAATTTTGGAAAAGATTAGAGTAGGATATGTAGCTTCTCCCTTCACTACCGGTCCCCACTTCCTTTTTATAAATTCATTAAACTTTGCCTTGTTAACAAAATCTACAAATATCCACTTAAGTCATCATGACTTCTTTACATATGCTAATATTTGATTGGCTACCCAATGGTTTGTTTCCAAATGCACTTCTTCTTGAGCTTTCCACCGGCTTCATGTTCCATCTTCACGTGCTACTTCTAATTGTGTGGACAAATCCATTTGTTGGTTTTGTCTCCTACGGTTGGCATTCCATCTTGCTATCCTTTGTATGTTTTAAATATCTTATACATGGACCAATTAGAATGAGTTTGGACTTTTCAATATTCCATGTAATCATGTTTTGTCTTTTCTTAAAGCTTTCCTACTTGGTTCTCATTTGCACCGTGCCTTTCAAGTCTAGAAAAGTCTTCTTGAGTTATTTACTAATTAAGACAACATCTTAAGCCATGTTGACTACTTTTTGACTCCAAATGTACCAATGATAAATGCTTTGATTTTTTCTTCCAACCAATGGCCTCATTCTTTGTCTTGTCTTCAAGCTTTTCTTTTGCTTTTAGTATCCTACGGTCCTTTGCATTTTGGAAGCACTTTTTGCTAATTTTCTACTCCAAACCGTGAACTAACTTAATCTAGGAGTAGTCTTTGTTTGGTTTTACTAATATATCTTGATTAAGAATACTCCAATTATTTGTGAATGTCTAATTCCAATTGCTTTAGTAGAAATAAAATTCTAAATTTATTAGAAACTAGCTTAAGTCTTAATATTATTTTTACTTTTCTTCTCATAACTTTTTCTTTATTCTTATTGGTCCATTTTGTCTTGGATTCTTAAAATTACTAAACTAACTTATTTAAGCAATCTATTCATCCCATAATTTAGAGAAAATTCCATAGATTATGTTTATACTCTTTTCATAATTTTCTGATACTTGAGGTTGTCTAAATTGAGCTCTTTTCGGAATATCTTCCAAAATTCCTAGAATTCTAAATGTAGGGTTTTCTGCCATAAATCATGTTGATAATTTGTTATCTAAAGGCATTTTATCCAATACTCAAGTTCCCATAATTTTCTAAAGTTACCTAGGTCAGTTTTGATCTAAGGGCATTTTGGTAATTTATCATCCTCGGGACGTGATGGTAATTTCCCCATTTGTTCAAGGGTATTTAGGTAATTTTCTCCTAAAATATCTTACTAAAATATCTAGGGGTATTTTGGTTATTCTCAAAAATATCCAGGGATATTTTGGTCATTTAGTGTCTTAGGGACCTGACTGTCATTATTAAAATTGTCCAAGGATATTTTGGTGATTTCTCATAGGGATACATTGGTCATTTCTAGAATTGTTCAGGGCAAAATTGTCATTTTTACCCTAGGGATATAAATGTCATTTATGAAATTGTTTAGGGGTGTAACACCCCGGATGTGTTATCATTAATAATATCATAAGCGCGTTATCAGCGTTAAACATACGCAGTGCGGAAGCAAAAGAATCGTTCTTCTTGATTACATTATGCATAGAATAACGAAACACATAAAACACAAGCCCCTGCTGATCCAGGTAAACCAAACACAACATAGGCAGAGATACAAAACAGACATACATACAGAGATAATCAGGAGTAAAACCTCATCTTATACATCCACATATATACATTGTAACTGGTGTACACTCACACCAGGTCTTTATACAGAGAACTAGACAGAGAGTAAACAAAGGCTCTTTTAGTCTTCATCTGCAGCCTATGACCACTCCAGCACGCTCAAAGAGGGCCTCCTGCCCTGTGGTAACTCCTCTACTCAAGAAGTACCTGAAAACCACAACCCACACAGGGGTGAGATAAACATCTCAGCAAGCTCAGGGTTCTAGGAGATTCTCCATTACCCTGGTTCACCCCAAGCACAAAACACTGAAAGAAACATGATAAAGCCCAGGACACCGTCCTGGCTATCACACCTTCCCCAGCTCTCTGGGTACTAGCTGGATGCTAACAGCATCAGAGGTATTCCTCCTCATACTGGCTCTCTGGCCATTGCAGTCTCGTCTCACAGAGGTATATCGCATAACATCGTGTCCATCCTAGGACACTTTTTATAACAGAGAGGCACCGCCTCCTAACTGAACAACCATTGCCTGAGTCATCTACTCAGGACTTCACATAAGCACAATGCCTGAGGAATCCCTCAACTCAGGACTTCCAGAAACCAGATATGGCTCATCTAAGAGGCCTTAGACTCTCATCCCCTCGGGAAGCCCTCTCTTAGAGATACAACATATCTGTCCACTGCCTGGCCTCTCCAGGACTTATATAACACATGCCTGGGCAAGAACATCCATAAAGGGCAATCACCTCCAGGACTTCCAAACTAATGCCTGCGGAGTCAATCCACACAGGGAGCACCATCCCACAGGACTTTCCAACCACATGCCTAAGGAGGAACATCCAGACGGCAATCCACCCTTAGGACTTTACTCGGAGAGCAGTGGCACCTCCCAAGGAATCTCAGCTATTCCAGGGAGTCCTCAAACTCTTCCTCTGGCTAGGGAACCTCAACTAGCCCGATACTATCGCAGTATCCTATAGGTTCCATCACCTGCAACCTCAGGTGCATTTCATGCTCACCCTATCTCAGTGTCTATCCTAGGGTTCATATCATAAATCCCAAGTCTAGAACGGACTGAGTTTCACTCCAAGTACCGTTCACCAAGCCTATCAAGCTCATCATAATCAGACATGTATATATATATATCGCCCACTTGGGTGGCAAACCACAAATTAAGGGAAAAACCCCAGAACAGTGAGCTTACCTGGCATGCCATGCCCCTCAGCTTTAGCCTCAACTGATGGTCTGCTTCTCTGACATCTCCGTGTCAAGCCCTAACCAGGCATACAAGCACATATCACAGACCATACAATCATATATTCATGCATAACCTCATCTAGCAGTCATCAACTGCCTCTGGGAAGGAACCACAGTTCTTTCCCTCAACCCGAGTCATCTACTCCAGGGTTCATCAGGCTTATCCACACAAGCCTCCCATAGACCCTCAGTGGTCTACCTCAGGTTCATCCATGGCCTCAGAGTCATTCCAGACTCAAACCAAGCCATTCACCTAGAGCATTTCAGCTTTCTCAAACAAAACCTCAGGGTTTCTCAGGGCTTGAACGGTTTATCTCACAAGACACCGTTCTCATGGCCTCTCAGGCACATCAAGCCCATCATCATGGCCCTTGCATGTCTCAAATCAAGTGACTCAGTTCCAGTCACACATGCCCAACCTAGAGCCAAAACCAAAGTTCTCCAAATCACAAACTGAAAGCTAATCCTTCCTCCTCACATGATTCTAAACACATCTCTCAACTGGACCCAGAGCTAATTCTAGCTCTATCACAGATGGGTCACTATTCATCAAAACCCCCAAATCACAAATCAACCGGAGAAACTCGAGTTTCTTACCTCAGAACTGTCGAGGAAGGCCTCTGGGCTACTCTCCCTAGCCTTGGCACAGCTGAAACACCGTTGTTCCTTGCCCAATCTCGAGTTCTCTTCACTTCTCTGAAGGTTCCTCAGAAACCGGAGGTTTTGGTTAAAAGGAGGAAGGATTCTCGCTCTCACTTGGTTTCTAGGTGACAGAAAGGGTCTGGGAAGTGTTTAGGATCAAAAAGCAAGGTCATGGGAGCTTGGGAAGCTCTCCCATGGCTGCTGGAGTCCAGAGGAAGAAGAAAACCATTTTCTTCTCCTCTAAAACGCGACTTCCCTTTAAATATAGTCTGCACCGACCTTCCCGCGCGATCCGCGCGGGACACCGCGCTATCCGCGCCAGCTGCAAACCCTCTGGCGCCATCAGCGCCAACTCTGGCGCCATCCGCGCCAACTCCCCCTGGGCTATGGCGCTGTCCGCGCCACACATGACGCTGACCGCGTGGAGTTCCAGAGAAACTTGGCTTTCCAGGCCACTTCCCGCGCCACTCGCGCCACACATGGCGCCACCCGCGCCATGTTCCAGGAAACCTGGCGCTACCCGCGCCAGATCTGGCGCTGTCCGCGCCATACCCTTCCCAGGGTTTTCCTCTGAAAATGCTGGCGCTATCCGCGTGGGATCTGGCGCCAGCCGCGCCACAGGGAGGGTCCTTACAAGGGGCGTTCTTGTCATTTTTCCTAAATTTTTTCTATTGCCTTTTATTAACATTTTACTCTTAGTAACTGTCTGTAATTTCCTAAATTTTGGGGTGTTACAACGTCGGCTGCCGGGAAGGATCGACCGAGTTGTATATGTGTCAAACCTTTTTTTGTAATGTCGGCTGTCAGGAAGGGTTGGCCGAGTTGCATATGTGTCAAACCTTTGTGTGATGTCAGCTACCAAGATGGGTTGGCCGAGTTGAGCGGATTACGTAGCATGCATGTATGCATGCAGGACGTAACTTAGTCCTTGATTGGCGGACATCTGTATACCGGGTTCCTTACCTGGGATGGATTGTCCTCTTTAGAACTATTAAGTCCAAGTCCTTTCCCTGTGAGCTACTGGGTTACTTACTTGGCAGAACTCTTACCTTCTCGAGAATAGAGCTATCGGGTTACTTACTCGGCAGAGGTCATACCTTCTCAGGAATAGAGCTATCGGGTTACTTACTCGGCAGAACCCGTACCTTCTCAGGAATAGAGCTACCGGGTTACTTACTCGACAGAGCTCGTACCTTCTCAGGAATGGAGCTACCAGGTTACTTACTCGGCAGAAATCATACCTTTTCTTTGAGAACTACCGGGATTATGACCTTGAGTCTTGCAAACGCTAGCTGATATAATCGATTACAACGCTTATGTAATCGATTGCATAGTGCTGATTATGACCTTGTTCGGATTTTTACCTTAAGATAGTATATCTAAGTGCCAACCTGGACACCTAATACTTCACTTGTTTGTAGTGTTTATGAATAACATATGTGATTACGTTGAGGTTAGCCTATATGATGGCTTGAGATATTAAATGCATTAATACCATGGGGGGTGTATGACATTATCCTAGCCAGGATGAGTTGATCCCGAGCCGGGCCATACATTGATGATGCCCACGGTGACCTAAATGCATTTGGATATACATGAATACCCACAGGGTGTATGGCATTATCCTAGCCAGGACAAGTTGATCCCAGGTCGGGCCATACATTGATGGTGTCGTGGTGATATTCTATGTATAGATGTGAGATGCCGGGACCGGGGTGTTAACCTTACGAAGACCACGGTCAGTGCATCAGTTGGCCCGAGAATGGGTCAGTATATATGTACATAGGGGGTGTATGACATTATCCTAGCCAGGACGAGTTGATCCCGGGCCGAGTCATACATTGATGGTGCCTATGTAACATATTTCATTTGCATGACGAAAATAGGATGATTGACTGTAGGGATATCCTTATGACACCCATTATTGGTTGATCACCATGGGGGGATGAGTCCTGTGCACAATAAAGTGACCCTGACGTCAACTGCAGCTATCATTTGGACCATGGATTTGGCCTATTTCTGGAGATGGTACCACATTGCATGCTGAGAGAAAAGTTAGGGGCATGAATCATAACTAGTTCTTATAGGATGTATTGTGATATGTTGCTGGACGGATTGTCCATGATTGATTGTGTGCAAAAATACTTGAAGAGTGTTATATTATTGCAATGACCGTATTGTCTTTTCCTAAACTGATGTTATCTACTATTTATTATTTAACATGACGAACTTACCTTTGCATTCTTGTGCCATGTGGTTTTGGTACCTTTGATGATCACGAATCTTGTTCGTGTGAGCAGACGGGCAATGGCAGGAAATTTTGAGAGACGCTTTCTTTTGATGGAGTCGCCAGGTAGCCGGGGAGGGATGTTAGATTGCATCCCGGCTTATAGAGGCATTTTGTTGCCGGAATGGTATTGGACTTGATCCCGGGCAAGAGTTGTACTATGACAACTCACCCTTAGTCATTTTATCCTTGGTTTCTCCTGAAAAATTATGTACACTTCAGACATGACTACTTATAATCACAAATGCATTATGTTTTTATATGAATGAGTATTTCGATGTTTTTTGTAATCTGGTATTTGCATTTGATTCTTGATAATGATTATGCTCATGCGAAAAATTTACTCCTATTTTTATAATCAATTTAAAAGGATTTTCTATTAAAACCATGATCAAGAGGGTAATTAAGGATTTGATACAGTAATGACGAGGCTGGTTGTTACAGTGAACGTATAAACAATGTTGTATGGGCTCTTGAACGGTTTACAGGTATTTTTGTGAGAAGTGATACACTCCTTCAAGTCATTGTTACTGACAAAGATTCAGTATTGATGAATGCCGTGAAAACTGTGTTCCTTGAATCAACTAACTTGTTGTGTCAGTTTCAAATTGATAAGAGTGTTAAGGCAAAATGTAAAACCCTTGTGGGTCAAAAAAATGCATGGGACTATGTGATGGAAGCATGAGGGGATCTTGTGGAGTGTCCTACTGAGATAGAGTATAGTTGTTGGATATAGGGGGAGCATCTTGAAGATTGAAGCTTAGGAACTTGAAGAATGGTTTTGAGCTTTTTCACATGCCTTGGAATGCTTTGGAAGATTGCAAATCAAATCAAGTGTTAAAGAGTTCAATCTGTTGATCCTTGCATTGCATGCATTCAATCATTTAAATTGCCTAAGTATTTTAACTAAGAATCAAAGCATGTTTTAACAAAAGAACCAAAGAAGCATTGTTTTTGGAAAAATGCAAAATGCACTGGAATAATTGATTACATAGTGAATTAATCGATTATTTGCTTCGTTTTTAAACCTGGAAAAACCTTCATGAACACTTTAATCGATTACCATTATTTGTAATCGATTACGTAAGCTTTTTGAAAAGATGGTTCTGCTGGAATAATCGATTACCAGGATTCGTAATCGATTACACAACGCTTTAAGAAAAACATGTTGCACTGGAATAATCGATTACCATGTTTCGTAATCGATTACACAAGCTTTTAATAAAACACAGTGCTATTGGAATAATCGATTACTGCTATAAATAATCGATTATTTTACTCGTTATTCAAACCCAGAAAACTCATGAACATTTTAATCGATTAAAATGGTGATTTAAGCGATTACATAAATGTTTTTAATCGATTAAAATGGTGATTTAATCGATTACAGGCAGTTACGAAAAGCTGTTATAAATAGGATTGATGCTCAGCTGCTTTGATAAATTTTTGGAACATTACCTATACGTATTTTCTGAGCTTAAACAGTCTTGTGAGCATTCTAAAGTGTTTTCTAAGGGTTTAATTGTGTCTTGCTCCATTGTGCATTGATCATGTGTGTTTAAGTCATTCTTGGAGCTTGAAACCATTTCAAGATTAAGGAAAGCTGTGCTTATTGTCTTTTAATCATTCAACCTGATCTGGTAACTTCTTTTTGCATTGCATACTTTGGATGATCAGGTTGTTTCTCTCCTTAATCTGATTGTAATTTTCATTTTGAATTTTCTTTGTAACTTGGCTATTGTAATTGAGTTCTTGCTTGTAACTAGAGAAGGGGTTCTCTAGGTGGAAGAACTGAGTAGTGTTATCAGGTTCTTGTCTCTTAGAATCTAATAGGGTTTTAGATTTCTGTACTTTATCTAGGGTTGATAAAGGGAGACATTGTAATTGATTGTAAGAACTGAAAATTATAATAGTGGAACTCTAACCTAGTGTTGGTTGGAAGAAACTGGATGTAGCTTCATGGTTTTGAAGTGAACCAGTATAAATTGTTTATGTATTAATTCTCTATCTCTATCCTCTTCATTTTAATTGTTTCTTGATTCATTTGTTTGACCAACGAAGTCAGTTTTGATCCATTGAATTCCTTGGGGCTGAGCTACTTGATTGAATAAGGTTTCTTGGTTTTTAAAAAGTGATAAAGATCCTAGGAACTATGATTTTGATTAAAGAAATTTTTAATATACCAAGGTTTAACCAATTCACCCCCCTCTTGGTTAAGTGTGAAGTATTCATATTATTTTCAATAATGACTGTCTTGCAAAGTTTGAAATTGTTTGCTTACCATGACCAATGTTTATCACCTATGTCAAACACACATGGTTGATTCCCCACATACAAAGATTTATAACAACATGGATGAATAAGGTGATGCATCTAGGAAACACTACAACTAACAGGTATGAAAATTGTTAATCTATATTGGTTTTTTTAGAACACATTAATGGATGAAAATAATTCTTTTCCTTTTTAAATGTAGGGTTGAGTCTACACATTGGACCTTAAAAAGACTACTCCATAATAGCCTTGGAGACCTATGTAGTATTTGGGATGCCATGAAGAACATGATCACTTTGCAACACAGTGAAATAAATGCATCTTTTGAGATAAACACATATGTGGTTGGACATGTTTTTAAAAGTTATTGTATACAAAAGACTAATTGGCATGGTATCAATATATGCGTTAAACCATATCGTTGTTGAGTTTGAGCGAGTGAATAATGTTGTGATTGATAGGCCTTGTTGTGGATGCATTATGAGAACTACTCATGGTCTCCCAAGTACATGTGAGTTAGCTAGATATGTTGTTGGTAGCATACCACTTGACATAGTAAATATGTTTTTGGCGGAGGCTAAGTTTTTTAGACCAAGGTTTATCTAAGTTAGAAGTCCGCATAACCGAAGAGATGGAAACCATATCTAAGCGGTTTGAAGATCTTGATATATGTGGAATATTGACTCTAAAGAGTAAACTTTAGGAACTTGCATACCTTGATCTAAATTTGATGTGTGTTCCTCCTAAGGTGAAAACAAAAGGTGGTCAAAAGAAACATATGACCAAACAAAAAAGATCAATGAAGCGTGATCCATCTTACGATGAGTATGTGGATGCATTACATTCAATGCAAAATAGTTTATCTACACTGAAACGGTCTGCATCATCATCTGAAAAAAAAACTCGAAGAAGAACATGTCAATGTTGGATCAATTTCATTCATGTATGCAAGATTTCATTGAAAACATTGTTGATGTCAAAGCTAATGGTAATTGTGGATATTGGGTAATTGTTGCCTTATTAGGGTTAGGTGAAGATTCCTTGTCTTTGGTTTGTAATCATTTTCTCATAGAACTTGGACAATGGTCTGATGACTATATAGTATTGTTTGGTGGCATAGATAGATATGAACATTTAAAGCATTCCCTACTTGTTGATGGATTATCCATGGTATATAAGTTTTTTGTTACACATTAATGGATAAATATTATTATTATTATAATACTAATTAAATTTGTTATGTGCAGGTAAACATGGATAAGTGGATGAATATTACTGATATGGGTTATGTCATTGCATCAAGGTATAACATCATCCTTGTTTCTTTTTCTCTCCAACAAAGCATAACGTTTTTCCATCTTAGAAGTCAACCACCGAGAGATAGTTCTATTTATCGCATTATATGTATTGGTCATGTCTATGACAATCATTTCGATCAAGTACATCAATTAACCATTTCCTTATTTTTTGGATCGTAACACGTGTTATTAACATTTAAATGCGTGCTGGTCATTGTAACAAGTATTTCTGAGACATGGTTGTCCTATGTCGTCAACTGCTTTGTTATGGTCAACACATTGTCATTGTGAAGCAAAACAGTGGCCTATTCCTTATATTAGTTGAATGCACTAATATACTAATTCTATGAGGTTGACCACACAACATGTTGATCTAGAAAAAGATTGAACATTTTGTTATTGTTTATGGTTTGTAGCTTAGACATTTGTAATGTCATGGATAATGCATGTAACACTTTAGTAATCATATTTGCGTAATGTAGACAATTTTTGTTTTTGAATTATAATAGTCAGATACAAAATAAACACACATGTTAATCATAGTCAGATACATAGTCAATGAAATAATACAAAATCATCATCTTCGTCCACCACCATTTCTCCCTTGTGAAAACAAGGATGAACACACACACTAAACCAAGAGGGGGTGGGGGTGAATTTGTTTAAACCTCAAACTTTTAAAACTTTTTCAATACACACCAGAATTTAGATCGTATAACAAAAAATTGCTTGGTAAAAACAACAGTTTTAATCAATCTAGACTTCACCCTTCACCATACACAATTTCAAAACCTTTTTCTCTTCTTTTCTGTTAACCTTGAAAGATATAAACCATAAGACAAGTTAGATACAAATTACAAGATATAGAAACAAGTTCAACACTAGTTTTATACTGGTTCAACCTTCAAAAGAGAAGCTACATCCAGTGTCTTCTAATCAAATTAGATTAGAGTTCTACTAAATCAAATCAGTTCTTTTACAAGCAATTACAAGTGATCTTCTTCATCAACCCTAGATAAAGAATCATAATTCTAACACCCTATTAGAAATCAAATCACAAAGACATTGAAAACCCTACTCAGTTCTTTACCCCTAGAGAACACTACTTTAGAAAGCTTGAAAGAAAACTATTTGACTTTAGCCTTACAACAATTCAAAATAGACAAAACAATTATCTAGAAAGGTTTAAGAGAGACACAACCTATGATCCTCAGTGAATGAATGAATGAATGAATATTTCCAATCACTTCCAAGTTGCATGAATGATTAAGCATAGAATCAACTCTCTTGATGTTCTTTTAAAAAACTTGTCTTAACACATCATCTTTTATGAAGCATGTAATCTTTTCATCTTAAGCAAGAAATATATCACTTAGAAAAATTGTTTCTTGGACATATGAAAGCTCAGAACGTCTTGGGTTGTTCGTAATATCAGAATGTAGGTTGTATTGTAAAATCATAGACCCAATGACTTTAAATAGAAAACAGTTTTAACAAAACCTAATCGATTAATACGTAAGTGTAATCAATTATTTTACATTATGTAATCGATTAATGTACCAAGTAATCAATTAAAATGTTCTTGAGACAATCTGGAAAAATTTCATGAACAATGTAATCGATTAAAGCAGTCTGTCTCAGTTATGTAATAAGCCTGTGTAATCGATTACAGATGAGTGGTAATTGATCAAGGCAGTCCTTCACAGTTTATGAAATAAGCCTTGGTAATCGATTAGAGTTAGTGGTAATCAATTAAGGCAGTCATACATGTTTTCAGAATTTGCACTATGTAATCGATTACGACTTGCTTGTAATCATTAAAATGTTCTTCGTGGCTTTCCTAGAAATAACACAAGCTGGTAATTGATTACTTATTGCCTGTAATCGATTAAGATAGTGCAATTTTTGACTTTTCCAAAACATAAGCCATGAAAAATCCTTTTCAAATGTAACCATGTAATCTTGTATACTTTTCTTAAGACATGAATGCATGTATATGATTATGATTATGCAATGCAAGGATCACAAGGCATGCTTCTTGAACCATTTAGACAAATTACAAATGTCTTCAAATTGATTGGCATGTGAGAAGCCAAAACTCTACAGCAACATCCTCATCCTTGCCTTGATCTTCTTCCAGATCCCCCTATATCCAACACCCTGTGTATCCCTCCTTCGTCTTGATCGAACATAAACATTTTCATGCTCAGTCACACCCCTAGCTAATCTTATACATTGGCCTATTATAATGTATGCATCAGTTCTAGTAGTCTCCATCCTCATATCTAACATGTGTTGCAAACTTTTTGTTATCTTTTGGCAGACAGCCTAAGACAATGACAACAAAGTGAATAATAAATATTGGAATATTTAACAAAAAAATTGCTTAACAGAATTGTAAGTATATTATACCACTGCATGTCGAGACATCTTAGCATCAATAGGTGCTGTTGCAGGTGGATGTGACATAGTTGTTGTTTCATCAGGCAACACAGGTGGATATGACATAACTATTGTAGGATCATGCACCATGGGAGGATGTTTAGGAGACTCCCTAACATGTGGCAGACTCATGAATGGTTGAAATATCATATAAAATCACTTCATATAGCCTAGAGCACATTGAGTAGGAAACGTAAAAAACTCTCTTATCGATCAAGGTATTGTGAAAAAGTGCAGCCATGTATCATTAATGTCCTTTGTGGATAGCGATGGAAAACTATGAAGAGGAAGAATGGACTGAACATAGTAAAATTATCGTAATACCTTTTCTGGTAAGTGTCTAATGTAACACCTTGAAATTTCGATAACTGAAAATGTATGTTTGATGTATTTGTTGTGATTGTTTGATTATTTGATTAATTTAGATTGGTTTATTTGTTGTGAATTTTACCCTGGTGCAATTGCTTGGTATGTATGTTACGTTGTGTGAAGTTTGTTTGAGTTGCGTTGGAAATTGAGTGATTTCGAGTTTGACCCAAAACCTATTTTAGTAATATCACCATTATAGTTTAGTTAACCGTTGGATTGCCTTCAAATTTTAAAATTAGGGTCCTAACCCATATATGAAACTTTTGACGGTTGGGATTGGAAAAATAACATCAGTAGTGGGAGATAATAATTTTTCACTGAACTAGAAATTTTAAAATTGGGTCAACTCGCCTAGGCTAATTTTGGCAGGCATTTTGGCTCGCCTGGGCGAGTCAAGTTGGTTATAAGTACGTACCAACAGCATAAATCACAAAATGGAGCCTCCTTCTTCCCCCAAACAGCACCTAAGTCCCCCACCATCCTCCTCCATCAGCCACGACTACTGGCGACCACTACGAGCCACCACCACTTGTGGTTGGACCACCGCATGAAGAGGAAACATTTAATCAGAGGGAAATCTTTGAAACTCTTCTTGAAGTTTTGATAGAGAACAGAGATTCCAAATCCTTCTTTCTTGGTTTCCTTGAGGTAATCTTAGTTTCCTTTGTCTTCTTCTAGCTAGTTTAAGCTTCTCTTAGTGTCTCTTGTGTTTTGGGTACCGTTGTTGGGAGTTTTACACTTCCTTTGAAAACCCTTTGAAAATGAGTTGTTGTAAAAATCTCCTTTTTATGAAATTGATGTCATTTTGGTGATCCTTGTTGAACCCCGGTCACATTGGTGTAATCGAAATTTCAAAATGATGTCTTTTGATGTGAACTCCCAAAACACCGTTTAGCCCCTTTTCGATTTGAGTGGATATTTGACCCCAAATGTCAATTTTGACTTTGCCTTTGAAATCTATACTAAATTATCTTTGATTTGGTATATAGAGCTCTGTGTTCGGACAACCACACGTATTCAAAGGATCACGAAACAACACCACTAAGCTATAACAGGGAGAACTCCTAGTTAGGTAATAGGAGTTTATTATTTAGTTATAGTTTTGGTACCATAGTTGGGAGCTAGGGAGTCTAACTATGAGGATCTCTACTTGTCCCTGTTGTGTGCTGGTTTTCAAGAAAAGTTATGTTTTAAACTAATGGGATGCGATACATTTATTATTGATGTATGTTTGTTTCTATTGTGTGCTCACTTTCAAGAAAAATTATGTTTTTAACTAATGGGATGCGATGAATTTTCTTGTTGATGGATAAAACTGTGAATGATGTTGTTGTTGTAATGATTGGATTTATGGGAAAAATTTTAATTATAGAGGAGACTCTGCCCAAAATTTTATAATATATTTTCTATTTAATTCTTTATTAAATTTTTAAATGGGCATAAGAGTGTATTTTCTATATTGTAGTCCTTCTCTTTAATTTAGAATTTTCCTAAAATACCAGTCTCATGGTAATATGGATTGTGGATGAATGAGGTGATATTGATGTCATTGATAATGTTGAAATGAGATGTTATTGATGTGTTGGTGATGATTGAATGAGATAATGATGATGTGTTTGATGATGTGCAAATGAAATAATGTTGATGTGGTTGATGATGTTGAAATGAGATGACTTTGATACGTATGATGATGATATTGAGATGATGTGATGTTGATGTTGATAATGACATTGATGAGAGATAATGTTGATGTGGACAATGTCATTGTGTATTGTGGATACACATGGATACCTATGGGGGTGCATGACTGGTTACCCTTGCGAGGAATGATTTGTTCCTAGCCAGGTAATGCATTGATGGTGCCATGGTTGTATGATGTGTATGTCCATGTGGGATGCAGTGACCAGTTGGTTACCCTTGCGAGGAAAGATTTGTTCCTAACCACGGTCAGTGCATCGGTGAGCCCTAAAAAAACAATAGGAATACCCACAATAACCAAGATGGGGGTGAATTGCTTAAAACTTGGTCTTTTAAAATTTCTTTATAAAATCAGAGTAATGATCTTAATCACTTTTAAAACCAAGAATGCTTTTAATCAGTCAAACCACTCAGCTCAAGAAATCAATAGCTCAAAACAGAACTTGTTGAGTAATGATAAAAATACCAAGAACCAATGAACAAGATAACTAATAGAGATTAAGGAATAACAAATCAACACAAGAATTTATACTGGTTCACTTCTCAAGAGAAGCTACATCCAGTTTCTTCTAATCAACACTAGATTAGAGTTCCACTATTATAAATTTCAGTTCTTACAAGCTTTATTACAAACACTCTTTATCAACTCCAGATAAAGAAAAGAAATCTAAAATCCTATTAGACTTCTAATGAACAAGAACCAGAGAACACTACTCTGTTCTTCCCTAGAGAACACTACTCTAGTACAAGCTTCAAAGAACGCACGTGGTTTACCAATCAGAGTTGAATAAACAAAATGAATTTCAAAACATGCTGTCCTATTCTTCTTTGAAAACTCTTGCCCAAGAAATCATTCAATACCCATGAAGTTTAAATAGTGGGACAAGAAGTTAGTTAACCCAGAAAATCACTTTCTTACTTTGTGAAGGCTTGTGTGTATTCAGAAAATTCGAAGTATTCAAGTTATGTCTCAAGCCAAGCCTTACTTCTATTTATAACAGACTTTTGCAACTAATTGTAATCAATTAAACACGCCAAATAATTGCTTAAAAAGCCTTGTGTAATCGATTAAATTGTCACTTAATCGATTAAAGTGTTCATACTGATTTATTGGTTTGAACAACGAACAAAATAATCGATTAAAACGAGTTGTAATCGATTAAAGCAATAAACCATGTATTTCTGAAAAGCCTTGTGTAATCGATTACAGGAAATGGTAATCGATTAAATCAGTGAAACACGCTTTTCTAAAAACCTTATGTAATCGATTACAAGAAATGGTAATCGATTAAATCAGTGAAACATGCTTTTCTAAAAACCTTATGTAATCGATTACAAGAAATGGTAATCGATTAAAGCAGTGTAGCATGTTTTTTCTTTTGACACTATGTAATCGATTACAAGCAATGGTAATCGATTAAATTGTTCTTCAATGCTTTTCCAGATTTAAAATCAAAGCAAATAATCTATTAAACTGTAGTGTAATCGATTAAAACAGTGAGTTTTGCATTTTTCCAAAAACATTGCCTATTTAGTTCTTTTTCAAAAATTGCTTTAATTCTTTGATGAAAACATTTAAGCATGTAAATGATTAAGTGCATGCAATGCAAGGATCAACAGATTGGCCTCTTCATACACTTCAATTTGAATTACATTCTTTCAAGGCATGTGAAAAGCTCAAAACATTCTTCCAAGTCCTAAGCTTCAAACTTCAAGTTGCTCCCCCTATATCCAACAATCTCCCCCTTTTTTGCTTTGAATATGCCAAATATTGATTGACCATATGTTTATGTTTGGAATTACTTTGAGGAATGAGCAAGATGAAAGTCTTGAACTTTGTCAACCTGAAAAAAAATCAGCCTCTTTGCCAAAAACAAGTGTTAAGAGATATGCTTGCATAATCATTAATCATTTACTTTCATTATATTAGCTCCCCCTGACTTAGTTTGCTCCTTTTGACTTAGATAATTTCGTGAATCATTAATTGGCAAAAACAACAGAAAAATAGAGCACAATAGAGATCAAAACAGAGTTTCACTTTTGTTAATGATCAATCAATTTTTCTCCCTCTATTTGGCTTATCAAAGACAAAAAGTAAGAGCACAGCAAATAATGAGAAAGGGAAAATGCAAGTTTCATTGATTGAAAGGGTAAATGCAGTACAATAATCAGAAGAAAAAAAATAAAAATAGAAAACAGAGGAAAGCAATCATGAAGTACAAGAAACCTAGTCTTCTTTGTCAAAGTCATCAAGGACAATCCTAGCTTCTATGTTTTCTAGCCTGGATTTCATCTCCTCCAAAGATGAATTAGTCTCAGCCCTATGCTCATGATGCAGTGACAACAAAACATCCATCTTTTGAATCATAAGAGATTCAAATGGACTGTAAGATGGTTCAGCAGGGCCTTCATCTTCAGCTTTATCTTCAGCTTCCTCTTCATGTTCAGCAGCAGGGAGTTGTTGTCCAGCCATTTGCCATCCATAAAGGGTCTTGACCATCCCCAGTATGGTAAGATGTTTCTCTTTGATGAGGCTGTTGCTGGCATTAGTGTTGTCAACAACCTCATTAGAGACATCTATATGGAAGTAATCAATGAACTTGGACACAAGTATAGTATATGGAAAGGGATAGTTCATTAATCTTTTGGACTTAAGCATTATCTCCTGAATAATGAGAATCCAATTCATCTTAATTCCATTTTTCAGGGCATACACAAGCTGTATGTCATCATCAGTGGCTTGGGCATGATTGGTGGCTCTAGGGGTTAGGATATATGTGATGATGTAATGAAGAAGTCTATCTTCATGTGTCATGGGTCCAGTACTCAACCTAAGCTTCAACCTTATTTGAGGATCAAGAAGCATCCCCCTATATGTGTCTATCCTATTGTACCCACCAGCCTCTTCCTCAAATTTTCTTTCACCATCAAATGAAAGACCAGCAACTTCCTGCCAAATTTCAGGGGTAATTTCCATGGCTACCCCATTTACTTGAGACAAGATGATCCCTTTCATAGAGAACTTGGAACAGGTGTAAAACACCTTCACCAATTCAGGGTAAAAGGTACCCTTCATCTCCATGAATTTCTTTAAACCTTGGGCTTCAATGAAAGCAGGGAATTGAAAACCTTCTCCTATAAACTAGTCAAGGGCAAGGTGTTTGGGAGGACTGATGGAGTGCCTTTAGTTAAATATTTTTATATCATTCTTAGCCTATTTGACTTCTCTTGGACCTTTATTTTCCTATTCTAATTCAGTTTTTGTCTTAGGCTAGTAAGTGGGCTTAATTGCTATTTGTTGCGCATTTTCGGATTTTTGCTCACTTTACGTATCTGACTTGTGCAGGGCCTATAGAGTGCTACAGAACTCCGAATGGAGCGTTCTAGGAGTCCCTGGAAAGATAACAAAAAGATCTACAAGTTTGCTAGAAATAGCCTGAGGCCAATTCTGTCATTTGGAGGGTCATTTTAAGCTTTGAAATTGGAACCTCTGCACTTGTAATTTTGGGCTGCGAATTTGATTTTATGCTTGTAAATAGCAAATAACTAGAATTGATGGGTTTTGTTCATGGCCCATTCTTATCTTCAGACTTAGTCACTATATATTAGTGACTTTAGTGAAACTTGGACAACACCTTTTACATTTTGCACAAACAAGTTTATTATTTCTTTTCTTTAGTTTTTAGAATCAAAAGCTTGTTCTTCATTTTCTCTCATTTGTTCTTCATTGTTCTTCATCTTCTTCATTTCCACTTTGCTATTTTTTCCATTTTTCTGCACTTATTTCATGGGGCTTTCCTTGGTGATCATCATGGAAGGCTAAATAATCACTCAATCCAAGGATCCAATCCAAGCAAGAGGAGAATTGGAGTTCTGGTTTAGTATTTCGAATTCTGTGTGAATGTTCACTTTCTTCTTCAATTGCTATTCTGTTTTCATGATTATGAATGCGTTTAGAATTGAAAGCAGATTAGGTTATGGATTCATGTCCTAATTTCGAATATAAAACACAGATTAATTGGATGATATTTCAATTAGGGTTTGTGGTTTCAATTAATTTAGGAGTAGAATCGATTGAACTGCTTCTATTGAGATTGAATGAATGTTCATGATAGAATCAACTTATGAGAATGATGATGATTCGAATAGCTTAGGTTGGTGAATTGGATTGATGCTTTCTAATCTGTTTTACTTTACTCCTTGATAATCTTGTTAATTTCTGCATTGTTCTTTAATTTTAGTTTGTGTTCTTGCATGTTTTACTTTGCGCATACCAACTGTTTGACAAAATTCCCCCTTATTATTACCAATGACTTGAAGCTAGAACCATATTGATCGTGTCTCTGAGTCGACCTAGGTTAACCCTGTGCTGCAGAATTAGCTTAGTTAAATTGTTTTGAAGCCACACGACAAACGCATATCAAGGACCAATAAGTTTGGTTGCATTGAACTGGAGGTAGGTCATTTTGTCTCTTTCATTGGAAAACCAATTATCTAATCTACTTATAGCAGGGTTGGAGGTTTCAGCCTTTCTCTTAGAGGATTTGGATCTCTTTGGGGCAGACATGGTTAATGTGAGGAAAGGCTACTAAGGCAGAGTTTCTAAACTCAAAGGAAATAAAAACACAGAAGAGCTTAAGACAAAAGATGAGAAATGTGTGATTTCTTCCTTTAACATAGGCTGTATTTATAGAAGATTTTAGGCTCCAAGGTTCAAATTTGAAATGAGGAACAGTTACTACGAATTAACCCACTCAATTTGAAGCACAAAAGATTCAAATTTTGAATTAGGTGGCAGTTGGGCAGTTACAATTTCCAAGAAAATCTTGCAGATTCTGTAGTAACTCCATGAATAATCGATTATATGCATGTGTAATCGATTAATTCATAAGGAAAATCAGTTTTTGCATAGGTTGTAATCGATTAATTCGTAAGGTAATCGATTATATCAGAACAATTCAATTAAAGAAGATGAAGTGTAATCAATTATTCCTCTTATGTAATCGATTATCACAGAAAGAATTCAAGTTTCAAAAAGGTTTCAAATCAACTTAATTGATTAATACGATAGCTTAATCAATTATTCCAGTGAAATGAAATTTTGCAAAAGATTTTTAAGCTTGTGTAATCGATTAATTTGTTGTTTTAATCGATTAGTCCAGTGAAATGCATTTGCTGAAAAAAATTTCTATGAATAATAATCGATTATTTTTGTTATGTAATCAATTACAGAAGCACAAATTTCATTCCCAACAGCTTTTAAAGTTCATTTAATTGATTAATTCGTGCCTTAATCGATTATGATAGTGGAACTATCAGAATGAACAGTAATTATGCAGCACAATTTCAAATTTTCCAAGCACAAGTGATGATCAATCAAGTGAGAAGCTATTTCACATAGATTAGCACATAGCAAGCATGCTTAGCAAATGTTAGACTCATCAAGAGTATAAAATCTATCTCTAGCCAATGGTTTAGTGAATATATCAGCCAATTGATTGTGTGTATCAATGAAGTCAATTTTGATATTACCTTTTTGAATGTGATCTCTTAGAAAATGATGTCTAATCTCAATGTGTTTGGTCCTTGAGTGTATTATTGGATTTTTGGAAATGTTGATAGCACTTGTGTTGTCACATAACAGAGGTATTTCCTTTAATTCAACACCAAAGTCTTGCAATTGTTGCTTTAGCCAAAGGTTTTGAGCACAACAACTTCCAGCAGAGATGTACTCAGCTTCAGCTGTTGATAAAGCAACACAAGATTGTTTCTTGCAATTCCATGAGATCAGTGAACTTCCAATTAGATGACAAGTTCCACTAGTGCTTTTTCTATCCAACTTGCACCCTGCAAAGTCAGAATCAGAATAACCAACTAAATTAATTGATGCATCTTTAGGATACCAAAGACCAACTTTTGGTGTTGATTTGAGATATTTGAGAATTCTTTTGACTGCAGTGAGGTGTGATTCTTTGGGATTTGCTTGATATCTTGCACACAAATACACACTCAACATAATATCTGGTCTACTAGCTGTCAAGTACAGCAAAGATCCAATCATTCCTCTAAACTTTGACTCATCAACCTCCTTCCCCTTTTCATCTGAATCAAGATAAGTTGATGTTGTCATTGGAGTTGCAGCATCTTTGATTTTCTCCATTTCAAACTTTTTGATCACTTCAAGGCAATACTTGGTTTGATTTAGAAATGTTCCATTCTTCATTTGCTTCACTTGAAGTCCAAGAAAGAATGTTAATTCTCCTATTATTGATGTTTCAAATTCTTTCTGCATAGAGATAGAAAATTCTTTGCACAATAGCTGATTAGTTGAATCAAAAATTATATCATCAACATACACTTGAACCAATAATATGTCATTTCTTTGCCTTTTGATGAACAAGGTTTTATCAACATGTCCTCTTGTGAAAGATTGCTCAAGCAGAAATTTGCTTAATCTTTCATACCAAGATCTTGGAGCTTGTTTTAAACCATAAAGAGCTTTCTTAAGTTTATAAACATGGTTTGGATACTTAAAATCAGTAAAACCAGGAGGTTGCTCCACATATATTTCCTCCTCAATATATCCGTTTAAGAAAGCACTTTTAACATCCATTTGAAAAATTTTAAAATCCATTAAACATGCATATGCAAGCAATAACCTAATGGCTTCTAATCTTGCAACTGGTGCATAGGTTTCCTCATAGTCAATACCTTCCTCTTGGTTGTAACCTTTTGCAACCAATATAGCTTTGTTTCTGACTATGATTCCACTCTCATCAAGTTTGTTTCTAAAGACCCATTTTGTGCCAATAGGTTTGAGAGAAGGAAGTCTAGGGACAAGTTCCCAAACTTCATTTCTCTTGAATTGATTCAATTCATCATGCATGGCATGCATCCAATGTTCATCAATTAAGGCTTGATCAATATTCTTAGGTTCTATTTGTGAAACAAAAGCTATATTATAGCAGAGTTTTTTTAATTATGATATAGTAGATACTCCCTTTGATACTTCACCAATTATGTTGTCAAGGGAGAGATCTCTTGTAGTTCTCCAATCTTTAGGCTCATGAACATATATTGATTGTTCTGTTTCAGCAATTGGTTCTTCCTTTTCTTTAATCACTGAGTCATTAAGTTGAATAAACTCTTCCAAAGGACCTGCATCAATGTCACACTTCTTTTCCTCTTTAGAGGGATTAGATTCATCACAAATAACATGAACTGATTCTTCCATGCATAAAGTTCTTTTATTGAAAACTCTATATGCTTTACTTTGTAATGAACATCCAAAGAAAATGGCTTCATCAGCTTTAGCATCAAATTTTCCAAGTGATTCTTTACCATTATTTAACACAAAACACTTACAGCCAAATATTTTCAAATGAGAAATGTTTGGTTTTCTACCTTTGTAAAGTTCATAAGGAGTTTTCTTCAAAATAGGCCTTATTAATAATCTATTCAAAGTATAGCAAACTGTACTAACAGCATCAGCCCAAACATGTTTAGGCAAATTTGTCTCATTAAGAAGAGTTCTTGCACCTTCCTCAAGGGATCTATTTTTCCTCTCCACAACACCATTTTGTTGAGGTGTTCTTGGAGCTAAAAAATTGTGGTTAATTCCATTTTCTTCATAGAATTTTTCAAAATGTTCATTTTGGAATTCTCCACCATGATCACTTCTTATTGAGATAATTTTGCTTCCATTTTCATTTTGAGTAAGTTTGACCAGTTTTCTAAAAGCATTGAAAGCATCACTCTTGGATTTCAAAAACAAAGTCCATGTGAATCTAGAGTAATCATCAACAATGACAAGCTCATAGTATTTACCTCCTAAACTCATAGTTCTAGAAGGACCAAACAAATCTATGTGAAGTAATTTAAGGGGTCTTGAAGTAGAAACAACATTTTTACTTTGAAAAGAATTTTTTGTTTGTTTCCCCTTTTGACAACCATCACATAATTTATTCTTTTCAAACTTGAATTTGGGTAATCCAATGACCAAATCCTTTTTAATTAGTTTGTTCATATGATGCATGTTAATATGACTTGCCCTCCTATGCCATAACCAAGATTCATCAATTTTACTAATTAAGCAAGAAGTGTTGTGAAGGTATGCATGATCTATGGAGAGTAAGTAGATATTACCTTTTCTTTTACCTATGTGTATCACCTCACCAGTTTGTCCATCACATATCATGCAGCAATTGTCATTAAATGACACGTTGAACCCTTTATCACAAAGTTGACTTATACTTAAGAGATTGTGCTTTAATCCTTCCACATAAAGAACATTTCTGATTTTGGTCTTAAAGCTGTCTCCTATACTTCCTTCTCCAATTATTTTGCCTTTGTTGTTATCTTCATAGGTGACAAACCCTCCATCTTTAAGAGTCAAATTTGTTAGCATTGATATGTCACCGGTCATATGTCTAGAGCATCCACTATCAAGATACCATAATGATGATCTTGCTCTTAGACATACCTGCAAAATTCAAATCAATTTTCAAGGGACGGTACCCAATTGAGAAAGAAGTACCCTGAACTATTTATAGGTAATTACAAATTTTGAGGGCAAAATTTTCTTTTTAGGGGGGGTGAAATGTAACATCCTCAAAGTTATATTATAATTAATTGTGGAAATGTGATGATATTTAGATACAAGTATATTTAAAGAAAAATGACTATATCACTATTTCCATGAAGTAGAAATTACAAAAAAATACCCTTGGATATTTTGAAAAATGACCAAAATGCCCCTAGGATGAATGACAAAATTACCAATATGCCCCTAAGCCAAAAATGCTCAAATAACTTTAGAAATTTTATAAAAACATTATGGAATTATAGAATACACTTAGCAAACTAAGTATCAAAATATTTTATGACACAAAACTCTAGAATAAAATTTCTAGACATTTTTCGAGATAACAACTTTAAGACCTTATCTAAGAAAATTCAAGCATAAGAAAAATATGGAAAAATGATACATAGAATCTATAGAATTATCTCTTAATTGTAGGATGCATAAACCTATTTAATAAAATGGATTAGTAATTTTGATGATCAAGAATAATACAGACCAATCAAAATTAAAATAAGAACAGTCTTGTAGGCAAGGATGTGTATTATTCGATATAGATTGCTTGTAAGAAATTTTAAACTATCATTGAAACCAATTTTTGAAGATATCTAGAGTTCTATTATATCATATGATTTTTAGGAGAAAGAATTCAAATTCAAATTAACTTTCTACAAGAAAAAGCCATGTAGAAATTATAAATGGAAGTAGATTTTTCCTTAACACCAAAAATGACATGTGATGGCATAAAAGGAAGAAAAATTTATGTTCCCACCCCCTAGGTTTGAAGAGCACGTTTAGAAGGTTGTAGAAGGAAGGAGAACCTTCTTGAAATGCCACTTGTAAAGGAAGCCATGTGATGGAAACAAGTGGAAGGACACTTGTATGGCTTAGGTTAAGATAAGGAAGATTTTTCTTGAAAAGTAAAAAGCCATCATTTCACTTAGTTACAATTCAATGGAACAAGAAGTAACTAAGTTAGAATAAAACTAAATGAAGGTAATTTAGTTAGAATGGAACCAAATGAAGGTCATTAAGTTAGGAAGGGCAAAAATGTCCTTGATTATTAAATTAATTTCTAAACACTATATAAAGGGAGGGGGGACCTTAAGTTCAAACCATTCTCAAAACACTTCTTCTACCTCAATTTTGTGCACCCTCTCCCCTCATATCACCTTCATTTCATTTCATCTTTCTCTTTTAAAGCTTGAATCAAGTAAGAAAAGAAAACTCCACCATCTTGAAGAAATTTCGTGAGAAACCTAGCAACCTTAGGAAGAACTTTTGACAAGCTTAGTGGAAGGATATCAAGGCTTCATCTCTAAGAGGATTTCCAAAGGAAGGAAGGAAGGAAGGAAGCCATTTATCCATTCCATTCTCAAGACTCAAACTCACTTGAGGTAGGTTAAGCTTAAATCTCTAGTTAATCAATGGTTTGGATTAATTTATATGCTTTAGTTGGCTGAATTATGGTTATTATTTAGGCTTGAATTTCGTGATGTTTGAAGGTTATTCTTTAATGAGAATATGTTGATTCAAGCCATAAGATAGGTGATGATTTATATCCATCAATATTAGTGATGTATGGAAGCCCATTTGATGATCTTTTGAAGGTGATTTTAATGATATTTTGGGCTGTCTGTTGATATTTTTATGAAACTATTTTGATGTAAATTTAGAAGTAGAGGTTGAATGGTATGTAGTTTAATGGTTTAACTATTGAATGATTCACTTTTGAGGATTAAGTAGTGAGGAAGTAAGTGAAAGAAGAATCAAGATTGCATACTAGGTTTGAATCTTTTCTTGTGAAGGTTTCAAGGGAATTAGATATTATTTATATTGAGGATTATTAGTTAGATTACTAACATAATTTTTCTATAGTTAAAACTATTCTCTGGTTATGCATAAAAGATGGTAATAATCTTACTTGATTAAAATATGGTGGTGTAACCATACTTATAATACATATTATGGTGGTGTAACCATATTTATAATTCATATGATGATATGATGAAAATATTTTTTCATAAGGTATATGTGTTTCACTTATGGATTTGATTTTATTATGGATGAATATTGATGCGATAAGATAGGTGGATTACTGTTTCCAAGTCCAGTACGAGGTTTCGGAGAAACAGAATCTGATGCTACATACAGTACCATATGTAGTACCCAGGTGCAGGATACATGGCAATATTCATGCATGTTTGCGTAAGACTATAGCAACGTCTACATCCAGTACGAGGTGTAGCCACATACAGTACGATATGTGGAGGCCATTGCACCCTGGGATAGTTCATCTCATGCATTCATATAGCTTGCATATTTCTTATATATGTGTTTGAATATATTGATGTTTTACTAACCTACTAATAAGCTGGGATTTAGCTTTGCCTACTGAGAAATTTTATTTCTCACAAAAGTTTGTTTCATGTTTTTCTTAGATAACAATCATGGTCAGGTTCATTGAGGAGCTGGAGTAGTAAAGGAAGTCATGTATTAGACTGAAGTATGGAAAGTACTGTATTTGTATTGACTTTTGTAACAAGAACTATAGCTATGTACAATATTAAGTCTATATTTGTACGTTTTAGAAATTTCACTATTATAAGTTTCTCGGGAATTTATCCTTAAGCAAATAATAATAAAGATAATAAAAATCAGTAGAAATTTAGGTCGTTACAGAGATTGGGTCCATAGGGGTTAATTGTTTTCCTTTTTCTTGGCACCCAAATGCATTCTCCATTTAGCACATAGAATCTCCTAGCATAGCACTTATTAGATGTGTGACCTTTCTTCATACAATAGTTACAAGTAATAGTTCTTGATGCTCTTTCAAAATAAGTCATGTGATTAAACCTTGGTTTTGAAACAACTTTTGTATATTTCTATTTTGGAGGCACAAACTTGATTCTTCCATTAGATTTTGATCCATGTTTGTAACCCAGTCCAGAAGTATCTCCAGCATACTTTTGCACACTTAGCATTTCAGCCAAATTGCATTTTCCTTTGTAAAGCCTTCTCAAAAGATCAACCAAGTAATTATTTTCAGAAAGTACTATCATATGTTTTTCACCATGACTTTTCTTGAAATCATCAAACTCTTTTTGCAAATCATTGTATTTGTCAACATTAGATGAAGAAGAAGCACATTCACATCCATTCAATCTGTAACTTGAAACAAGTTTTTCATTTCCTTCTTTCAGTTTACAAATTTCAGCTTGTAATTCAGTCATTTTTGTGACATGACATCTAAGATCTCCCTTTAGCTTATTATTGGATTTTGCAAGCTTTCGAGCCTCTTCATGCATTTCTTGAAAAGCATCAATAGCTTGATCAAATTCAGAACTTACCTCAGTTTCAGCAATTGATAAATCATCATCTTCATCAATTGGAAGTGAGACACATTTGCTTCTTCATCTTCAGTTGATGATTCGGAAGTTGTTGATTCATTATTTTCCCAAGCTATATAGGCTTTCTTAGGCTTTCCTTCTTTCTTCATCTTGTTTTCACCTTGTTGCTTTTTCAAAAAGATAGAACATTCAGATTTAATGTGGCCAGGTTTGCCACATTCAAAGCAAGTGAAGTTGTTGTCATTCCTTTTGTTGTTGTTGTTGTTGTTCTTTGTGAACTTCTTATTCTTGTTTCTTCTTAGGAATTTACTGAATTTTTTGACAATCAAGTTCATGTTGTCTTCTTCATCTTTTTCACTTGAGTCTTCCACTTTTTCCACCTTTGAGGATGCAGCTTTCAAGGCTATGCTTTTGTGTTTCTTTTCTGCATCTTCAGCATTGGTTAGTTGTGACATTTCAAGTTCATACTCAAGAAGCTTACCAAATAGTGCAGCCATGGACATTTTCGATAGATCTTTTGATTCTTTGATTGTTGTCACCTTTGGTTGCCATGGTCTTGTGAGACACTTTAAGATTTTGATATTCAACTCTTCAACATCAAATATCTTTCCAAGACCAAGAAGATGATTTACTATGCGAGTGAATCTTGTTTGAAGCTGAGATATGTTTTCTGTGGGATTCATTTTGAACATTTCATACTTATGTATTAAGGCATGCTTCCTTGATCTTCTTACTTCATCTATACCTTCATGAGTTATCTCCAACATCTCCCACATCTCCTTTGCACTTTTGCACCTAACTGTTCTAAAGAATTCATCAGAAGAAAGTGCAGAAGTAATTATATTCTTAGCTTTAAAATCATATTGAACAACTCTCTTTTCAGCATCTGTCATTTCATCCCATTCTTTGGGAATCATATCATTACCAACAGTTTTTATAGGAATTACAGGACCTTTTTCTATTGCATTCCAAGCACCTGGGTCATTTGATTGAATAACGATTTTCATTCTATTTTTCCAAAAACTGAAGTGCTCTCCTTTAAACATTGGAGGACGATTGAGGGAGGCACCCTCCTTGAAGGTAATTTGTGTGGTATTCATTTTTTTAAAGAAAGATAGTGATCTTGAATAACACTCAAGAACCTGCTCTTGATACCAATTGAAAAAACAATAGGAATACCCACAATAACCAAGAGGAGGGGGTGAATTGGTTAAAACTTGGTCTTTTAATTTTTTTTTTATAAAATCAGAGTAAGGATCTTAATCACTTTTAAAACCAAGAATGCTTTTAATCAATCAAACTACTCAGCTCAAGAAATCAATAGCTCAAAATGGAACTTGTTGAGTAATGATAAAAATACCAAGAACCAATGAACAAGATAACTAATAGAGATTAAGGAATAGCAAATCAACACAAGAATTTATACTAGTTCACTTCTCAAGAAAAGCTACATCCAGTTTCTTCTAATCAACACTAGATTAGAGTTCCACTATTATAAATTTCAGTTCTTACAAGCTTTAGTACAAACACTCTTTATCAACTCTAGATAAAGAAAAGAAATCTAAAACCCTATTAGACTTCTAATGAACAAGAACCAGAGAACGCTACTTTGTTCTTCCCTAGAGAACACTACTCTAGTACAAGCTTCAAAGAACGCACATGGTTTACCAATCAGAGTTGAATGAACAAAATGAATTTCAAAACATGTTTTCCTATTCTTCTTTGAAAACTCTTGCCCAAGAAATCATTCAATACCCATGAAGATTAAATAGTGGGACAAGAAGTTAGTTAACCCAGAAAATCACTTTCTTACTTTGTGAAGGCTTGTGTGTATTCAGAAAATTCGAAGTATTCAAGTTATGTCTCAAGCCAAGCCTTACTTCTATTTATAACAGACTTTTGCAACTAACTGTAATCGATTAAACGCGTCGAATAATTGATTAAAAAGCCTTGTGTAATCGATTAAATTGTCACTTAATCGATTAAAGTGTTCATACTGATTTATGGATTTGAACAACGAACAAAATAATCGATTAAAATGAGTTGTAATCGATTAAAGCAGTAAACCATGTATTTCTGAAAAGCCTTGTGTAATCGATTACAGGAAATGGTAATCGATTAAATCAGTGAAACACACTTTTCTAAAAACCTTATGTAATCGATTACAAGAAATGGTAATCGATTAAAGTAGTGAAGCATGTTTTTTCTTTTGACACTATGTAATCGATTACAAGCAATGGTAGTCGATTAAATTGTTCTTCAATGCTTTTCCAGATTTAAAATCAAAGCAAATAATCTATTAAACTGTAGTGTAATCGATTAAAACAGTGAGTTTTGCATTTTTCCAAAAACATTGCCTATTTAGTTCTTTTTCAAAAATTGCTTTAATTCTTTGATGAAAACATTTAAGCATGTAAATGATTAAGTGCATGCAATGCAAGGATCAATAGGTTGGTCTCTTCATACACTTCAATTTGAATTACATTATTTCAAGGCATGTGAGAAGCTCAAAACATTATTCCAAGTCCTAAGCTTCAAACTTCAAGTTGCTCCCCCTATATCCAACAAGCCCATATTGGTGTGTTATGTATGTACATGGGGGGTGCATGACGGGTTACTCTTGTGATGAAGGATTTGTTCCTAATCGGGTCATGCATTGATGATGCCCATATTTCATACTTCATATTGCATTGATGGAAATAGAATGAAGGCATGCGTATACCTGTGGGTTTCTGTGGGCTGAAAACGCAGGTACTAAGGGGCCATCGGGTTTGGAATTCCCTAGCACTGCTGGCTGATCACCGGGGGGAATGGCCAGTGCACAACATGATGACCCCGATAGGCGAAGAATCATTTTCCTGTGCTATTTTCTTGGATATGGTACCACATTGCATGATTAGAGTGGAATCAGGTGCATGCATCATTCTTAGTATGATTGTTTGAGTTGTGAAATGAACTAGATGATTGGTTTGTCGGGGGTGTATTGGACTGATGGATTTTTGGTAATGATTGTTGTTGTTAATGTTGTTTCCTTTCCAATTGTTGTTTTCTGATGCTTGCTGGTTTTATATAATAAACTCACCCTTGCTTTTGTTGTACCGTGTGGTTGGTACCTGTGATGATCGCGAACCTTCGTTCATGTGAGCAGATGAGCAGCATTAGGTGACTTTGGAGAGATCTTTTTTTTTGGTTGGACCTGTCGAACCAATGTGATAATGTTGGAACTCTTTTTGGAAAAGAGTTGTGTTTTGTTAATCAACTCTTTCTTAGTTAATCCCTTGGTTCTTTTTGTTGGTCATGTAATTCCAGCCATAAATATTTGTAAATACAACTAGTTTATGTCCTGACATGTGAATGATATGTAATGTTGTAAATGTACATCCATATGTATCCATCTATGTGTTTGTTCCATTGTATATAATTGTATTATCGCGAAAAATTTACTACCATTTTCATAATCAAATTAATAGATTTTTTATTAAAAATTGAAATTCATATGATTAGAGTTAGTGATATCGTAGTGACGAGGCGGGTTGTTACATCTAACAATATATGGACCTCATCTGATATGTCTAGAAAATAATGAAATCAACTTAAATTCTTTGAAACCATGGTAATCACCATAAGGTATTCAACAAATAGCATCTGACGTCAACCTATCCAACTGCTTATGATAGGTGGTCACTGGTAATGCCTTTCCACACTTCCAACGACAAGCACGTGGTTTGCTCTGGTGGTAGTCCTCATTAGAAATCATATTCCCAATAGTTGGAAAATGCTCGTAGCTCCAAGACTGCACATATTTAAAAAATGAATAAGAAAATGTTAATAGTACGTATCAAGTTAAAAACAAATAACAATGAGAAAAAGAAATATAATTAACTGGAAGAGAGTGATATATCCTGCAAGATGTTTAGTCTTGTGCTTGGACACATAATTTAGATTGCCATACATCATCAACGATAATACTAATCTCTTCTATGGGAAGATGGAAATGACTAGTTTCCTTGTGTCATCTCTATGCAAAAGTAGACAAAATTCTCTTGTCTCATGTCTCCAATGAACATGTAATCAGATAAATTAGGCCCGTACCAGCCACTAGACCTTCAATATCAAGTGCAGGCCTTCCTAATTTCTCAACCTTCCTCCCATGAGAGGCCAACTTCAAGCCAGTACGTTCCTGCAAATAATTATAGTTAATTACATAAATTAAAATGACAAAAAAATTAAATATGTTATAATTAAAGAAATAACTACCTTTCTTGTCCACACTCTAGCTGCCACATGATCAACATATGATGTCAACACTGATGTATCTTTGGGCCCGCTTGGAAAACCCTATGAACCAGCATCTACATCCTCTGTAACTAGATCGTGACACTCCTCATGAGCCTTGTCAGCAACATGATCCACATGCTCAATATCCTCTGCAATAGTTGCAGCTCCCGTTATCTACATGTAGATGCTATTAGCCTTCGGCGTTGAGGGGATTCTTCCTCATCACCACTAACTTCTCTACTTAAAGCTCTGCCTAAAACTTTGCTTAAAGCCTGACACAATCCTCTCGTTCTAACCATAATCTAATTTTTTTTCCTAAGTATTAGTCTAATACTTCAAATCAACCCACAACTTCAAGAAAATACTCTTAAATTGAAAATAAAACCATATTGTTCTAAAACCATACTAGTATTTCTTAAATGCAGTATATTTTAAGAAATGTAGTAAAACAAGTTTAAATTAACTTTAAATGATTAATCAAGCAAAGCAAAATAAAGTTTGATGTTTGACGACTTTTAGGTTAATTTCTTAAAATATTTTACAGATATTTTTTCAATTTGAAAACCTTTTCTATCATTAATTAAACATTATTCTCTCGCTCTAAAGTTGCGTCAAAAACAGCAAAGGAAAATTATTTATTAAGCATGCTAGCAAAGTAATTGTCTTTTAGTGTTAAGTCTTTTTCCTTCTTGAGAGTTATTTCCCCAGATCAATAATCTCTAATTAATGTAACTAATAATTTATGTCATGTACCAACAAAACTAAAAGATTAATGTCAAATTATAGTTGTATCTTTGATAAGATCACACAGTTGTACATTTCAAATACCATATTTACAATTGTTTAGTTTGTCCAAATTTGTGCATTTCTAGTTTGTTATGTGAATTTGATGTTTGAACTTATTTTCTTAGAACTTAAGTTGAACTTATTTATTTATTGTTGTAAGCTTTGTTACGTGACTTTGATGTTTGAACTCATAGATGTCGTTTGAAAGTTTGAACTTGAAAAATGAGCTTGTGGAATTATATTATATTAATTTGTGATGAGGTTTTTTGTGTGTCTTTTCTTAAGACATGTATAAAATTTTCACATTTTTAAATATAGATTGGGTCATTCAGATCAATCACTAACCTACTAATTTGACCACTGACTCAATGAATGTCTTGATCGGAATGATCATTATGAAAATTAAATTTAAATAATAATTAAAAATAAATATAAATTTAGAGACTCAATTAAAATAATAATTCAAAACTTAATTAAAAATTTTCAAAATATTTAAGGACCTACAAAATTAATTTAGCGCCTGTGTGATTTTATGTTGGATTTTCTAGAATCATGTTAAAACATCATTTTACATAAAAATTATGTATGTTTAATCTATGTTTGATGATTATGACTTCTGAGTTGATATAATTTTGGAGTAACTTTTACACTGGATAAAAAAAAAATTATATTGGATTTTAATATTAACTTGTTATGATAAACACATAAATATAAATTGCATCAGCTCAATTTCTTTTTGCCAATCATGTTATTGATTTGTAGTTGTCCCCATTGAAAGCATGGAAAAATCTTCATCGAGAACCTGAAGCGCACACAAATTAGTATACCTTCCAACATGGTTTATTTTCTATACCCAAGGTCAACCATGATTTGAAATTTGGACCAGATTAAGGAACACAAACATCTAAGCCAACCACTGTTGGTCAGCTCAATTAATTTTAACTGGAACTAATTTTACAAAATTTATTCAAAAACAAATTTTAACAACCCTCACACTGTCTCTGTCTCGTCTTCATTATCTTCTATCTTATCCTAGCCTTCTTCTTTCCGCTCATCCACAGTTGATCTTGGTGTCACCCTTGACAAAGGAGATCTTAGTGTTGCCACCAGAAAAGGAGATGTAGTTGATCTAGGTGTGCTACCAACAAAGATATGGTTGTCATGGTTTTGTTGTTTGTCTCACGGGTTGTCGAAATCCGTCTTCAGGTAATGATCATATAATAATATTACCTTTTGTTGTTAGGGATTACTTTACTTTTGAATAATAACCATTAGGTGGTAAGCATGTGATTGGGCACAAGAGATAATGTGTTGAAGTTAAAGTTGAATCATTCAGGTAGTACCTGAGTTCGACTCTTGGTGGAAATAATTCTTGATCAAACTTTACTTACCTCCTGGCTGAACTTCGGATTAGTCATAATCTTTCCCCTATGATAAATCAAAGGTTTTAAGACAAAAAAAAATCCATTAAGTGGTTGATTTTATGAATCCAAGAAGCATCAGTATATTGAGATTGGTTAGGCTCCTCAGGGATATTATTTTATTATAATATATCAGTTTTGTTTTTGTTGAGTGTGTGCGCACACACACACACACACATATGTACGTGTGTGTGTGTGTGTGTGTGTGTGTATATATATATTCTATTGACCATATCATATTAAGTACTGTAAAGTTAAAGATGAAAATGACTTAATAAGAAATTAATACAAAATTGATATCTCTTTAACATTCAACCTATGTCATGTGTTCCTTTTTTTAAATGTTTTTTTTTTCTCTCACTGATATTCATCAAGATTGGAGAACATCTCAAAGTTGAGCCCCCTTTCCTTTTTCTTTGCTGTCATTTTTTATTGGTAAATATTATTTTGCTAGTTTTGTTATAAATGTCAATGAAAGGGATTTTAATCTACGACCTCTCTCTACCTCCTTCTCCCTTTTTACCCTTAAGGCCCCCCCTTCCCACCCATCACACCAACCTTATATCTCTTTTTCCTTTTCCTTGCTATCTATCAAGGTGTTTGGATGCACGCTTGGCACCAACATACACGTGTCAATGCTACGAACGATCTTCTATCCTTAGGCCCTATTAGGCCCATTGGGGTGTGTCTATTTAAACTTTTTTTAAAATAAAAAATACTTATTTTAACTAAAATAATAATTATTATAATTTTTTAAATGTTTAGATAAACTTTTTAAAAAAGTAGAAGCTAAAAATAAGCAAAAAAACAAAATTGCTTATTTTGATAAGCTACTTGGAGCTGTGTCTCAAAATAAATAGTTATGGAAGTGGAAAATGAAAACACAAAGGAGTGGTTGAATGAATTTTTTGGCAAAATTGTCCATGGTTAAGTTTTTGAATGACACCCAATACCCCTGGACTCATCACACTCGTGACATAACGTTGTTGCTTCTCTTTTCTGCAGCCTCTTTGATCCGTTGGTGCTCACTTCGATCCTATGGTGCTTTCTTCGGTTCAGGTTTGTTAATCTCTCTTATTTTTCTATTGTTTGATTTTTGTTGGTGCTCTCTTCTTCTTTTTCCTCTTCTTGTTATTTGAGTTTAGGGTTCATCCTTTGTTGTTTGGGGAAAATGTTGAATCAATTTTTTTAAAAAATTTTGAATCCATCCCATCTTGTAAACTCCCACCCCAAGTCACTAATTTTTCTGTGAGGCACTCTATAATTTTGAATAATTATCCTTAATCAATTTTTATTTTTGTCTGGGGTAAATGTTTTTGGTACTCCTCTAGAATTGCTTTGAGTTTTGGGGCAAATATACATCACCTCCACACTACGGTGAAAACAAGAAAAAAATGAAAAGCAACTATATTAGGAAAAGTTGGTTGTGTCACTCAATAAAAAGTTTCAAAAGTTATTTTTTTTTCAATCTCTGATTCAAGTGTTTAAATTTCATTTAAAAGTATATTGCAAGCAAATGGCAAGAGAAGAAGCAATAGTCCATTGATATTTAATGAAATTGTTCAAGTTTTGTTTTTTATTAATGGAATTTGAAAAAAAATGGTTTTCCTCAAAGGGACTTGTGATTAAGTTTTAATGGTATTATAGATAAGTTGAAACTTGAAAATTGGAAAGTATGCTAACAAACTCTCTATAGGAACTTTAAAATAGTGTTAAAGTTTATAGATTACAACATGGAAGAAAAAAAACCTCAAGACTAGCCTAAAGTGACAAATTTTATTTCTCTAGGTTGAAGAAAACTTAAAAGTACCATGCATGGGATTTTTTGTGATCATAACTATTTGAAGCAGATAACACTTTAGCTAAGCTTAGATTTTGCTACTGTTAAGCCTTTTTGCATGCCCTGTGTAGTTAATGAATTGCCTTAGTTTAGAATTAAGGCAATAATGGACTATACTTTTGTTCAAAAAGAATTTTGATACATTATGTCCATCTTGATGATCATTACTATTAGTTTTTGTTGATGATCATTACTATTTTAAGATTGGTTTTTATTCATGCTTCTACATGCATTTCATAGGCTTTTTTAGTGCATGTATGTGTATGTATTTGCATTTTTAAAGTTTGAATTATTTGAGCTATAATTTTTCTCCTTATTTTCATTGTTATTGTCAAGTTTTATCTAAATAGAGATTTATGTAAATGAAGGAAATTATTATTTCTCCATACAAGAAATTTTCTAAGAGAAAGTAAAAAACCTAATTATTTCATCCAAGAAAAAATATTTACTAATGTAGCTATTCGATTTTCAAATGATTTATTCGAACACACTCATTTGTTATATTTGAATATATGAATTGTGTTTAGGTGTTTTCATTTTAGTGATACTGGTGAATTGACACTACTAAAAAAAATAATTTTTACAACGATTCTAAAGGGCTTTTTATGACGGTTCTCAAACTGTCTTAAAAAGTAGACATTTTAAAATGATTTTTCAGAGAACCGTCTTAAAATGTGTTTCTTTTATAAAAAAATTAAAAAATTGAGGATTTTAAGATAGTTTTTTCAAAAATTGTCTTAGAATGTAGACTTTATAAAATGGTTTTCCATAGAACCGTCTTATAATGTTTTTTTTTTAATTTTAAAAACAATAGGATTCTAGAACCGTTCTCTGGAAAAACCTTTTTAGAATGTAGACTTTCTAATATAGTTTTCTAAACAACCGTCTTCGAATGTCTTTTTTTAAAAAGAAAATTTTAAAAATTGAGGATTCTAAGACTGTTTTCTTCAAAACTGTCTTAGAATATATACTTTTCAAGACAATTTTCCAAAGAACCGTCGTATAATTTTAATAAAAAAAATAACAATTGAGGATTTTAAGACAATTTTCTGCAAAAATTGTCTTAGAATGTACACTTTCTAAGACGATTTTCCAAAGAACCGTTTTAGAATTTTAATTTTTTTTTAAACTCGGGGATTCTAAGACGATTTTTTTTCTAAGACGATTTTTCAAATAACTATCTTAGAATGTCTTTTTTTTAAAAAAATAAAACAAAATTATTTTATTATTATTATCATAAATTCAAACTATTCAAGAAATGAAGAGAGGAGAAAGTTTTGAACATTGATTGAATGAAAAATTACAATTCAAAGTCTCTGTATTTAAATTCTTGTATTAAGACATGTAGTATAGCACATGTCAATCTATAAAACTAACTAAAAAAATGAACAAAAGGCTAACGAACTATTGTGTAAATGTAAATTACATTTTTGACCATCTGTCAACTCTTGTTTTATTTGGACATGAAGATATCTATCTATATGGTTGTATCTAGGGGATAGCAGCCCAACACCCGAAGAAATGTGGCAAATTCTTGTAGGGACATAAAATGGTTTTTGGTATGTTGTTAGATACTGCACCGCACAAAAAATTGAAACTTTAAAAAGTTTCTTAGAGTTATAGTAATGAAAATTATTGAGTTAAATAGTGATTGGGCCCTAATAGAACAACATCATTGGAGACAAACCTCATATACTTTTGGAACTCTTCAAGGCCAATTTCTTATTCATAGTAAATTGTTTATATAAGGGCATATAATTTTTAGCCTCTATTTCATAGGTTTGTGTACCAATGAATGACAAGAACATGTCTAATACACTTTTCTTATCCACATCAATATATATAGTTTTTTGTATTGACTAGTTTTTATATGATATCCTTGCATTGAAATTTGGAAGGGATAAAATGCAAATGCGTTGCAATTGATTCATGTCACTTATTAGTAAATATTTTCACCTTATTAATTTAAATCCATTTTTGAAAAAAAATCACTTCTCCAACTTAAACTACATTTTTAAGTTATAAATGAGGCAGTACTCGATGGTACAATGCAAGAGATTTTCATGCTCTGGGAGCTCCTACAATTTCCCATATTTACTATATTTATAATGTTAAACACGATAACAACTACTTTATAATTATCACTCATTGTACCAAAAGCTAAAATTCTTATTTGCAAATATCTGGTACCAGCCTAGTTTCTTTGTTTTCAAAGTAACATAATAACATGTACACACTAAGCTCTCAAATGCATACATTAAGCCCATATATTTTCATAGCTCGAATGCTGGCAATCGCACCAGCATCATACATACCATTTGAAGCTATAATTTAATCTCAAAGACACATTAAGTAAAACATAACAAAATTATTCTCTACTTTAGAGAAAGTCTGAAGTCACATAGGAATGATAGGATATATGGATAGATTACCTGAGCAGCTCCAGCTGTGTCATCAACGTTTTCTATGGCAACACCTACTTTAGTCAAGAAATTGTTAGACTATTGGCAAGCGTACCAATGTCGTCCCAGGTTACAAAATTTATAATAGTTCGTCTCCATAGGGACTTGAGCTACTCAGTTATCTTAAATAAAAGTAGCAGTTCAATAGTTATGTACAACAAATATGATCGAAAAATGATGGGTTTACGAAAATAATGAAAATAACGGATTAGAGTGTATAAAACAAGGAAAATTATGGAAACTAATAAAATGAATTTAATTAACAAGAGAATGTAGGATTGAGTTTCATCATTCATACCCTCAATATCCAATTAACATAGACATATATGAATCGTTCTCTAACATTACTGGAGCACACATTAATTCACCCCGAATCGATCCCTCGCATTTGAGAATCCTAAGGATATTTACTGAATATCGATCCCTCGCATATGTAGTAAATAACCCAGAATTACAATCATAATCTCGTGCTATTTGCAATCAAAACGTTATGCTCTATTCCTAGCAACGTAACGTAAAAAGTAAAATCATTCAGTTCAAATCTTAAGGGCACTTTCCAGTCAAGCTTAGAATCCAATTTCATGAAACTAGTGATCAAGTAGAATCAAGCATTAAGAAAAGAATGAAATCACCAAAATGAGTAGAAAAGATTCATACATATATAAAATATTAAAAGAGATACAAAAAGGTACGAAGATTACATCCAATCCTTTGGAGAAACTAGCCGATCATGGTGTAGAGCAAGAGATCAACAGAAGACATGACAAAGGAAGTCATCCTCAGCTCGTTTTTGTAGAGTTTCCACTCATTTTCTCTATTCTCTCACCTTTCTCTATGTCTCCAAGTTGTTCCTCACGTTCTTGGCTCCAATGGCTTCTTTTTCTCTCACCTTTGCATGGCTTTATATAGAAAATGTGGAGCAGGACAAGCCAACTCGCCCAGGCGAGTTTTTTACACATGATTCACTCACCTGGGCAAGTTAAAACTTAATGCTGAAGAAAGATGCTAGCCAGGGCGAATTTGGTTGATTTTGGTTTCCTGAAAATTCCTCTTTTGACCTTTTTGCCCTTTCCTTTCGTCTTGGTTGTTTGGATGCCACAGATATACTTGATACCTATCGAAACATCGAAATTGAGTGGATGAATATTCCAAAATGTGAATAAAAACCTATATATATGTCCAAAATATAAAACACCTAGGTTTAGGTCAAGTTTATAATAAAATTTACTAAAATTAAAAGATAAGTGCCAACATTATAATCTTGAAAATAAATAAAATATGGTACTTATTAGAAATCATCACTCAATTCAATTGCTTGCAAGCAAAAAAATTGGTTTCAATAAAAAAAAATTATGTCTACACTACCACGTTTAAAAAAGTGCTAACAACATGAAGCCTTGCCTGAGAATGACTTAGAACACGTTTTAGGTACTCAGTTCTTCACCTAGCGGAGCTAGAAGGGAGAGGTTAGTAGCCAACTGCATCTCACCAACAATGTGAAGCCTATGGCGAACAAGTAAATCATAGTTCCGATGAATGCTTCCCCCAAAATTATTTTCTACCAGAAGGATAACTTTGTCAGCCCACCATATCTCAGGAGCTTGTCAAACATTTTTTTCAATATAAGGACCATTACAATTTTACCCAAATACTAGCTTCAAGAATATTACAGATTATTTCAAATCAAACCTTAAAAGCTTCTTAAAAGCCATTGCATGAAACTGTTTCATAATTAGGGAAAGCTTTGAGTGCAACATCTTCACTGTATCCCCTAACTCAGTAATCTAAGCATATAATGACCCATTGATAGCAAATCAAATAGAGGTAGCCATCCTATTTGTAACGACTCGCCTTGTCACTACGATATCACTAACTCTAATCAGGTAAATTTCAAATTTTAATGAAAACTCCATTAATTTGATTATAAAAATGGTGGCGAGTTTTTTGCAATAATACAATCATCGTACACGTGATACAATTACAATAATTGAATACATTTGTATACATATACTAAATCAGTACTCATCATTTACATGTTTAGAATTTAATTTAGTTTTACATGTATTTACAACTCAAAATATACATGTCCACAAAAAAAGTCAAAGGACTAACTATGAAAGAGTTGATTAACAAAACACAACTCTTTCCAAAAAGAATTTTGATGTCATCACATCGGCTTGGCGGCTCCAACAAAAACAGAAGATCTCCCTCCAGAGTCACCTAATGCTGCTCATCTGCTCACACGAACGTAGGTTTGCGATCATCACAGGTACCAACCACACAGTGCAACAAAAGCAAGGGTGAGTTTATCATATAAAACCAACAAGCATCAGATAACAATAATTGGAAAGGGAATAACATTAACAATCACAATCATTACCAAAAGTCCATCAGTCCAATACACACTCGACAAACCAATCATCCAATTCATTTCACAACTCAAACAATCATGCTCAGAATGATGCATGCACCTGACTCATCTCTCATAATGCAATGTGGTACCATCCTCATGGAAATAACCTCTCTCAGGAAAATGATACCGTAGCTCGTTGAGGTCACCCTGTCGTGCACTGGTCGCTCCCCCCTCCCCATGGTGATCAGCCCTGAGTCACAAGGGAGTTCCAAACAGAGTGATTGCCCCTTAGTACCCCTGGTACTTACTGCCACCATTATATTTCCATCCATGCAATTATGAAGTATGACACATGGGCACCATCAATGTACTGACCATGGATAGAGACCAGAATTTTAAACAAATTAAAATTCGTAAACCCTTCCTCACAAGGATATCCAGTCATGCACCCCCATGTACATACATAACATACCCCATGGGCTTATCAATGCACTGACCATGGATAGGGACCAGAATTTTAAACAAATTAAAATTCGTAAACCCGTTTCGCAGGAATATCTAGTCATGTACCCCATGTGTATCCACAACATCACTGATGCACAGATCGTGGCTAGGAACCACTACTAGAAAAAGAGCCTTCCACATCGGTTATTTTCGACATTCCACATCGGTTTTGAACCGATGTTGAATCAGGCGACGTTGAATGTCTGGAACTTAACATCGGTTTTCAAAACCGATGTTAACAAACGTACACAACATCGGTTTCCGGAGATAACCGATGTGGAGATATGATAAATTGGAACATTTAAGGTCTCATAATGATGGATTCTTAACATCGGTTTCTACGAAAAACCGATGTTAAGTTACACCAGAACATCGGTTTTCTTTCCAAAACCGATGTTGTTACATGAAATCAACATCGGTTTTCTTTGCAAAACCGATGTTGTTACATGAAATCAACATCGGTTTTGTAAAACCGATGTTGTTAAATAAAATCAACATCGATTTTCTTTGCAAAACTGATGTTGTATTTTAAGTTAACATCGGTTTTCAAGAAAACCGATGTTGTTTCTTAATCAATTTTTTTTAATATTTTGTCTGTTTTTT